>SJYQ01001751.1:543786-583154 GCA_006410935.1 Redunca redunca
CTAAAAAATTAACAAATTAAATTCAATGATTTATAAAAATAACTATGCAGTAGGACTTACTGATATTTATCTAAGTATACAAGACTGCTCCATCATGTAGGAATCAATTAATGTAATCCATTACACCATTAAGCTAAAAGAAAAATCAAATAATCATATCAATCTATCTATCTATGAAAAAATCTGATAAAATCCACACATATTTCAGTAAGCTAGGAATAGAGAGAACTTCAACAAAAAAAACCCCTAAAGTTAACATCATACTTAATGGTGAGAAAGTAGAGTCTCCTTAGGATCAGGGACAAGGCAAGGATATCTCCTCTCAACATTTCTCCTCAACATTGTACTAGAAGTTCTAGCTGATGCAATAAGACAAGAAAATAAAGTAAAAGGTATACAGATTGGAAATGAAGAAATAGACACATTTTTGTTCACAAATGACATGATTATATGTAGAAAATCCCAAGTATTGATCAAAAGCTCCTGAAATCAATAAGCAATTATAGAAAGACTGAAAGATCCAGAGTAATATACAAAAGTCACCTGTCTTTTTACATACCAGTGAGAACTTAAAACTAGCAAAAACAAAGTCATATTTAAAATAGACATAAAGAACAGACTTTTGGACTCAGTGGGAGAAGGCAAGGGTGGGATGATTTGAGAGAATAACATTGAAACCTGTACATTACCATATGTGAAATAGATTCCCAGTGCAAGTTCAATGAATGAAGCAGAGCACCCAAAACCCTCTGTGACAACCCAGAGGGATGCAGTGAGGATGGAGGAGGGAGGACTGTTCAGAATGGAGGGGTCATATATACCTGTGGCTGATTCATGTTGATGTATGACAAAACCACCACAATATTGTAAAGCAATTATCCTCCAATTAAAATAAATTAAATAATTAAAAAATGGACAAAATATCTGAACAGATACCTCACCAAAAAAATATATATATGTTATGAGTTGAGTCGTGTTCCCACCAAATTCATATATTGAAATCCTAATGACAGCATTTCAAAATGTAACAAGATTCATAGATAAGATCTTTAAGGAAGTGATAAATTAAAACAAGACCATTTAGGTGGGCCCTAAAACAAGCTGACTGATATCTTTATAAGAAGAGATTTGGATATATTGTGCATATGCATGGATGAAAACCCTGGGAGGACACAGAGAGAAGGTAGCTATTTGCAATCTAATCAGAGAGGCTTCAGAGGAAACCAAACCTGCCAACAGCTTGATTTTGGACTTTCACATCCAGAACTGTGAGAATATATATATTTCTGTTGTTTAAGCTGCCAGTTTGCAATATTTTGTTATGGAAGCCATGCCAAAGTAATATGATATACAGGTGGCAAATAAGTATATGAAAATGTGCTTAATGCAGTGCATTATGAGGGAATTGCTAATTAAAACAACTACTACACACTCATTAGAATGGCTAAACTCAAAATACTGATACTTAATGGTGACAGTCATGTAGAGCAACAGGAATTCTCACTAAAACTTGCACGTAAGTGTTTGCTGCTGCTAAGTTGCTTCAGTTGTGTCTGACTCTGTGTGACCCCATAGACGGCCTCCTACCAGGCTCCTTTGTCCCTAGGATTCTCCAGGCAAGAACACTGGAGTAGGTTGCCATTTCCTTCTCCAATGCATGAAAGTGAAAAGTGAAAGTGAAGTCGCTCAGTCATGTCCGACTCTTAGCGACCTCATGGACTGCAGCTTACCAGGCTCCTTCGTCCATGGGATTTTCAGGACCAAGAGTATTGGAGTGGGGTGCCATTGCCTTACATCAGCTTTATTTATAATTGCCAAAAATTAGAAGCCACAAAAATGTCTTTCTTTTTAAATTTATTTTTCTAGCTTTACTGAGATATCATTGACATATAACATTGTGCAAGTTTAAGGTGTACAATGTGTTGATTTGATGCACTTATATAGTGCAAAATGACTGACACCATGGTATTGGGGAAGGCTTCTATCATGTCACATAAGTATCATTCTTTTTTGGTGTGGTGAGAATGATTAAAACCTACTATTTTAGCAACTTTTAACATAGTATTATTGATTATAATTTCCATGGTCTAAAGTAGATCCTTAGGACTTACTGAGCTTATATCTAGAAGTACCTACACTTTGATAAACATCTTCCCATTTCCTCTACTCCCCAGCCATTGGATTCCACCTCTCTACCTTCTGTTTCTGTGAGTTCAGGTATTTTAGATTCTGTATATAAGTGTTTATATTATTTTTCTTTCTCTGTCTGACATCTCACTTTTCCTAATTCCCTCAAGGTTCCTTCATGTTGTTACAAGTGGAAATGAAGTCACTCAGTCATGTCTGACTCTGCGACCCCATGGACTGTAGCTTACTAGTGAAAGGTGTTGCTGAATCACGCAAAGACGGCAGGATCCTTGGCCTCCGGAGGAGAAGAATTCAATCCGGGGCCAGAGACGAGGCTTGATCACTCAGAGCTTTTGTGTAATAAAGTCCTATTAAAGTATAAAGGAGATAGAGAAAGCTTCTGACGTAGACATCAGAAGGGGGTAGAAAGAGTACCCACTTGCTAGTGTTAGCAATGGAGTTATATATTCTCCAATGAATCCAAAGAATGTCTGGAGGTTGTAAAGATCTCACTAGACCTACTCCCATAATTTACATTTTAAGATAACAAGATTAGCTAGAAGGTTTAGTCCAAAGACTGCCTTCAGGCAGGATACAAAAGACCATACACCAGGACCACAGCCTTTTCTAACTCAATGAAACTGAGCCATGCCCGCGGGGATACCCAAGACGGGCGGGTCATGGTGGAGAGGTCTGACAGAATGTGGCCCACTGGAGAAGGGAATGGCAAGCCACTTCAGTATTCTTGCCTTGAGAACCCCATGAACAGTATGAAAAGGCAAAATGATAAGATACTAAAAGAGGAACTCCCCACGTCAGTAAGAGCCCAATATGCTGCTGGAGATCAGTGGAGAAATAACTCTAGAAAGAATGAAGGGATGGAGCCAAAGCAAAAAACAATACCCAGCTTTGGATGTGACTGGTGACAGAAGCAAGGTCCAATGCTGTAAAGAGCAATATTGCATAGGAACCTGGAATGTCAGGTCTATGAATCAAGGCAAATTGGAAGTGGTCAAACAGGTGTTGGGACCTGACCTGAGCCATGACAGGCTCAACAGGCCACACTAGACCTAAGCCTCAGGTTCTTATAAGCATGAGTTATAATTCTAGGAAGCCCCACCAAGGTCCCCAATGATGCCAAGGTCCCTGATGACACCAAGGTCCCTGATGACCCAAGTTTGAGTCAGTCAAGGTTAAGTCAATCACCGTGATGACCCAAGGTTGAGTCAATCACCACACGCCAACTACACTATTGCTCAAACAAAAGACCACCTGTATATAAGCAGCTGTAATTCAGAGCTCGGGGCACTCATCAAGACTCCACTGTGCTGGACGAGACGGGAGCCCTAGCTTGGGCTGGTAATAAAACCCCTTTATGTTTTTGCATTGCTGTGGACGTCTTATTCTCTCAGTTTTGGGGACGCGGACTCTGGGCATAACACAGGAGATGGCAAGAGTGAACGTCGACATTCTAGGAATCAGTGAACTAAAATGGACTGGAATGGGTGAATTTAACTCAGATGACCATTATATCTATTACTGTGGGCAGGAATCCCTCAGAAGAAGTGGAGTAGCCATCATGGTCAACAAAAGACTCCAAAATGCAGTATTTTGGTGCAGTCTCAAAAATGACAGAATGATCTCTGTTCATTTCCAAGGCAAACCATTCAATATCATGGTAATCCAAGTCTATGCCCCAACCAGTAACGCTGAAGAAGCTGAAGTTGAACGGTTCTATGAAGACCTACAAGACCTTTTAGAACTAACACCCAAAAAAGATGTCCTTTTCATTATAGGGGATTGGAATGCAAAAGTAGGAAGTCAAGAAACACCTGGAGTAACAGGCAAAGTTGGCCTTGGAATACAGAATGAAGCAGGGCAAAGACTAATAGAGTTTTGCCAAGAAAATGCACTGGTCATAGCAAACACCCTCTTCCAACAACACAAGAGAAGACTCTACACGTGGACATCAGCAGATGGTCAACACCAAAATCAGATTGATTCTATTCTTTGCAGACAAAGATGGAGAAGCTCTATACAGTCAACAAAAACAAGACCAGCAGCTGACTGTGGCTCAGATCATGAACTCCTTATTACCAAATTCAGACTGAAATTGAAGAAAGCAGGGAAACCACTAGACCATTCAGGTGTGACCTAAATCAAATCCCTTATGATTATACAGTGTAAGTGAGGAATAGATTTAAGGGTCTAGATCTGATAGATAGAGTGCCTGATGAACTATGGAATGAGGTTTGTGACATTGTACAGGAGACAGAGACCAAGACCATCCCCATGGAAAAGAAATGCAAAAAAGCAAAATGGCTTTCTGGGGAGGCCTTACAAATAGCTGTGAAAAGAAGAGAAGCAAAAGGCAAAGGAGAAAAGGAAAGATATAAGCATCTGAATACAGAGTTCCAAAGAACAGCAAGAAGAGATAAGAAAGCCTTCTTCAGTGATCAATGCAAAGAAATAGAGGAAAAGAACAGAATGGGAAAGACTGGAGATCTCTTCAAGAAAATTAGAGATACCAAGGGAACATTACATACAAAGATGGGCTCGATAAAGGACAGAAATTGTATGGACCTAACAGAAGCAGAAGATATTAAGAAGAGGTGTCAAGAATACACAGATGAACTGTACAAAAAAGATCTTCACGACCCAGATAATCACGATGATGTGATCACTCCTCTAGAGCCAGACATCCTGGATTGTGAAGTCAAGTGGGCCACAGAAAACATCACTACGAACAAAGCTAGTGGAGGTGATGGCATTCCAGTTGAGTTGTTTCAAATCCTGAAAGATGATGCTTTGAAAGTGCTACATTCAATATGCCAGCCAATTTGGAAAACTCAGCAGTGGCCACAGGACTGGAAAAGGTCAGTTTTCATTCCAGCCCCAAAGAAAGGCAATGCCAAAGAATGCTCAAACTGCCACACAATTGCACTCATCTAACATGCTAGTAAAATAATGCTCAAAATTCTCCAAGCCAGGCTTCAGCAATACATGAACCGTGAACCTCCTGATGTTCAAGCTGGTTTTAAAAAAGGCAGAGGAACCAGAGATCAAATTGCCAACATCCGCTGGATCATGGAAAAAGCAAGAGAGTTCCAGAAAAACATTTATTTCTGCTTTATTGACTATGCCTAAGCCTTTGACTGTGTGGATCACAATAAACTGTTAAAAATTCTGAAAAGATGGGAATACCAGACCACCTCACTTTCCTCTTGAGAACCCTGTATGCAGGTCAGGAAGCAAGAGTTCGAACTGGACATGGAACAACAGACTGGTTCCAAATAGGAAAAGGAGTACGTCAAGGCTATATATTGTCACCCTGCTTATTTAACTTATATGCAGAGTACATCATGAGAAACGCTGGGCTGGAAGAAGCACAAGCTGGAATCAAGATTGCCAGGAGAAATATCAGTAATCTCAGATATGCAGACGACATCACTGTTATGGCAGAAAGTGAAGAGGAACTAAAGAGCATCTTGATGAAAGTGAAAGAGGAGAGTTAAAAAGTTGGCTTAAAGCTCAACATTCAGAAAATGAAGATCATGGCATCTGGTCCCATCACTTCGTGGGAAATAGGTGGGGAAACAGTGGAAACAGTGGCAGACTTTATTTTTTTGGGCTCCTAAATCACTGCAGATGGTGACTGCAGCCATGAAATTAAAAGACGCTTACTCCTTGGAAGAAAAGTTATGAGCAACCAAGATAGCATATTCAAAGGCAGAGACATTGCTTGCCAACAAAGGTCCATCTAGTCAAGGCTATGGTTTTTCCAGTGGTCATGTATGGATGTGAGTGTTGGACTGTGAAGAAGTATGAGCGCTGAAGTATTGATGCTTTTGAATTGTGGTGTTGGAGAAGACTCTTGAGGGTCCCTTGGACTGCAAGGAGACCCAACCAGTCCATTCTAAAGGAGATCAGCCCTGGGATTTCTTTGGAAGGAATGATGCTAAAACTGAAACTCCAGTACTTTGGCCACCTCATGCGAAGAGCTGACTCATTGGAAAAGACTCTGATGCTGGGAGGGATTGGGGGCAGGAGGAGAAGGGGACGACAGAGGATGAGATGGCTGGATGGCATCACTGACTCAATGGATGTAAATCTGAGTGAACTCTGGGAGTTGGTGATGGACAGGGAGGCCTGGCATCTGCGATTCATAGAGTCGCAAAGAGTCGGACGTGACTGAATGACTGAACTGAACTGACCTCCATAATTTACATTTTAAGATAACATGACTCAGTTCAGTTCAGTCACTCAGTCCTGTCCGACTCTTTGTGACCCAATGAATTGCAGCATGCCAGGCCTCCCTCTTCATCACCAACTCCTGGAGTTCATTCACACTCACGTCCTTCGGGTCGGTGATGCCATCCAGCCATCTCATCCTCTGTTGTCCCCTTCTCCTCCTGCCCCCAATCCCTCCCAGCATCAGAGTCTTTTCCAATGAGTCAACTCTTCGCATGAGGTGGCCAAAGTACTGGAGTTTCAGCTTTAGCATCATTCCTTCCAAAGAACACCCAGGACTGATCTCCTTTAGAATGGACTGGTTGGGGTCCTTGCAGTCCAAGGGACCCTCAAAAGTCTTCTCCAATACCACAGTTCAAAAGCATCAGTTCTTCAATGCTCAGCTTTCTTTATGGTCCAACTTTCACATCCACACATGACTACTGCAAAATCCATAGCTTTGACTAGATGGACCTTTGTTGGCAAAGTAATGTCTCTGCTTTTTAATATGCTGTCTAGGTTGATCACAGCTTTTCTTCCAAGGAGCAAACATCTTTGAACTTCATGGCTGTAGACACCATCTGAAGTGGTTTTGGAGCCCAGGAAAAGAAAGTCTGTTACTATTTCCATTGTTTTCCCATCTATTTGCCATGAAGTGATGGAACCAGACATCATGATCTTAGTTTTCTGAATATTCAGTTTTAAGCCAACCTTTTAACTCTCCTCATTCATTTTCATCAATTGGCCCTTTAATTTCTCCTCGCTTTCTGCCATGAGGATGGTGTTATATGCATATCTGAGTTTATTGATATTTCTTCCTGCAGTCTTAATTCCAGCTTGTGTTTCATCTAGCCCAGCATTTTGCTTGATGTACTCTAAAGAAGTTAAATAAACAGGGTGACAATATATAGTTTTGATGTACTCCTTTCCAAATTTGGAACCAGTCTGTTGTTCCATATCCAGTTCTAATTGTTGTTTCTTGACCTGCATATAGATTTTTCAGGAGGCACGTAAGGTGGTCTGGTATTCCCATCTCTTGAAGAATTTTCCAAGTTTGTTGTGATCCACACAGTCAAAGGCTTTGGCATAGTCAATAAAGCAGAAATAGACATTTTTCTGGAACTCTTTTGCTTTTTCAATGATCCCACGGGTGTTGGCAATTTGATCTCTGGCTCCTCCACCTTTTCTAAAACCAGCTTGAACATCAGGGGGTTCACAGTTCACGTATTGCTGAAGCCTGGCTTGGAGAATTTTGAGCATTACTTTACTAGTGTGTGAGATGAGTGTCATTGTGTGGTAGTTTGAACATTCTTTGGCATAGCCTTTCTTTGGGGCTGGGATGAAAACTGACCTTTTCCAGTCCTGTGGCCACTGCTGAGTTTTGCAAATTTGCTGGCATATTAAGTGCAGCACTTTCACAGCATCATCTTTTAGGATTTTAAATAGCTCAACTGGAATTCCATCACCTTCATTAGCTTTATTCTTAGTGATGATTCCAAAGGCCCATTTGGCTTCACCTTTACATTCTTAAACGATGGGCTTTAGTTAATAGCAATGTATTGACATTGATTTATTACTTGGAACACATATATAACACTAATGCAAAATTTTAAGAATATGTGAAATTGTGTGTCCATGGTAAAGGATATAGGAGAGCTCTCTTTATGATCTGTTCAATTCTGTATATCCAAAACTTCTATAAAAAATAAAGTCTATAAAATTAAAAGTACTTATATATTTACATGTCATGGCCAACTATAGCACCACTTTATTTTACCTAGCAAGTTTAAGAAACCAAAAAATGTGCCATACAGAAGAAAATTGTGTTTTTTCACCTCTTGCTTCCTTTAGGGAGGAGGGCTGGGGTTGACAAAATCTTTTTGAAGTATGTGGGGGTAGCAAACATTCTGGATGACTAAGAATGTTTTCTGAAGGACTACCCTGGTGGTCTAGTGGTTCATACTTCATCTTCCACTTCAGGGGACATGGGTTCGATCCCTGGTCAGGAAGCTATGTTCTCCACATGCTGCATCCACATCCCCCCAACCTAGGAAAAAAAGTCTTTAAATATTTCCATCTACCACATCCAATGTATTAGCTGTTCTTTTTATTAGAGCACTTATATGTTCCCAGAAAAATTGAGTGGAAAATACACAGAGTTCCCATATATCCCTTCCCAATGCATATACACAACACCCCAGCCAATCAACATTGCCTCTGTGCAGGAAAAGACCAAATAAGCCAAGATGGCCTGGTAAGAATTTCTTGCACCATAGCCTCTCCCTCCTGCCCCATGTCTTGTATATAATGGTTATGTAACAGCTGTGATGAATTATAGCACTGTGCATGGACTTCACAAGGTACTCACTTGTTTACAGGTTACTTGGTGCAGTACCCCTGTATGAGCTTCACCATGGAAGCCCTGGCTGATGCTACACTGGGGCTATGCAGGGCAGCATCATGCTTATGTTATATGAGGTTATGCTATGGCTCTCTTATGGCTACATTATGGTTATGTTGTGGCTCCTGCCACAGCTGCTGTGCCAGCCAGGAGAGGATAAACATGTCTGTGGTTCCTACAGCTCCTTGTATCTTCTTCCAGCCTTTTAGCTTTCACCTTGCCTACCCTAGGTTCAGCAAACAGTGCAAACAGTATGAACAGCAAGACAGCTGGTGTCACAAACAAGATCACCAATATACCCCAACAGTGATACATTTGTTACAGTTAATGAACTTACACTGCATATCATCAACACTTTCAAGTCCATAGTTTACTTTGGAGTTGATGTTGTACATTCTATATGTCTTGACAAACAATAACATTTATCCACCATTACAGTACATAGCCTAACCTGAGAAATCTGTATGCAGGTCAGGAAGCAACAGTTAGAACTGGACATGGAACAACAAACTGGTTCCAAATAGGAAAAGGAGTACATCAAGGCTGTATATTGTCACCCTGCTTAGTTAACTTATATGCAGAGTAAATCATGAGAAACGCTGGACTGGAAGAAACACAAGCTGGAATCAAGATTGCCAGGAGAAATATCAATAACCTCAGATATGCAGATGACACCATCCTTATGGCAGAAAGTGAAGAGAAGCTAAAAAGCCTCTTGATGAAAGTGAAAGTGGAGAGTGAAAAAGTTGGCTTAAAGCTCAACATTCAGAAAACAAAGATCATGGCATCCGGTCCCATCACTTCATGGGAAATAGATGGGGAAACAGTGTCAGACTTTATTTTGGGGGGCTCCAAAATCACTGCAGATGGTGACTGCAGCCATGAAATTAAAAGACGCTTACTCCTTGGAAGAAAAGTTATGACCAACCTACATAGCATATTCAAAGGCAGAGACATTACTTTGCCGACTAAGGTCCGTCTAGTCAAGGCTATGGTTTTTCCAGTGGTCATGTATGGATGTGACAGTTGGACTGTGAAGAAGGCTGAGCGCTGAAGAATTGATGCTTTTGAACTGTGGTGTTGAAGACTCTTGAGGGTCCCTTGGACTGCAAGGAGATCCAACCAGTCCATTCTGAAGGAGATCAGCCCTGTGATTTCTTTGGAAGGAATGATGCTAAAGCTGAAGCTCCAGTACTTTGGACACCTCATGAGAAGAGTTGACTCATTGGAAAAAATCTCTGATGCTGGGTGGGATTGGGGGCAGGAGGAGAAGGGGATGACCCAGGATGAGATGGCTGGATGGCATCACGGACTCGATGGATGTGAGTCTGAGTGAACTCTGGGAGATGGTGGTGGACAGGGAGGCCTGGCGTGCTGCAGTTCATGGGGTCACAAAGAGTCGGACACGACTGAGTGACTGAACTGAACTGAACAGTACATAGACTATTTTTACTGCCCTAAGATTCCCCTATTCTTCCTTCCCTCTCCTCAAACCCTAACAACCAGTGATTTTTTCACTGTCTCCATAGTTTTGCCTTCTTTCAGAAGGTCACATGGTGGAATCATATGTAGCCTTTTCATATCAGTTTATTTCACTTAATAATACACATTTAAGCTTCTTCCATGGTTTTGTTGCTTCAAAATTTTGGCAATTATGAATAAAGTTGTTATTCATGAGCAAGTTTTTGTATGAACATAAGGTTTCAACTCATTTGAGTAATACAAAGGGATATGATTGCCGAATCATATGGGAAGAATGTGTTTATTTTTGTAAGAAATTGCAAAACTCTATTTCAAATCCATTCTGCATTTCTACCAATGAGTGACAGTTCTTGCTCGATATCCTTGCCAACATTTGATGTTGTCAATGTTTTGTATTTTATCCATTTTAATGACTATGTAGTAGTTTCTTTTTTAATTTGCAATTTTCAAATGGCATAATTCATTTGAATGGCTTATTCTCCATTCGTATATCTTTGGTGTCTGTTCAGATTGTTTGCCCATTTTAGAATCACCTTGTTCTTCTTACTGTTGAGTTTTAGTACATTTTGGATAACAGTGTTTTATCAGTCGTCTTTTGCAAATGTTTTCAACTAGTCTGTGGCTTGGTTTCTCATTCTCTTTTCAGTATCTTTCAGAAAGTGCATGAGTGTGTGCATGCATGCTAACTCACTTCAGTCTTTGCCTGACTCTTTGCAAGACTATGGACCATAGCTTTCCAGGCTCCTTTGTCCATGGGATTTTCTAAGTAACACTACTGGAATTGTTTGCCATTCCTTTCTCCAGGGGATCTTTCCAACCCTGGGATCAAACCTGCATCTCTTATGTCTCTTGCATTAGCAGGTGGGTTCTTTACCACTAGCACCACCTAGGAAGCTCCTTTCAGAGAACAGTAGATTTTAATTTTAATAAAGTTCAACTGACAACTTATTTTTTCATGGATTTTCCATTTGGTATTTTACCTAAAAAGTCACCTCCAAATCCAAGGTCATCTTGTAATGCAACAGGACCCCATGTGGCCTTCCTGGGACAGAACTCCTCCCCCCATCAAGGTGTCTGCCTGTCTCTTGTTTGTGGAAAAATTTAGCCAAAGTATAAATTTAATAAGAGAAATGAGGAAAAAAAAAAAAAAGAAGCAAACGGAAAATAGATGACAAAGTAATACTAATTTAGCCATTAAACAAAATCAAGGACTTTTAAATACTTTTCAAGGGCTATAGATAATATTCTGAGCCATATCCTTTGAACTGTTTAGTAGATACTGAAACTCCCACCAGAAGAAGTTAACTACATGATAACCCATCCTTCTGCCTATATGCCCCTGAAACTCCCCTTTAAGAGCTCTTCTCCACTGGTCAACAGTGGGGAATTTGGTTCTTTGAGACATGAGTCCTCCTTCTTCCCTGGTTGCCAGCTCCTAAAGAAAGCAGTCTTTCCTCTCCTAGCAACACTTGTCTCATCAGTATTGGCTTTTGAGTGATAAACAGGTGAACCTGAGTTCAGTAACAATCTGGACTTTCTCCTATGTTATCTTCAAGGAGCTTTTATTTTTTTTTTCCTTTAATTTTTGTTGGGATATAGATACCTTACAATGTTGTATTAATTTCAGGTGCATAGCAAAGTGAAACTGTTCTACACATACCCACTCATTTAGATTCTTTCACCATATAGGCCATTACAGAGTACTGAGTAGAGTCCCTGTTCTATACAGTAGATTATTACTAGTTTTCTATTTTATGGCCTTAGAAAGCATCACTACAATCAAAGCTAGTGGAGGTGATGGCATTCCAGTAGAGCTATTTCAAATCTTGAAAGATGATGCTGTGAAAGTGCTACACTCAATATACCAGCAAATTTGGAAAACTCAGTGGTGGTCACAGGACTGGAAAAGGTCAGTTTTCATTCCAGTCCCAAAGAAAGGCAATGCCAAGGAATGCTCAAATTACCACACAATTGCACTCATCTCACAAGCTAGTAAAGGAATGCTCAAAATTCTCCAAGCTAGGCTTGAGCAATACATGAACCGTGAACCTCCTGATGTTCAAGCTGGTTTTAGAAAAGGCAGAGGAACCAGAGATCAAATTGCCTACATCTGCTGGATCATGGAAAAAGCAAGAGAGTTCCAGAAAAACATCAACTTCTGCTTTATTGACTATGCCAAAGCCTTTGACTGTGTGGATCACAATAAACTGTGGAAAATTCTGAAAGAGATGGGAATACCAGACCACCTGACCTGCCTCTTGAAAAATTTGTATGCGGTCCAGGAAACAACAGTTAGAACTGGACATGGAACAACAGACTGGTTCCAAATAGGAAAAGGAGTACGTCAAGGCTGTATATTGTCACCTTGTTTATTTAACTTATATGCAGAGTACATCATGAGAAACACTGGGCTGGAAGAAACACAAGCTGGAATCAAGATTGCTGGGAGAAATATCAATAACCTCAGATATGCAGATGACACCACCTTTATGGCAGAAAGTGGAGAGGAACTAAAAAGCCTCTTGATGAAAGTGAAAGAGGAGAGTGAAAAACTTGGCTTAAAGCTCAACATTCAGAAAACAAAGATCATGGCATCTGGTCCCACCACTCCATGGGAAATAGATGGGGGAACAGTGGAAACAGTGTCAGACTTTATTTTGAGGGGCTCCAAAATCACTGCAGATGGTGATTGCAGCCATGAAAGTAAAAGACGCTTACTCCTTGGAAGAAAAGTTATGACCAACCTAGATAGTATATTCAAAAGCAGAGACATTACTCTGCTGACTAAGGTCTGTCTAGTCAAGGCTATGGTTTTTCCTGTGGTCATGTATGGATGTGACAGTTGGACTGTGAAGAAGGCTGAGCACCGAAGAATTGATGCTTTTGAACTGTGGTGTTGGAGAAGACTCTTGAGGGTCCCTTGGACTGCAAGGAGATCCAGCCAGTCCATTGTGAAAGAAATCAACCCTGGAATTTTTCTGGAAGGAATGATGCTAAAACTGAAACTTCAGTTTGGCCACCTCATGTGAAGGGTTGACTCACTGGGAAAGAGTTTGATGCTGGGAGGGATTGGGGGCAGGTGGAGAAGGGGATGACAGAGGATGAGATGGCTGGATGGCATCACTGACTCGATGGACGTGAGTCTGAGTGAACTCCAGGAGTTGGTGATGGACAGGGAGGCCTGGCGTGCTGCAATTCATGGGGTTGCAAAGAGTCGGACACGACTGAGTGACTGAACTGAACTGAACTGAATGTGTACATGTCCATCCCAACCTTCCAATTAATCCCTCGTCCCTTGTCCTCCAATAGCTATAAGTTTATTTTCTATCTCTGAAACTCAATTTCTGTTTTGTAGGTAAGTTCATTTGTAGTCTTTTTTTAGATTCCACATATAAGTGATATCATATGATATTTGTCTTTTTCTGTATGACTTAACTTCACTCAGTATGACAATCTCTAGGTCCAACCATATTGCCACAAATGGTATTATTTCATTCTTTTTTATGGCCAGTAATATTCCATTACATATATATATCACAACTCCTTTATCCATTCCACTATTGATGGACATTTAAGTAGCTTTCATGCGCTGGCTATTGTAAATAGTTCTGCAATGAATTTTGAGGTGCATATATCTTTTCAAACAGTTTTCCCTGAATATATCCCCAGGAGTGGGGTTGTTGTATCATATTTTCGCTTTATTTTTAGTTATTAAAAGAGCTTCCATACTGCTCTCCATAGTGGTTGTACCAGTTTACATTCCCACCAACAGTGTAGAAAGGGTTCCTTTTTCTCCATGTCCTCTCTACCATTTATTGTCTGCAGAAATTTTGATGATGGCCCTTCTGACTGATATGAAGTCATACCTCACTATAGTTTTGATTTGCATTTCTCTAATAATTAGTCATTTTTTGAGCATCTTTTCATGTGCTTTTTAACCATCTGTATGTCTTCTTTGGAGAAATGTCTGTTTAAATTTTATGTCCATTTTTTGTTGGGTTGTTTGCTTTTTTTGATATTGAGCAGCAATGAGTTGTTTGTGTACTTTGGAGATTAATCCTTTGTCAGTTGATAATTTTGCAAATATTTTCTGCCACTCTAAGCATGGTCTTTTCATTTTGTTTGTGGTTTCCTTTGCTGTGCAAAAGCTTTCAAGTTTAATTAGGTCTCATTTGTTTTTTATTTTTATTTTATTTTACTTTACAGTACTGTATTGGTTTTGCCATACATTGACATGAATCCACCACGAGTGTACCTGCATTCCCAAACATAAACCCTCCTCCCACCTCCCTCCCATTAACATCTCTCTGGGTTATCCCCGTGCACCAGCCCCAAGCCTCCTGTATCCTGCATTGGACATAGACTGGCGATTCGTTTCTTACATGATAGCATACATGTTTCAAGGCCATTCTCCCAAATCATCCCATCCTCTCCCTCTCCCTCAGAGTCCAAAAGTCCGCTCTACACATCTGTGTCCCTTTTGCTGTCTCGCATACAGGGTCATCACCACCATCTTTCTAAGTTCCATATATATGTGTTAGTATACTGTATTGGTGTTTTTCTTTCTGGCTTACTTCACTCTGTATAATCGGCTCCAGTTTCCATCTCATTAGAACTGATTCAAATGTATTCTTTTTAATGGCTGAGTAATACTCCATTGTGTATATGTACCACAGCTTTCTTATCCATTCATCTGCTGATGGACATCTAGGTTGTTTCCATGTCCTGGCTATTATAAACAGTGCTGTGATGAACATTGGGGTACATGTGTCTCTTTTGATTCTGGTTTCCTCGGTGTGTATGCCAAGCAGTGGGATTGCTGGGTCATAAGGCAGTTCTATTTCCAGTTTTTTAAGGAATCTCCACACTGTTCTCCATAGTGGCTGTACTAATTTGCATTCCCACCAACAGTGTAAGAGGGTTCCCATTTCTTCACACCCTCCCCAGCATTTATTGCTTGTAGACTTTTGGATCACAGCCATTCTGACTGGTGTGAAGTGGTACCTCATTGTAGTTTTGATTTGCATTTCTCTAAT
The DNA here is from genome assembly GCA_006410935.1 of Redunca redunca. Taxonomy (NCBI): domain Eukaryota; kingdom Metazoa; phylum Chordata; class Mammalia; order Artiodactyla; family Bovidae; genus Redunca; species Redunca redunca. The sequence goes on from SJYQ01001751.1 coordinate 559,063, forward strand.
AATGAGTGATGTTGAGCATCTTTTCATGTGTTTATTAGGCATCTGTATGTCTTCCTTGGAGAAATGTCTGTTTAGGTCTTTGGCCCATTCTTTGATTGGGTGGTTTATTTTTCTGGAATTGAGCTGCAGAAGTTGCTCATATATTTTTGAGATTAGTTTTTTGTCACTTGCTTCATTTGCTATTATTTTCTCCCATTCAGAGGGCTGTCTTTTCACCTTGCTTATATTTTCCTTTGTTGTGCAGAAGCTTTTAATTTTAATTAGATCCCATTTGTTTATTTTTGCTTTAATTTCCAGAATTCTGGGGGGTGGTTCACAGAGGATCCTGCTGTGATCTATGTCGGAGAGTGTTTTGCCTATGTTCTCCTCTAGGAGTTTTATAGTTTCTGGTCTTATATTTAGATATTTAATACATTTTGAGTTTATTTTTGTGTGTCATGATAGAAAGTGATCTAGTTTAATTCTTTTACAAGTGGTTGACCAGTCTCTTTTGTTTCTTTTGCATTTATTTCTGCCCTAATTTTTAATATTTCTTTCCTTCTACTAACTCTGAGGTTCTCCGTTTCTTCCTTTTCTAGTTGCTTTAGGTGTACAGTTAGGTTATTTATTTGACTTTTTCTTGTTTCTTGAGGTATGCCTGTATTGCTATGAACTTTCCTCTTAGCACTGCTTTTATAGTGTCCTACAGGTTTTGGGTTGTTGTGTTTCCATTTTCATTCATTTNTGATTAATATGTGTCTTGGGGTGTTTCGCCTTGGGTTTATCCTATTTGGAACTCTCTGGGTTTCTTGGACTTGGGTGATTATTTCCTTCCCCATTTTAGGGAAGTTTTCAACCATTATCTCCTCAAGGATTTTCTCATGGTCTTTCTTTTTGTCTTCTTCTCCTGGGACTCCTATAATTCGAATATTGGAGTGTTTCATATTGTCTTGTAGGTCTCTGAGATTGTACTCATTTCTTTTAATTTGTTTTTCTTTTTTCCTCTCTGATTCATTTATTTCTGCCATTCTATCTTCTATTTCACTAATCCTATCTTCTGCCTCCGTTATTCTACTATTTGTTGCCTCCAGAGTGTTTCTGATTTCGTTTATTGCATTACTCATTATATATTGACTCTTTTTTATTTCTTCTAGGTCCTTATTAAACCTTTCTTGCATCTTCTCAATCCTTGTCTCCAGTTTATTTATCTGTGATTCCATTTTGATTTCCAGATTTTGGATCATTTTCACTATCAATATTCAGAATTCTTTCTCCGGTAGATTCCCTATCTCTTCCTCTTTTGTTTGGTTTGGTGGGCATTTCTCCTGTTCCTTTACCTGCTGAGTATTCCTCTGTCTCTTCATCTTGGTTATATTGCTGCATTTGGGGTGGCCTTTCTATATTCTGGGAATTTGTGGAGTTCTCTTTATTATGGCGATTCCTCACTGTGGGTGGTGTTGTATCAGTGGTTTGTCCAGGTTTCTTGGCTAGGGAGGCTTGTGTTGGAGTTCTGGTGGGTGGAGTTGGGTTTCTCCCTGGAGTGCAATGGAGTGACCAGTAATGGGTTATGAGACGTCAATAGTTTTGGAGTAACTTTGAGCTGCCTGTATATTGAAGCTCAAGGGTGTGTTCCTGTGTTGCTAGAGAATTTGCGTGGTATGTCTTTCTCTGGAACTTGTTGGCCCTTGGGTGGAGCTTGGTTTCAGTATAGGTATGGAAGCGTTTGATGAGCTCCTACTGATTAATGTTCCCTGGATTCAGGAGTTCTCTGATGTTCTCAGGCTTTGGACTTAAGCCTCCTGCTTCTGGTTTTCAGTTTTATTTTTACTGTAGCCTCAAGACTTCTCCATCTATACAGCACTGATGATAAAACATCTAGGTTAAAGATGAAAAGTTTCTCCACATTGAGGGACACCCAGTGAGGTTCACTGAGTTACATGGAGAAGAGAAGAGGGAGGGGGTAGTTAGAGGTGACTGGACTGAGATGAGGTGGGATCAAAAGAGGAGAGAGCAAACTAGCCAGTAGTCACTTCTTTATGTGTGCTCCAGAGTCTGGACCGCTCAGAGGTATTCATGGAGTTATACCCGGAAGAGGAGAGGGAGGAAGTAGACAGGGATGGCCAGGAGGATAAAAGAGGGAAATGAAAATGATAGAGACAAATCGAGCCAGTAACCAGTTCCTTAGGTGTTCTCCACCATCTGAAACACACAGAGATTCACAGAGTTGGATAGAGAAGAGAAGGGGGAGGGAAGAGACAGAGGCCACCTGGTGGAGAAAAAGGAGAGTCCAAAGGAGGAGAGAGTGGTCAAGCCAGTAATCTCACTCTCAGGGAAAATTGGGTGTTGAAGTTCGGGTTTTTAAATGTACAAAATTGACAACAAAAACCAAAAAGCAAAGATTAAAAATCTAGAGTAGAGGTTGGATTTTCAAAAATACAATATTAAAGAAAAGAAGATGAAGGAAAAGCAAAACAACAACAACAACAACAAAAAACAAAGCCACAAGAATTATTAAAAAAGACCAACAACAACCACACAAAGACTATGTATGGTGTTTGCTTTAAAAAATAGGGTCATTTTTTTGAAAAGTAATAGTAGGTTATAGAAATAAAAATTAGAGTAGAAATAGAGGACTTAACAATTTTATAAAGTTAGAAAAAAAAAAGAAGAAGAAAAAGAAAAGAAGAGAAAACAACCCCACAACAGCATCATCAACAACAACAACAAACAAACAAAAAAGAAAAAAGGAAAAAAAAAAGGAATGATTGTAAAAATAGTAAAGATATATCTGGCCCTTTCTCTGGTGTTGTGGGCAGTGTGGGGTCACTTCCAAGGCGGTTCCCTCTGTTTAACTTCTGTTTGCTGGTCTCTTCAGTGTATGATTTCTGTCCTGACACGAGGGAGTGGTGGTAGACACTTTTTTTTTTTTTAGGCTCACTGTTCAGTTGCTCTGTGGGGAGGGAGGGATGCTGCAAACAAATAACACTGTCGTGTGCACACAGTGTCTCAGCCCTGCTGGGCCTGCCCCTGCTCATGGCACACAAACCGCTCAGGCTCTACGTTGCTCCTCCGGGAACCGTCTGAGGCCAGCCCTAGGCTGCATGCACCTCCCTGGTCTAAGCTGCTCAGGTTCAGGGCTCAGGTGGCCCTCAGAGGTGCAGATTCAGTTGGGACTGCGTTTTGTGCCCTTCCCAAGTCCGAGTATCTCAAGTGTTTGGCGAGCGTGGTCTCTGCGACTTGTCGCCTTTCCTGTCTCTGCTGCTCAGTTTTCTGGGTGTACCGCTGGCGCCCCTTGTGAGGCAGATGGTGACTGTCCAGCACCCCCAGAAGTCTTAGCAAAGAAGCCTGCTTGCCGTTTGGTAGGTAAAGTCTCTCCAGGGCTGCGATTGCCCCTTTCCAGCCCTTATGGCTCTGGCTGCCTGTCCCCAGCGGGGGATGATCTGCAGCCTGCTATTTCCGTTCCATCCTTTGTTCTTTGTGTGGTCCTGGCGGTGTCTTATGTTCAAGCTTTTCGCGTGGTAGCTATCCCACAGTCTGGTTTGCTAGCCCAAGTTAGTTCGTTCTGGTTACGTGTGGGGCGTTCCTGCCCGATTCTTACAAAGCACTGCAGCCTGTGCCTCCCCCATCTCTCTGCCCTGCTCTCACTTGCTAGTGGTGGATGCAGGCATCTGTGCTACTTTTCCGCTGGGAGAGTTACTGTTGGCCTTATAATCTGTTGGTTTTAATTATTTGTTTATTTTTCCTTCCTGTTATGTTGCCCTCTGTACTTCCAAGGCTCGCCACAGACTTGGCAGGGAGAGTGTTTCCTGGTGTTTGGAAACCTCTCTTAAAATTCCCTTCCCGGGATGGGCTTCCCTTCCTGGGACGGAGCTCCCTCTCCACCTCCTTTGTCTCTTTTTTCATCTTTTATATTTTTTCCTACCTGTTTTTGAAGGCAATGATCTGCTTTTCTGGGTGCCTGATGTCCTCTGCCAGCATTCAGAAGTTGTTTTGCGGAGTTTGCTCAGCATTGAAATGTACTTTTGAGGAATTTGTGAGGGAGAAAGTGGTCTCCCCGTCCTATTCCTCCGCCATCTTAGGACCGCCCCCTCCCATTTGTTTATTTCTGTTTTTATTTCCATTATTCTAGGAGGTGGATAAAAGAAGGTCTTGTTGTGATTTATATCAGAGATTGTTCTGCCTATGTTTCCCCCAAGAGTTTTAAAGTATCCAACCTTAGATTTAATTAATGGTTTTAATCCATTTTGAGTTTATTTTGTGTATAGTGTTAAGGTGTATTCTACATGTATTTTTACATATAGCTGTCCAGTTTTTCCAACACCACTTATTGAAGAGACTATTTGTTCTTTTCAAGGAGTTTATAGTTTTGCAACTTACATTTAGATATATTATCCATTTTAAAGTGATTTTTTGAAAATATATTTTATCAGTGACTCAGCAAAGACAGATGTGAGCAAGTCACTTATGTACCTGAGACTCTAGGAGGAAATATTTCAAAAAGTGCAGAAAAATGAGGGACACAATCCATGGTAGTAAGCTGACCAGAAATAGGGAAGCAGTCTACTTTTTAATTACAATTCAGTGAAGAGGAGAAAAATAGAAGCATCTAAAGAAATTGGGTATCATGTATTGAGGTTCACAGTGAACTGAATTTTGTTTTGTTTTTAAATAAGAATATTTCCTAGATTAGCAACTACCAAAGTGGATGGAATTATGACTTAGCTTTTTGTAAAGTATTTCCAGGTATCCTTGTAGACAAATTAGAGCTAGAGGGCAATTGGAAGCCAGGATAACAAACATGTGCTGCTGTTTGATGATGATATCCCTGGGTCATGGACACAGGGTCATGGTCATTGGATGAGTATCTGTCTTGGGAGGTCCCATTGGCAGGGTTTGGGGCTCAGTCTTATTCTAAATAATTTTATCCATGATTTAGAAACACTAACATTGAGCACCTCAAATCAAATTTGTGGTTGAGTGTAATGAAACAAGATTAGAAAATATTGATAATTGCTGAAGCTGGAACATGGGTACATAAAGGNAAGAGGATGACAGAGGACGAGATGATTGGATGGCATCGCTGACTCAATGGACATGAATTTGAGCAAACTTCAGAAGATGGGAAGGACAGGGAGGCCTGGCATGCTGCAGTTCCTGGGGTCTCAAAGAGTTGTACACACATGAGTGACTGAATAACAAGTAAATCATTTTAAAAATCCATCTAGAAGGAAAAAGAAAAGAATTATTATTTTTGCTATCTGCTCTATTAACAGATCTCTACATTTTCAAATTAAATATGGTTTTAATTATTTATCTATGGAATCTAGTTCCTAAACAATCTCATATTAGGACCAGGCCTGAGAGAACTCAATAAGGGGTAAACATTTGAAAAGTCTGGGATAGGAAAAGCCAAGAACTAGTATCTCCTCTGAGAATGGAAATGTTTTCTTTCCTTCCAGAAACGTACAATTTGGACAATGCTATTAAAGTACACTACTAGAATGAATTCAGTTCACAGAGAATAGGACGTTCTAGAATATCCTCAAATAAATATAAAGGACTTAATTGCAACGGAAACCAACAGCAAATCATAAGAAGTATATAGCCAAGAGAAAATCACATACAGTTAAATGTCTAGGAAAGCACATTTGCTTAAACGGCAATGTAATTTGGAGTTGTGTCTTAAGTATTGTACTGTGAAATTTCAATTAGGAGCTAAGCACTGTGAAATGGGCTGTGCTGAAGGACTTTGGCCAGCCATTAGATGTGCACTACAATTTTTCAAGTATGATATTGACTGAGAGAGTTCAGGATGAAAATTGGTGTTTGTTTGGCTTACAGTGTAAACGTTTTGATGTCTTTCAGAGTTGCATGTTTTCTATTATGGGGGAGAAGATTGGTGCACTTATTTATAAATACACTGTGCAAAATGTACAGGATATTGTGTAAAGTGTCAGACTGAAAGTAAAACAGAAATTGGGAAAATGGAGAAAACTTAACACAGCTGAGTTCCTTTAACAGAAGGAAAAGAAAAAGTCTTCATAATGGTCCCCCTTCTGGATGGGTTTATAATTTAAAACACAAATGCACTTTGGAAATATCTTGTTTTACTGTAGGTAGCAGCATTCCTAGAAACAGCCACCTCAGGGATGACTTTGTTTGAGGATGTGGTGGTCTGAAGCATCTCTGGTTCTGTCTCCTGAAGTATGAGAGGGGAAAGAATGATTTCGTTTCAAGAGTGTTCTTAGAGTTAGTGAATTTAGTTAATATTATGGGTCTGTCCCTGTGCTTTGGAATACCAAGATAGGATTGTCTGATGAGACTACCTTTGCCAGCTAACGTTGGGACCATAATCACCATCTTGCTGGGGAAATATTGGAGGGCTGTCAAGTTCTTTCAAGATAGTCTTGCATCCATAGGCTGGAACCTAGCTTAAGTTTGTTCTCAGAGTCCAAGCAGAGAATAAATGCAGCCAGCAACTTTTGCCAAGAATTAGAGGGTGCTGGAATTCATTGAAAGGACTGATGCTGAAGCTGAAGCTCCAATACTTTGGCCACCAGATATGAAGAATGAATTCACTGAAAAAGACCCTGGTGCTGGGAAAGATTGAAGGCAGGAGGAGAAGGGGATGACAGAGAATGAGATGGTTGGAAGGCATCATTGACTCGATGGACATGAGTTTGAGCAAGCTCCAGGAGTTGGTGATGGACAGGGAAGCCTGAAGTGCAGCAGTCCATGGGGTCCCAAAGAGTCGCACACAACTGAGTGACTGAAATGAACTGAACTGAACTGAACTGAGAAAGTGCTGATTAAACAAAGATTATGAACCTGTTACTAATTTCATAAGGAAGAGAATGATGCGGAAGGAAATATGGGACTTGGAATCTGAGTTATCTGAGTTCAAAACCAATTCTGTGGCTCAAGAGCTTCCTGAGCTTATGTTGATTTAATTATGTCTTAGTGTGTTCAGGCTGCTTTAACAGAATGCCATTGACTGGGTAGCTTAAATAACATTAATTTCTCAACATTCTGGAGCCTGGAAGTTCAGGATCAAAGTGTTGCCTGATTTAGTTCCCAATGAAGACTTTCTTGCAGACAGTTTGCCTTCTCACTGTATCGTCATGTGGTGGAGAAACAAAAGGCTCTGGTCTGTTTCTTTCCTTATCAGTGCATTAATTCTATCATGGGTACCCCACCCTCATGACATAATTATCTCCTAAAGGCCCCACCTCCTAATACATCACATCGGGTGTTTGGTTTCAATATATGAATTTGGGGCACAAATATTCACTCTATAACAATCATTTTTAGCTTCATTTTTGTAATGGGAATAATAAAAACTACCTTAATTAAATTTGATGGAAATTAGATTCAGTAAAAATATTAGGTCCTGAAAAGAACAAGATGGCAGAGAAGTAGGTGGATGTGGAGTACTTCTCTCTCCATGGATATATCAGGAACACACCTTCAGACACAGAAGTGCATGAACAACACCAGCTGAGAATGGACAGGAGTCCTGACTGATGGACAAGAATATATAGAACCATGCAAAACTCAGTAGGATGAAGAAAATGGGCGGGGGGGGGGGGGNGGGGGGGGCAGGAGTGTTACTAGTACTGGACCTGCCCTCAGCAGGTGGGGGAACTAAAGCAGGTGTCCAATGATCCCCACATTGGGGCAATTGTCTGAGTCAGAGAAGAAACATTTAAGGCTGAGAGTAAAACAGCTGATCTGTGGCAGCTTAAATGGAATGAGAATCAGACAGTCCTTGCTGCAGCCATATGTACCCTGGACAGGGATGCAGGTCCCCTAGAAGGTACAGTGACTGAGAGCTGGAGTTTAGGGATTGTGGAGCAATCCCAGGGCGAGGGCTGCTGTTGACTGTGGAGAGACAGACCAAAGGGATGTGAGGGAGGAGATTGTGGTGGGAAATACCTGTGGAGGAAAGCCAGGCAGCTATGGAAGCAAGGAGATACTGCTGAGTCACGCGAAGGGGGTGGAGCCATGACCATAGCCTCTGACTCCCCACATGCCAGCAATGGCAGCTGAACGATAGAGAGGCTGGCCCATCAAATGCCTGACACACTGAACTACAGAGTAGGACCCCGGTCAGTGGGGTGCCCCTCTATGTGCGTGATGCACCGAACAATAGAGAAGGACCCCAGGCAAGGGAGCCCTCTAAGTGCCTGAACAGTTGGAGCTATGGAGAAAAACCAGCCAGAGGCCTTCTGTTCATCAGCTAACAGAGACTATTGTAGGGCCACACCTTCTGTGGCTGAGGCAGTCCGTGTCCCTGCACACTTGGTGCCACAGTGTTCCTGCGATCCAAGCAGCTGCACCACTTTCATGCTCAACCCTCATGGAGGCAGAGTTTCAACAGACAAAAAAAGTCTTACATCTAGGCATGCAGTGTCACTTCAGTTGTGTCCAACTCTTTGTGACTCTATGGACTGTGGCCTGCCATGCTTCTTTGTCAGAGGGGTTCTCTAAGCAAGACTACTGAAGTGTATTGGCTAATACTGCTTGCCATACCCTTCTAGAGCACTATATTTCCTGCTGCCCTAGCCACCAGCTCCCCTGAGTACCTAGTGCTGCCAGAACCCCTTGCGACCCAAGCAGCTGAACCACCTCCACCCCTGGCCTTCACAGGGGCAAACCCAAGTCCTCCAGGGCAACCTCAGGAGCAAACCCCAGTGGATGACCCATATGCAGAGGTGGAAATAAAGCCACAGTCAAAACCCAGGGGCAGTATGGCTAAGGAAGAAGACCCAAAACCCTCCCACAAGCTGTACAAGCTGCAGATTAAATCTACGATCAACTAGGCAGACTGTGTGTCTATGGAATACATAAGAGGACACTGAGAGCTCCCACAAAAGAAAATGCACTAGTTCTGATAGCTGTGGACATTGGAGTCAAGAACATACAGGAGTAGGACCAGATTAAAATATAAACTACCCCCACAGCAGGTCCAGAGACCAGCACAGTGTTTCAGGGCACCCTAGGGAGGTGAGGTGCACTGTGAATCCCAGCGAAGGAAAGGACCCTGACAACAGTGACTCAAGAAAAACGTTTACTTTTTCTATGTTTTGACTTGTTCTGTAGTTACTTTTGGAATCCCCCCTTTTTCTCTTTTCTTCCCACCCCCCACCACTTCCGTTGTAATTGTTGATTTTACTGGCAATATGAAATTTAATTAAGCTTTTGAGTTTTTGTTTTAAACTCACAAATTTTTATTGTTGTCATAAACCTCTCCCTCTACATTGGGCTGTTGCAGTTCTGTGGAGTCTTTCCTCCCTTTTTTCCTTTCATTTCCTCTTTTTTTTTTTTTTTAATTTTAGTTTTACTTTTTTAAACCTATTTTGGTTTTTCTACATTTATACATTTGTTTGCTTTACCTACTGTCCTTTTCTGAAGTTAATCTTTAATATATATAAATCTTCTTAATCTACCACTATATAACTTTGCATATCTATGCTTTTTTCCCTTACTTTCTTTCCATTCCTCTCAACAGATTCGTTAATTTTGCTTTCATTGCCTTTTTCCCACTTGGCACCTTGCTTTAGTTTTGTTTTCCAGTTTGTGCTTTAGTTAGTTTTGTTCTAAACTGGTAGATATAATTTTTGGTTTTCTTTGCTTGCCTGGTCAACATATTTTTGTTGGACTGTTTTGATTTTGCTTATGGTTATATATGTATATGTGTATATTCCATTATTATAATTATTATTTGCCTGATTTTGTAACTGCCATTTGTCTGGGGTTCACCTTTGGTGTCTAAATTTTGGGTATTTGTTTTAATTTCACTTAATGTGGAAAGTATCAGACTTTATATTTTGGGCTCCAAAATCACTGCAGATGGTGATTGCAGCCATGAAATTAAAAGACGCTTACTCCTTGGAAGAAAAGTTATGAGCAACCATGATAGCATATTCAGAAGCAGAGACATTACTCTGCCGACTAAGGTCCGTCAAGGCTATGGTTTTTCCTGTGGTCATGTATGGATGTGAGAGTTGGACTGTGAAGAAGGCTGAGGGCCGAAGAATTGATGCTTTTGAACTGTGGTGTTGGAGAAGACTCTTGAGAGTCCCTTGGACTGCAAGGAGATCCAACCAGTCCATCCTAAAGGAGATCAGTCCTGGGTGTTCTTTGGAAGGACTGAGGCTAAAGCTGAAACTCCAGTACTCTGGCCACCTCATGTGAAGAGTTGACACATTGGAAAAGACCCTGATGCTGGGAGGGATTGGGGGCAGGAGAAGGGGACGACCGAGGATGAGATGGCTGGATGGCATCACGGACTCGATGGACTTGAGTCTGAGTGAACTCCGGGAGTTGGTGATGGACAGGGAGGCCTGGCATGCTGTGAATCAGGGGGTCGCAAAGAGTCGGACACGACTGAGCGACTGAACTGAACTGAATGCCATAAAAACAAAACAAAACAAAAAACCAAAAATCATGTGGAAACTTTGTTCCTGACCAGAGATTAAGTTCTGAGCCTTTGGAGTGGGAGCACTGACTCCAAGACCCTGAACTATCAGAGAATTAACCCTCAGATCAGTTCAGTTCAGTTTAGTCACTCAGTTGTGTCTGACTCTTTGCCACCCCATGATTCGCAGCACGCCAGGCCTCACTGTCCATCACAAACTCCTGGAGTTCACTCAAACTCACGTCCATCCAGTCGGTGATGCCATCCAGCTATCTCATCCTCTGTCGTCCCCTTCTCTTCCTGCCCCTAATCCCTGCCAGCATCAGGGTCTTTTCCAATGAGTCAACTCTTCACATGAGGTGGCCGAAGTATTGGAGTTTCAGCTTCAGCATCAGTCCTTCCAATGAACACCCAGGACTGATCTCCTTTAGGATGGACTGGTTGGATCTCCTTTCAGTCCAAGGGCCTCTCAAGAGTCTTCTGCAACACCGCAGTTCAAAAGCATCAATTCTTCAGCAGTCAGCTTTCTTCACTGTCCAACTCTCACTTCCATACATGACCACAGGAAAATCCATAGCCTTGACTAGATGGACTTTTGTTGGCAAAGTAATATCTCTGCTTTTTGTAGGTTGGTCATAACTTTCCTTTCAAGGAGTAAGCATCTTTTAATTTCATGGCTGCAATCACCATCTGCAGTGATTTTGGAGCCCCCCAAAATAAAGTCTGCCACTGTTTCCACTGTTTCCCACCTATTTGCCATGAAGGGATGGGACCAGATGCCATGATCTTCGTTTTCTGAATGTTGGGCTTTAAGCCAACTTTTTCACTCTCTTTCACTTTCATCAAGAGGCTTTTTAGTTCCTCTTCACTTTCTGCCATAAGGGTGGTATCATCTGCATATCTGCAGTAATTGATATTTCTCCCGGCAATCTTGATCCCAGCTTGTACTTCTTCCAGCCCAGCATTACTCATGATGTACTCTGCATATAAGTTAAATAAGCAGGGTGACAATATACAGCCTTGACGTACTCCTTTTCCTATTTGGAACCAGTCTGTTGTTCCATGTCCAGTTCTACCTGTTGCTTCCTGACCTGCATATCGGTTTCTCAAGAGGCAGGTCAAGTGGTCTGGTATTCCTATCTCTTTCAGAATTTTTCACAGTTGATTGTGATCCACACAGTCAAAGGCTTTGGCATAGTCAATAAAGCAGAAATAGAGGTTTCTCTGGAACACTCTTGCTTTTTCCATGATCCAGCGGATGTTGGCAATTTGATCTCTGGTTCCTCTGCCTTTTCTAAAACCAGCTTGAACATCTGGAAGTTCATGGTTCACGTATTGCTGAAGCCTGGCTTGGAGAATTTTGAGCATTACTTTACTTTAAATCATATCAAGCATCTTTTCTGACTACAATGATATGAGACTAGATATCAACTGCAAGAAAAAAAGTGTAAAAAATCAAACACATGGAGATTAAACAATATGTTTCTAAATAGCCAACAGGTTACTGAAGAAATAAAAAGGGAAATAAAAAAATTTCTAGAAACAAATGACAATGAAAACATGAAAATGCAAAACCTATGGGATGCAGCAAAAGCAGTTCTAAGAGTGAAGTTTATAGCAATATAATCCTACCTCAAGAAACAAGAAAATGGGCACCCTTGTCTTGTTCCTGACTTTAGGGGAAATGCTTTCAGTTTTTCACCATTGAGGATAATGTTTGCTGTGGGTTTGTCATATATAGCTTTTATTATGTTGAGGTAGTTTTCATTCCAATCCCAAAGAAAGTCAATACCAAGGAATGCTCAAACTACCGCACAATTGCACTCATCTCACAAGCTAGTAAAGGAATGCTCAAAATTCTCCAAGCCAGGCTTCAGCAATATGTGGACCATGAACTTCCTGATGTTCAGGCTGGTTTTAGAAAAGACAGAGGAACCAGAGATCAAATTGCCAACATCCACTGGGTCATCAAAAAAAGCAAGAGAGTTCCAGAAAAGAAATAAAAAGAAATTTCTGCTTTATTGACTATGCCAAAACCTTTGACTGTGTGGATCACAATCAACTGTGGAAAATTCTGAAAGAGATGGGAATACCAGACCACCTGACCTGCCTCTTGAGCAGCCTGGCATGCTGCTATTCTTGGGGTTGCAAAGAGTCGGACATGACTGAGCGACTGAACTGAATTGAACTGAACTGATGTTCCTTCTATTCCTGCTTTCTGGAGAGGTTTTTTTTTTTTTTTTTTTTTTTTAATCATAAATTGATGTTTAAATTTGTCAAAGTCTTTCTCTGCATCTATTGAGATAATTATATAGTTTTTATTTTTCCAATTTGTTAATGTGGTGTATTACATTGATTGATTTGCGGATATTGAAGAATCCTCGCATCCCTGGGATAAAGCCCACTTGGTCATGGTGTATGATCTTTTTAATGTGTTGTTGGATTCTGATTGCTAGAATTTTGTTGAGGATTTTTGCATCTATGTTCATCAGTGATATTGGCCTGTAGTTTTCTTTTTTTGTAGCATCTTTGTCANGTCAGGTTTTGGTATTCGGGTAATGGTGGCCTCATAGAATGAGTTTGGAAGTTGACCTTCCTCTGCAATGTTCTGGAAGAGTTTGAGTAAGATAGGTGTTAGCTCCTCTCTAAATTTTTGGTATGGACAACAGTGTGGAGATTCCTTAAAACACTGGAAACAGAACTGTCTTATGACCCAGCAATCCCACTGCTGGGCATATACACCAAGGAAACCAGAATTGAAAGAGACACATGTACCCCAATGTTCATCGCAGCACTGTTTATAATAGCCAGGACATGGAAACAACCTAGATGTCCATCAGCAGATGAATGGATAAGAAAGCTGTGGTACATACACACAGTGGAATATTACTCAGCTATTAAAAAGAATACATTTGAATCAGTTCTAATGAGATGGATGAAACTGGAGCCGATTATACAGAGTGAGGTAAGCCAGAAAGAAAACCACCAATACAGTATACTAACACATATATATGGAATTTAGAAAGATGGTAATGATAACCCTGTATGTGAGACATCAAAAGAGACACAGATGTATAGAACAGTCTTTTGGACTCTGGGGGAGAGGGAGAGGGTGAGATGATTTGGGAGAATGGCATTGAAACATGTATAATATCACATATGAAATGAGTTGCCAGCCCTGGTTCAATGCATGATACTCAGTGCTTGGGGCTGGTGCACTGGGACGACCCAGACAGATGGTACGGGGAGGGAGGTGGGAGGGGGGTTCAGGATGGGAAACATGTGTATACCTGTGGCAGATAATTGTTGATGTATGGCAAAACCAATACAACATTGTAAAGTAATTAACCTCCAATTAAAATAAGTAAATTTATATTAAAAATAAAATAAAAAAATAAAAGATTCAAAAAAAGAAACAAGAAAAACTTCAAATAGATATCCTAACTTTACACCTAAAACAATTGGAAAAAGAACAAAAGAACCCCCAAATTAGCAGAAGGAAAGAAATCATAAAGATCAGAGCAGAAATATATGGAAAAGAAAAGGAAGAAACAAAGTAAAGATTAATAAAACTAAAAGCTGGTTCTTTGAGAAGATAAACAAAATTGACAAACCTTTAGCCAGACTCATCAAGCAAAAAGAAAGAAGAATCAAATCAACAAAATTAGAATTGAAGAGAGGTTACAACAGACAGTGCAGAAATACAAGAATTATAAGAGACTATCATGAACAACTATATCACAATAAAATGGATAATCTGGAAGAAATAGACAGATTCTTAGAAAAGTTCAATCTTCCAAGGATGAACCAGGAAGAAACAGAAATTATGAACAACCCAATTACAAAAATTGAAGCTGTGAACAAAAATCTCCCCAAAAAACAAAAGCCCAGGACCAGATGGCTTCACAGGAGATTTCTATAAAACATTTAGAGAAGAGCAAATGCCTATCCTTCTAAAACTCTTCCAAAAACATTACAGAGGAAGGAACACATCCAAACTCATTCTATGAAATAACAACCACCCTGAAACCAAAACCAGACAAAGACAACACAAAAAAGGAAATTACAAGCCAATATCACTGATGAATATAGTTTCAAAAATCCTCAATACAATTTTAGCAAACAGAATTCAACAACATTAAAAAGCTCATACACCATGATCAAGTTGAGTTTATTCCAGGAATGCAAGGATTCTTCAATATATGTAAATTAATCAATGTGATACAACAGATTAACACATTGAAAGATTAAAAACCATATGGTAATCTCAATAGATGCAGAAAAAGCCTTTGACAGAATTCAGCACCTATTTATGATGAAAACTTTTCAAAAAATGGGCATAGAAGGAAACTACCTCAGCATAGTAAAGGCCATATATGATAAGCCTATAACAAACCTTATTTTCAAAACTGAAAGTGTTCCCTCTAAGATCAGGAACAAGACACGGGTGTCCACTTTCACCACAATTATTCATCATAGTTTTGGAAGTCTTAACTATAGCAATTAGAGACGTAAAAGAAATAAAAAGAATCCTGATTGGAAAAGAAGAAATAAAGCTCTCACTGTTTTCAGATGACATGATATTTTAGGGAATGATATCTTTAGGGAATCCTAAAGATACTACAAGAAAATTACTAGAGCTAATCAGTGAATTTAGCAAAGTTGCAGGATACAAAATCAATATACAGAAATCACTTGCATTTCTATATACTAACAATGAAAAATCAGAAAGAGAAATTAAGGAATCAATCCCATTAACCATTGCAACAAAAAGAATTAAATATACAGGCATAAACTTACCTAAGGAGACAAAAGAGCTGTACACAGAAAATTATGACACTAATGAATAAATAAAAGACAACATAAACAGATGGAGAGATATTCCATATTCCTGTGTAGGAAGAATCAATATTGTTAAAATGGCTATACTACCAAATGCAATCTACATATTCAATGCAATCCCTGTCAAATTATCAATGGCATTTTTCACAGAACTAGAACAAAAAATTTCAAAATTCATATAGAAACACAAATGACCCCGAATAACCAAAGCAGACTTGAGAAAGAATAATCGAGCTAGAGGAATCAACCTTCCTGAGTTCAGATTATACTCCAAAGCTACAGTCATTAACACAGTATGGTACTGGCACAAAAACAGAAATATAAACCAATGGAACAAGATAGAAAGTCCAGAAATAATCCAATGTACCTATGGGTACCTTATTTTTGACAAAGGAGGCAAGAATATATAATGGGGCAAAGACAGCCTCTTCAGTAAGTGGTACTTGGAAAACTGGACAGCTACATGTAAAAGAATGAAATTAGAGCTCTTCCTAACACCATACACAAAGATATACTCAAAATGGATTAAAGACCCAAATGTAAGACCAGAAGCTACAAAACTCTTAGAGGAAAACAGACAGAACACTCTATGACATAAATCAAAGCAAGATCCTCTATGACCCACCTCCTAGAGTAATGGAAATAAAAACAAAAGTAAACAAGTGGGACCTGATTACACTTAAAAGCTTTTGCATAGCAAAGGAAACTATAAGCAAGGTGAAAAAACAACCCTCAGAATGGGAGACAATAATAGCAAATGAAACAATTGACAAAGGATTAATTTCCAAAATATACAAGCAGCCCAAACAACTCAATGCAAGAAAGACAAACAACCCAATAAAAAGTGGGAAAAAGACCTAAACAGGCATTTCTCCAAAGAAGACATACAGATGGCTAACAAACACACGAAAAGATGCTCAACATTGCTCATTATTAGAGAAATGCAAATCAAAACTACAATGAGGTATCACCTCACACCAGTCAGAATGGCCCTCATCAAAAAGTCTACAAATAATAGATGCTGGAGAGGGTGTGGAGAAAAGGGAACTGTTGCCCTGTTGGCGAGAATGTAAATTGATACAGCCACTAAGGAAAACAGTGTGGAGACTCCTTAAAAAATTAGGAATAAAACCACCATATGACCCAGCAATCCCACTCCTAGGCATATACTCTGAGGAAAGCAAAATTAAAAAACACACATGCACCCCATTGTTCATTGCAGTGCTGTTTACAATAGCTAGAACATGGAAGTAACCTAGATGTCCATCGACAGATGAATGGATAAAAATGTTGTGGCACATATACACGATGAAATATTACTCAGCCATAAAAAGGAATGCATTTTAGTCAGTTCTAATGAGGTGGATGAACCTACAGTCTATTATACAGGGTGAAGTAAGTCAGAAAGAGAAAGATAAACATCATATACTAATGCAACCTAGATAGCATATTGAAAAGCGGAGACATTACTTTGCCAACAAAGGTCCGTCTAGTCAAGGCTATGGTTTTTCCAGTGGTCATGTATGGATGTGACAGCTGAACTGTGAAGAAGGCTGAGCGCTGAACAATTGATGCTTTTGAACTGTGTGTTGGGGAAGACTCTTGAGAGTCCCTTGGACTGCAAGGAGATCCAGCCAGTGCATTCTGAAGGAGATCAGTCCTGGGTGTTGTTTGGAAGGAATGATGCTAAAGCTGAAACTCCAGTACTTTGGCCACCGCATGCGAAGAGCTGACTCATTGGAAAAGACTCTGATGCTGGGAGGAATTGGGGGCAGGAGGAAAAGGGGACGACTGAGGATGAGATGGCTGGATGGCATCATTGACTCGATGGACGTGAGTGTGAGTGAACTCCGGGAGTTGGTGATGGACAGGGAGGCCTGGCGTGCTGTGGTTCATGGGGTCGCAAGGAGTTGGACACGACTGAGCAATTGAACTGAACTGAACTGAACTGAATGGTTATATACAAAATCTAGAAAAATGTTACTGAAGAATTTATTTGTAGGGCATCAGTGGAGAAACAGACATAGGGAATAGACTTATGGACATGGGGAGGGGGAGGAGAGGGTCAGATGTATGGGGAGAGTAAGATGGAAACTTACATTACCATATGTAAAATAGACAGTCATGGGAATTTGCTGTATGTCTCAGGAAACTCAAAGGGGGCTCTGTATCAACTTAAAGGGATGAGATGGGGAGGGAGATGGGAGGGAAGTTAAAAAGGGAAGGGATATATGTATAGCTATGGCTGATCCATGTTGAGGTTTGACAGAAAACAATGAAATTCCATAAAGCAGATGCCCTTCAATAAATAAACAAATAAATAAATACATAAAATATATTGTTGCACACAGTTCTTTGTACTACATTCAATATCCTATTGTGTGGAAAATAATACATATAGAAAAGGTATATATATATATATATATATATATATGTATAACTGAAGCACTTTGCTCTATAGCAGTAATTATCAGAATACTAATTCAAACTATCAGTTCAGTTCAGTTCAGTTGCTCAGTCGTGTCCAACTCTTTGCGACCCTGTGGACTTCAGCATGCCAGGCCTCCCTGTCCATCACCAACTCCTGGAGTTTACTCAAACTCATGTCCACTGAGTCAGTGATACCATTCAACCATCTCATCCTCTGTCATCCCCTTTTTCTTCTGCCTTCAATCTTTCCCAGCATCAGGGTCTTTTCAAATGATCAGCTCTTTGCATCAGGTGGACAAAGTATTGGGATTTCAGCTTCAGCATCAATCCTTCCAGTGAATATTCAGGACTCATTTCCTTTAGGATTGACTGGTTGGATTTTCTTGCAGTCCAAGGGACTCTCAAGAGTCTTCTCCAACACCATAGTTCAAAAGCATCAATTCTTTGGCATATGCTTTCTTTATAGCCCAACTCTGACATCCATACATGAGTACTGGGAAAACCATAGCCTTGACTGGATGGACCTTTGTCAACAAAGTAACATCTCTGCTTTTTAATATGCTGTCTAGGTTGGTCATAACTTTTCTCCCAAGGAGTAAGTATTTTTTAATTTCATGGCTGCAGTCACCATCTGCAGTGATTTTGGAGCCCCCTACAATAGAGTCTTCCATTATTTCCAATGTTTCTCCGTCTATTTGCCATGAAGTGATGGGACTGGATGCCATGATCTTTGTTTTCTGAATGTTGAATTTTAAGCCAACTTTTTCACTCTGCACTTTCACTTTCATCAAGAGGCTGTTTAGTTCCTCTTTGCTTTCTGCCATAAAGATGGTGTCTGCCATAACCTCTGCATATTCTGAGGTTATTGACATTTCTCCTGACAATCTTGATTCCACCTTGTGCTTCATCTAGCCCACTGTTTCTCATGATGTAATCTGCATATAAGTTAAGTAAGCATGGTGACAATATATAGCCTTGACGTACTCCTTTTCCTATTTGGAGCCAGTCTATTGTTCCATGTCCAATTCTAACTGTTGCTTCCTGACCTGCATACAGAATTCTCAAGAGGCAAGTCAGGTGGTCTGATATTTTCCTCTCTTTCAGAATTTTCCAGTTTCTTGTGATCCACACAGTCAAAAGCTTTGGTATAGTCAATAAAGCAGAAATAGATGTTTTTCTGGAACTCTCTTATTTTTTCAATGATCCAGAGTATGTTGGCAATTTGATCCCTGGTTCCTGTGCTTTTTCTATAAGTCAATAAAAAATAAATAAATAAATTAGAGAAAATAGTGTTGCTCTCTTAAGCAGTTTTTAAAGAGTCTTGCTAGTTAGTACAATAGGGTAAATTCAAATAATGGACTATAAGGAAATGGTGTTTAATAGAACATTGGGTGTCTTCTGAGACTCTCAGTTTAGAACAGATGATCGTTAAGTTTTCTGTCAATAAAACATGTAGGGGGACTGGATGGGGCCCCAAAACATTTGGAAGGAGATGAATATGGATGGTGAGGAAGGCCCACATTGCAGCACACTGTCTGAGGGAACATAGGAGAGAAGAATTCTGTTTTTCAAAAGATCTCAATCATGAAATGCCCCTGCCAGGCTGCACAGCTGGACTCTGGATGTTAAGGACAGGGCCACCCTGGATACCCAAAAGAGAATAGAGCCTGAGGCTTGCCCCCTGCTGTTGCAGGAAGTGTTTCTAGACTTGAACTAGACTGTAAGCTCTCTGAGGCTGGGCACTGCTCTATTTCTCTGGTCCTCACACACTCCAAATGCAGGGCTTCACAAGCACAGGCATGTTCAATGCAGCCTGCACAACATTAAAGCACACAGTTGGGAAGAGGGGGCACTGGCTCCTGCCCTCCTGAAAGGGACAGGATCAGATGCATCGATCCATTAAGGGGGTATTTATTCAGTCTGGGAGGTTTACAGAGACAGTAAATGATTCAGAAAAAGATGCTGTGAAATGTAGATTCTTCAGAACCAAGTGAGAACAACAGTCAGGACAATCACGGATATTTTCAGAGACTAGACTGGTAGCTCACTGCCGTTTTCAAAGCCAAGTGTCAATTTTTATGTACATTTGAATACATTCACATTTTAGAAAACACAAGGGAACAGCGTTGGGCTATATCCTTAATACAGAGAGATGTGAACTTAGAAGCATGTGAACAGAATTAACATGGGTCGGCCATTGCTGGTTTTGAAAGCCTTGGTCTTATGCTTAAACAAGTGCAATGATGGAGTGCACACACACTCACAGTGCCTCTTGTTCCACATGTATGGCGTGCTCAGATCACACACTCACACTCTCTAGCCGAGGACTGGGCAGTACACTCCTGCAGAATGTTTGTCAGGGCCTCTGTGCCAGGCCTCACGTGGACCAGATGAGATTCGTCTCTCTGCGGCCTCATAGAGTTACAGGAAGGGCAGACATTGAGAAAGTG
This sequence comes from Redunca redunca, assembly GCA_006410935.1. Classification (NCBI taxonomy): domain Eukaryota; kingdom Metazoa; phylum Chordata; class Mammalia; order Artiodactyla; family Bovidae; genus Redunca; species Redunca redunca. Next base: position 579,184 of record SJYQ01001751.1, read on the forward strand.
ATGACACATGACTGGATGCTAGTTACAATCATGTGAGAAAAAGGCACTAAATATTTGCGGAAGGACTTCAGAGAATCCGAAACTTTTCCTGAGGAGTTGTAAGGACTTGGTTCTCCAACCAGCAAGGATGTTGAGATTAGAGAGTGTCTTTATATAGAACAGACAGAGAAGGGGTCTGGAGGGAGAACAAGCTAGGGCGGAATAGGAGGGGCTCTTGCTGCTGGAAGGCTGGACATGGTGGCTGGATGCAGCATCTGGATTAATGGCAGCCACAGGACAGGACTCCACACTTTGATTTTGTGGGGTGCCCTCATCTGATGCTCTACTGCAAGCCAGGCTCTTTTTCCAACCAGCAGTGCCCTCTAGCCATGCTTTGGGGTTGGGGGTCCTGAAATCTGGACATGGAATGCTTTCTTCTATGAAAGGATGGCCACTGCAGTTGGGAAGATCAAACCAACATAAACAGTGTCATACTGAGGTGGGAGACAGATAGGCCCTTGACAACTGATATTTATCAAGTGGAGTAAAATTGAAGCTTTGTCCTCACCCAGGCACTCCAAGGATAAGCCTAGTGGCAGAAGCTGAACTCTGCTGAAGTAAAGAGATAAGATGACAACTCCAGGTCAAGGAAAACTTCCCCATCTGCACAAGCCCAGGATGGCTTCTTGGGAGTCAAAGGGGGAGGCAGTACCTACCACGCCATAAAAAGTGTGGACACGTACCCATAGGCTTCTGCGGTGGGATCAATCTTAGCAAAAATTTGTGTACAAATGTTGGGGAGGGTCTTAGGACCTGGCTGTTGTGGAAGAAAAAAAAAGAAAAGATGATTGACCAAATGTAAACAAAGGCCTGGAGGGAAACGTATGTAGGGATTTACATCACCTCTTCACCGTACTTCTCATTCAGGACACCAACACTTCTCTCTGGGAGTGTATTTTGGCCTAGCTTCTGGCTGTTTCTCGATGTGCTCTCCCATACTGTGCTGTATCTTTATTAATAACCCCATACCCATTTTTGTAGTTTTTGCATCCTTGAAATATGGTTTCAAACAGGGTAAGAACCAGGGAAATTTGCTTCCAGACTCTAGTGCCTGGTGGACTGGAAGCTACCTGGACAGGGAAATAAGATCCTACCTCTAGATTGTTGTCCTTCCGAGAACATTATCTCCCATGCCTCAGTGAGAATAATTTGAAAATGCCCAAAGCATACTTAAAGATATACCTAATATCTGAGTAAACCTGCCTTTACTCATGGTCCCAGCAATGAATTAGGTTTCTGCCCTCAAGCACCTTCACCGTGGAAAGGAGAATGGATAAGGAGACAGGTCTGAGAATGTGTTGTAATTCATCCCAGTGTTTGCCCACCTTCTCTAGAGAGAAACAGGAGATGTGAGGGGCTGAACTCAGAATCCCAGCCCATCAGGAGCGCAGCCACGCCCACACTCTGGGCCTGGCTCTCTGCTGACCCATTTCCTGTCTTTTCTGTTATTGCTATGCGAGTAACGCATGTTCAATAGAGGTATTTGGCAAATGCAGAAAAAGTAAAGTAAGAATCATCTGGCCTATTTCTTTTCAGTGCTTTTTTAAAAAATTAAAATTATGTTAAACAAGATAGGATGTACTGTGTAAACAATTTTATTTCTCACCTAATCTTCTAACATATTTTCCAAGCTATTTTCATAATATTCATGGTGATATGATAGTCCACTGAGTGGCACTGCAACCATTTGGAGTTGTTGTTTAGTCACTGAGTTTTGTCTGACTCTTTGCTGACTCCATGGACTGCAGCACACCAGGCTTCGTGTCCTTCACTATCTTCCAGAGTTTGCTCAAACTCATGTTCATTGAATTGATGATGCTGAATAATTGTCTTAACCTCTGTTGCCCCTTCTCCTCCTGCCCTCACTCTTTACCAGCATCAGGGTCTTTTCCAGTGAGTCAGCTCTTAGCATCAGGCAGCCAAAGTACTGGAGCTTCGGTTTTAATATTAATCCCTCCAATGAATACTCAGGGATGATTTCCTTCAGGATGACTGGTTGGATCTCCTTGAAGTCCAGAGAACTCTCAAGAGTCTTCTCCAGCACCACAATTCAAAAGCATCGATTCTTCAGCACTCAGTCTCCCTTATGGTCCAACTCTCATGTTTGTACATGACTACTGGAAAAACTATAGTTTTGACTATACACACCTTTGTTGGCAGACTGATGTCTGTATTTTTTAATATGCTGGTTAGATTCATCATAGCTTTCCTTACAAGGAGCAAATGTCTTTTAATTTTATGGCTGCAGTCATAGTCCACAGTGGTTTTAGAGCCCAAGAAAATAAAACATGTCACTGTTTCCACTTTTCCCCCTTCTGTTTGTCATGAAATGATGGGACCAGATGCCTGATCTTAGTTTTTTGAATGTTGAGTTTTAAGCTGCAACCATGTAACCATGATCACTTGTATTTTATAACTTATCTTTTAACCATTGTCTGTGGAATGAGAGGTTTTTCATCGATTTCCTGGGAGGATCACAAATTCACTCAGTATAACATCATGACATGGAGAGCAGGAAGAGGATCATCTCAGCCAGTTTGTGATTGTGCTTCTCAAACTGTATTCCCCAGCCTCAGCTTGAGCAGGGCCCTGTGGGACCTTCTCAGAACAGACCTCCCCCTAACCCATGCCCTTTCCTGCCTCTCATCTATAGAAAAATGTCCTTCTGGACATTTCCCAAATGACAAAGAGTGAATTTAATTAGGGAAGTGAGAAAATGCAGCAAGAAAGGAAAACAGTCAAGCAAGACAAAATAATAACTTTTCAGCAAATTGAAAATAACTTTTCAGCAAATTGAAAAGTTAAGGACACTTGCACTCATCTCACAAGCTAGTAAAGTAATCCTCAAAATTCTCCAAGCAAGGCTTCAGCAATATGTGAACTGTGAACTTCCAGATGTTCAAGCTGGATTTAGAAAAGGCAGAGGAACCAGACATCAAACTGCTAACATCCACTGGATCATCAAAAAAGCAAGACAGTTCCAGAAAAACATCTCTTTCTGCTTTATTGACTATGCCAAAGCCTTTGAATGTGTGGATCACAAGAAACTGGAAAATTCTGAAAGAGATGGGAATAGCAGACCACCTGACCTGCCTCTTGAGAAACCTCTATTCAGGTCAGGAAGCAACAGTTAGAACTGGACATGGAACAACAGACTGGTTCCAAATAGGAAAAGGAGTAAGTCAAGGCTGTATATTGTCACCCTGCTTATTTAACTTATATGCAATGGTGAATGGAATTGTTTCTTTAATTTCTTTTTCTACTTTCTCATTATTAGTGTATAGGAATGCAAGGGATTTCTGTGTATTGATTTTATATCCTGCAACTTGACTATATTCATTGATTAGCTCGAGTAATTTTCTGGTGGAGTCTTTAGGGTTTTCTATGTAGAGGACCGTGTCATCTGCAAACATTGAGAGTTTTACTTCTTCTTTTCAATGTGGATTCCTTTTATTTCTTTTTCTGCTCTGATTGCTGTGGCCAAAACTTCCAGAACTATGTTGAATAGTAGCGGTTAGAGTGGGCACCCTTGTCTTGTTCCTGACTTTAGGGGAAATGCTTTCAATTTTTCACCATTGAGGATAATGTTTGCTGTGGGTTTGTCATATATAACTTTTATTATGTTGAGATATGTTCCTTCTACTCCTGCTTTCTGGAGAGTTTTTAATCATAAATGGATGTTGAATTTTGTCAAAGGCTTTCTCTGCATCTATTGAGATAATCATATGGCTTTTATTTTTCAATTTGTTAATGTGGTGAATTACATTGATTGATTTGCGGATATTGAAGAATCCTTGCATCCCTGGGATAAAGCCCACTTGATCATGGTGTATGATCTTTTTAATGTGCTGTTGGATTCTGATTGCTAGAATTTTGTTGAGGATTTTTGCATCTATGTTCATCAGTGATATTGGCCTGTAGTTTTCTTTTTT
>SJYQ01001751.1:604450-694275 GCA_006410935.1 Redunca redunca
CCAAATTCAGACTTAAATTGAAGAAAGTAGGGAAAACCGCTAGATCATTCAGGTATGACCTAAATCAAATCACTTATGATTATACAGCAGAGGTGAGAAATAGATTTAAGGGCTTAGATCTGATAGATAGAGTGCCTGATGAACTATGGAATGAAGTTCGTGACATTGTACCAGAGACAGGGATCAAGACCATCCCCATGGAAAAGAAATGCAAAAAAGCAAAATGGATGTCTGGGGAGGCCTTGCAAATAGCTGTGAAAAGAAGAGAGGTGAAAAGCAAAGGAGAAAAGGAAAGATATAAGCATCTGAATGCAGAGTTCCAAAGAATAGCAAGAAGAGACAAGAAAGCCTTCTTCAGCGATCAATGCAAAGAAATAGAGGAAAAGAACAGAATGGGAAAGACTAGAGATCTCTTCAAGAAAATTAGAGATACCGAGGGAATATTTCATGCAAAGATGGGCTCGATAAAGGACAGAAATGGTATGGACCTAACAGAAGCAGAAGATATTAAGAGGTGGCAAGAATACACAGAAGAACTGTACAAAAAGATCTTCATGACCCAGGTAATCATGATGATGTGATCACTAATCTAGAGCCAGACATCTTGGAATGTGAAGTTAAGTGGGCCTTAGAAAGCATCACTATGAACAAAGCTAGTGGAGGTGATGGCGTTCTAGTTGAGCTCTTTCAAATCCTGAAAGATGATGTTGTGAAAGTGCTGCACTCAATATGCCAGCACATTTGGAAAACTCAGCAGTGGCCACAGGACTGGAAAAGGTCAGTTTTCATTCCAATTCCCAAGAAAGGCAATGCTCCAGATCCTCAAACTACCACACAATTGCACTCGTCTCACATGCTAGATCACTTATATATGTATTAATGTATAATTCTTGTTGTTGTTTTTTTCTTCTTTCTGACTACTTGGCTCTGTAGAAAAGGCTCTATGTTCATCCACCTCACTATAACTGACATATTCATTTCTTCTTATGGTTGGCTAATATTCCATTCTATAAATATATCAAAAAATTTTTTTAATCCATTCATCCGTCAATGGGCATCTAGGTTGCTTTCATGGCTATTGTAAATATTGCTGCCATGAACATTGGGGTACACATATTTCTTAGAATTGTGTTTTTTCTAGATATATGCCCAGTAGTGGGATTGCTAGGTCATATGGTAGATTCTTTTCTATTTTTTTAAAGGAATATTCACACTGGTTTCCATAATGACTGTATTAGTTTACATTCCCACCAACAGTACAAGAGGGTTCACTTTTCTTCACATCCTCTCCAACATGTATGACTTGTAGATATTTTTACTGATGGATATTCTGACTTATGTGAGGTGATCTCTTATTGTAGTTTTGATTTGCATTTCTCTAAAGATAAACACACATATTGGATGAAGCAAACACAACCTGGAATCAAGATTTCCAGGAGAAATATGAATAACCTCAGATATGTAGATGACACTACCCTTATGGTAGAAACTGAAGAACTAAAGAGCCTCTTGATGAAAATGAAAGAGGAAAGTGAAAATGTTAGCTTAAAACTCAACATTCAGAAAACTAAGATCATGGCATCTGGTCCCATCGCTTCATGGCAAATAGATGGGGTAACAGTGGAAACAGTGACAGACTTTATTTTGGGGGGCTCCAAAATCACTGAAAATGGTGACTGCAACCATGAAATTAAAAGACTCTTACTATTTGGGGTAAAAGCTGTGATCAACCTCTAGGCTGATCTNTGGGGGGCTCCAAAATCACTGCAAATGGTGACTGCAACCATGAAATTAAAAGACTCTTACTATTTGGGGTAAAAGCTGTGATCAACCTCTAGGCTGATCTTATTAAAAAGCAAAGACATTATTTTGCCAACAAAGGTCCATCTAGTCAAGGCTATGGTTTTTCCAGTAGTTATGTATGGATGTGAGAATTGGACTATAAAGAAAGCTGAGCGCTGATGAATTGATGTTTTTGAACTGTGGTGTTGGAGAAAACTCTTGAGAGTCCCTTGGACTGCAAGGAGATCCAACCAGTCCGTCCTCAGGATGTCAGTCCTGGGTGTTCACTGGAAAGAATGATGTTGAAGCTGAAACTGCAATACTGTGACCACCTGATGCGAAGAGCTGACTCATTAGAAAAGACCCTGATGCTGGGAAATACTGACGATGGGTGGAAAAGGGGATGACAGAGAATGAGATGGTTGGATGGCATCACCGACTTGATGAGATGAATTTAAGTAGACTCTGGGAGTTGGTGGTGGACAGGGAGGCCTGGCGTGCTGCAGTCCATGGGGTTGCAAAGAGCTGGACCCGACTGAGAGACTGAACTGAACTGAACTGAATAATAAACAATGTTGTGCATCTTTTCATGTGTTTATTGGCCATCTGTATGTTTTCTTTGGAGAAATGTCTCTTTAGGTCTTCAGTCCAATTTTTTGACTGGGTTGTTTGTTTTTCTGATATTGAGCTGTATGAGCTGCTTATATATTGGGGGGATATAACCTTTGTTAGTTGCTTTGTTTGCAATTATTTTCTCCCATTCTCATGTTGTTCAATTGCTCAGTGTGCCCAACTCTTTGTGACACCATGGACTGCAGCATACCAGGCTTCCCTGTCCTTCACCATCTCCTGGAGCTTGCTCAAACGCATGTCCATCAAGTCGATGATGTCATCCAAGCATCTCATCCTTTGTCATTCCCTTTTCCTCTTGACTTCAGTCTTTCCCAGCATCAGGATCTTTTCTAGTGAGTCAGCTCTTCACATCAGGTGGCCAAAGGATTGGAGCTTCAGCTTCAGCATCAGTCCTTCCAATGAATATTCAGGACTGATTTCCTTGGGATTGACTGGTTTGATCTATTTGCTGTCTAAGGGACTCTCAAGAGTCTTCTCCAACACCACAGTTCAAAAGCATCAATTTTTTGGCACTCAATTTTCTTTATGGCCCAACTCTCACATCATACACGATCACTGGAAAAACTATAGCTTTGACTATATGGATCTCTGAGTCAAAGTAATGTCTCTGCTTTTTAATATGCTGTCTAGGTTGGTAATAGCTTCCCTTCCAATGAATAAAAATATTTTAATTTCATGGCTGAAGCCACCATTTGCAGCTATTTGGAGCCCAGGAAAATAAAATCAGTCACTGTTGCCATTATTTCTCCATCTATTTGCCATGAAGTGATGGGACTGGATGCCATGATCTTAGCTTTTTGAATGCTGAATTTTAAGCCAGCTTTTTCACTATCTTCTTTCACTTTCATCAGGAGTCTCTCCAATTCCTCTTTGCTCTCTTCCATAAAGGTGGCTTGTCTGAGTATCTGAGGTTATTAATATTTCTCCTGACGATCTTGATTCCAGTTGTCCTTCATCCAGCCTGGCATTTCTCATGATGTACTCTGCATATAAGTTAAATAAGCGGAGTGAAACAGCATACAGCCTTGACATACTCCTTTCCTAATTTGGAACCAGTTCATTGTTCTGTGTCCGGTTCTTATTGTTGCTTATTGACCTGCATACAGGTTTCCCAGGAGGCAAGTGAGGTGGTCTGGTAGTCCTATCTCTTTAAGAATTTTCTACAGGTTGTTGTGATCCATTCTGAGTGTTTCATTTTCATTTTTTTTATAGTTTTCTTTGCTGTACAAAAGCTTTTAAGTTTTATTAGGTCACATCTGTTTATTTTTGTTTTTATTTCCTTAATCTAGGAGGTGGATAAAAGAGAATTTTGCTGTGATTTATGTCAAAGAGTGTACTGCCTATGTTTTCCTCTAAGAATTTTACAGTATCCAAGGCTTACTTTCATGTCTTTAATCCATTTTGAATTTATTTTTGTATATGGTGTTAGGAAGTGTTCTAATTTCATTCTTTTACATGTAGCTGTCCAACTTTTCCAGTACTGCTTATTGAAGAGTGTGTCTTTTTTTCCATTGTATACTCTTGCCGTGTTTGTCTAAGATAAGGTGCTTGTCTATGTATGGGTTTGTCTCTAGGCTTTTATATTATTCCATTGGTATATATTTCTGTTTTTGTTCCAGTACCATACTGTCCTGATGACTATAGCTTTGTAGTATAGCCTGAAATCAGGGAGGTTGATTCCTCCAGCTCCAGTTTTCCTTCTCAAGATTCCCTTGACTATTCAAGCTCTTTTTTATTTCTGTACAAATTGTGAATTATTAGTTATAGTTCTGTGGGAAATGCCTTCAGCAGGCAAATTTTATCAAATGCTTAGAGAAAAGTTAACACCTTTCCTCAAACTATTTCAAAATTTCATGGAGAGGTAAAACTCCCAAACTCATTCTACAAGGCCACCATCACTCTGATACCAAAACCAGTCAAAGATATTATTAGAAAAGAGAATTACAGGCCAATATCACTGATGAACATAGATTCAAAAATCCACAACAAAGTTCTAGCAAACAATCCAACAACACATAAAAGAACTATATGTCATAATCAAGTGTGATTTATCCCAGGGATGCAATGATTCCTTAATATATGCAAATCAATCAATTTGAAACATCATTAATAACAACTGAAAGATAAAAAGCACATGATCATCTCAATAGATGCAGAGAAAACTTTCAACAAAATTCAACACCCATTTACGATAAAAAATCAGGGTCTTTTCTAATGAGTCAGCTCTTCGCATCAAGTGGTCACAGTATTGGAGTTTCAGCTTCAACATCATTCTTTCCAGTGAACACCCAGGACTGACATCCTGAGGATGGACTGGTTGGATCTCCTTGCAGTCCAAGGGACTCTCAAGAGTCTTCTCCAACACCACAGTTCAAAAGGAACCCATCTCAACATACTGAAGGCCATATGTGACAAACCTACAGCAAATATTGTATTTTCAACAGTGAAAAACTGAAATTATTTCCTCTAAGATAAAGAACAAGACAAAGGTGCCCATTCTTACCACTATTATTCAGTATAGTTTTGGAATTCCTAGCCATAGCAATCAGAGAAGAAAAAGAAATTAAAGGAATTCATATTGGAAAAAAGGAGTAAAATTGTAAATGACATGATACTATATATAGAAAACCCTAAAAATGTCACCAAAGCACTACTAGACTTAATCAATGACTTCAATAAAGTTTCCAGATACAAAGTTAATACGCAGTAATCCCTTGCATTCCTATGCACTAACAATGAAAAACCAGAAAGAGAAACTAAGGAATCAGTCCCATTTACCACTGCAGCAAAAAGAATAAAATACCTAGAAATAAACCTACCTGTCTATGGGGTCGCAGAGTCAGACACAACTGAAGTGACTTAGCAGCAGCAGCAGCAGCAGCACAGAGGTAAAAGACCTGTATGCAGAAAACTATAAGACAGTGATGAAAGAAATAAAAAACAACACAAACAAATGGAGAGATATATCATGATTTTGGATTCAGTGTATCAATATTGCGAAAATGACTGTGGTACACACAGCAATGTAAAGATTCAATGAACTCCCTATCAAATTATCAATGGCATTTTTCACAGAACTAGAACAAAAATATTCATTTATTATTAAATATGCAAGATAGAATTTTGTGTGCTGTATTTTTGTAAATGCTTTTCAAACTACATAACTGTAGGTAGGCTTCTTTTACAGTCACCAAATTGAAAAGGTGCTATTGAAAATTTTAAATAACTTTAACTTTTAAAGTATGTGTTTTCAAATGAATAATAAGCAGTATATCTCTTTTCTTAAATAAAATATATCTTTACTGTTTTTCAGTCACTGAGTCATGTCCGATTCTTTGTGATCCCATGGATTGCTGTATACCAGGCTTCCCCGTCCTTCACTATCTTCTGGAGTTCGCTTAGACTCATGCCCATTAAGTTGATGATGCTATTTAACCAATCTCAGTCTCTGTCTCTCCCTTCTTCTCCTGTCCTCAGTCTTAATGAGGGTCTTTTCCAATGAATTGGCTCTTTGAATCAGGTGGCCAAAGTATTGGAGCTTCAGTTTCAGCATCAGTCCTTCCAATGAATATTTAAGGTTGATTTCCTTTATGATGGACTAGTTTGATTTCACTGCTGTCCAAGGGACTCCCAAGAGTCTTCTCCAGCACTACAGTTTGAAAGCACCAATTCACAGAATTTAAAGTGTGATACTTTCAAATAAATAATAAACAGTATTGGAACAAATACTGCAACAAAGGCTGCAACATTGGAACAAAGCCTGCAGCTTTGGAACAAGCTTAGCATTATTTCACTTTTTCTTTTTCCTTTTGTTTGTTCGTTCATTTAAACATATACTTTAGAACTGCACTTTGTCAAAAACCTTTCCCTTCTCTTTTTAGTCCCTTGCTAACTAAGATATTTTACTTTCAGATACTGCAAACAGATTTTTAGAGCATCCACATCCTAAGTGCTCAAGTGTCTACAAATCCCTCTGGTGCTTGGTTGAATGACAGAATAACATGAAAATGAAAACTCAAAAACTGAACTTCACACAGGCAGTTTTGTGCCTTCCAGCATCTTGTACAGCAAACGATGACTCAACTTCTTACCCCCAAAATATGTCTCCAGTAGCTGTTGGATCTGCCATGACCACAATGAGTTACCTGTATTTATTCCAAATAATTGTGTTTACTCTCAACTGTATGTGAATCGTATTGTTTTTTATGCCCAAGCTTGAAAAATTATTTCCCAGTAGACAAAGTGGCTGTCCATTGTAAAATAATGGTATTTATTTACAAGGAGCGATCTGACCAGAACCTTCTGCTGGACTCCTTTCCAGCACCTGGCAGCTGCGACCCTGGGAGGTGGTGCTGTGGCTGCCCAGTCGAGCAGAGGTGATGTTGTAGGTAGGATTCTGCTCTTGGTTTACAGGGTGGTGTGGGGGGTGGTGCTTCTGGCTCCCCTTCTAAAACACAATGCAAAAAGGACATTGTGCATATGCAGCGTTTGTTTGGTTGTTTTTCTGTTTTATTCATTTATTTTTGTATCTGTTTTACTTTGCAGTTGTTAAGTCTGTATACATGGGAAAAAATGTAACAACATGAGTTTGGAGTTAAGTAATCAGGTAGTAAAGAGAATGAACAGTAAGAACAGTGGACCTGGTCAACAGAGCTGTGTTGTCAGAGAGAGATAGTTGGACACCAGGATGCATCACGCAGGGAATGGAGAGAACGGGCTTCAGTGCAGAAGAGAAGGTTGCCTTCAGCCACAGCTGGCATCCATTCTTTAGGAAAGAAGTACAGCCAGCCTTCTTAGTAAGGTTTGTTGCAATCAGAACTCTGATTGAAGATGGGCAGTCTGCCTACAACAGATGACAGGGATTGTAGGGACAGAAGGTGGATGGTGGAGTCAAGTCAGAAGTCTATTGTTAGAAGAGGAAAGGTCTGCATTAGTGGGAATAGTCATGACAGGAGGACATACACAGAAGCAAAGAATTGATAGCACTGACCACTGGCCAATGTCTTGGACTATGAGATAAGAAGAAATTTAAAAGAGGAATCTGAAATTGTGGGCATAGAGAACTGATGGGTGATGGTATTAGCTGACTTGAGGGATTGCAAGAAATACACACGTGGGACCAGATAAAAGGGTAGATTTTACAGGACATTCCAGTGGAAATGATAGGGAACCAGAATTCACTGGTGATCTTAGAGCTCATGGGGAAATGGATAGGAGTCAGAGGGCTACCCTGTGGAGTTAAGCAGTGGTCCAGCTTGACCTGAGGCAGCTCAGCCTCCAAAGTGCTCAAAGAATGTAGAAGAGAAACATGCCCTCTTCACAACAGCATCCCGCCCAACTTGACTGCCCAGACTTACATTTTCTTTCTTTTTCTTCTTTTCAGCTATTTGTTTATAAAAGATATACATGGTTATCTTAGCAAATTTGGAAAGAGAACAGTTTAGAAATAGGAAAATAGAAAATTATTCTGAATCCCACACTTAAAATGTTAGCATATTCTTTCTTTCTCTCCTTTGTTTTCCTTTTGGTATTTTCAAATCAGTTGGGGAATAGTGAATTGGTGAAATGGGTGAAGGTAGATACTTGTGGTTGTAAAATAAGTTCTGGGGATATAATGTACAGTAAGGTGATGATGGTTAATAACACCATTGCATATTTATAAGTTGTGAAGACAGTAGTTCTTAAAAGATTTCATCTGTAAGAAAAAAGTCTATCTATGTAGGGTGATGGATGTTAACTAGATTACTGTGATCATTTTGCAATATATACAAATACTTTATATATCAAATCATTGTGTTGTAAACCTGAAGCTAATATAATGTTATTTGTCAATTATATCTCAATCATATAGCACAGGGAGCTCAACCCAGTGCTCTGTAACAACCTAGAGGAGTGGGATGGGCCATTCAAGAGGGAGGGCACATATGTACACTTATGTATACTTATGACTGATGCATGTTTTATGGCACAACATTGTAAAGCAATTATTCTCCAATTAAAAATGTTTTAAAAATAGGAAAAAGGGTATACATAGATAAATAAATAAAATAAAACCTGGAAAATACATACACAGACACAGTTGAAATGTATATCATTGTTTACACAATTCTTTGTATTAATTTTTCCACTTAATATAAAGCACAAGTAACTTCAGTGTTTTAAAGGTCTTGATTGCAGCCATGAAATTAAAAGATGCTTTTTCTTTGGAAGGAAAGTTATGATCAACCTAGACAGCATATTAAAAAGCAGAGACATTACTTTGCCAACAAAGGTCCATCTAGTCAAGGCTATGGTTTTTCCAGTAGTCATGTATGGATGTGAGAGTTGGACTGTAAAGAAAGATGAGCACCGAAGAATTGATGCTTTTGAACTGTGGTGTTGGAGAAGACTCTTGAGAATCTCTTGGACTGCAAGAGATCCAACCAGTCTATCCTAAAGGAGATCTGTCCTGGGTGTTAATTGGAAGGTCTGATGTTGAAACTAAAACTCAATACTTTGGCTACCTGATGAGAAGAGCTGACTCATTTGAAAAGACCCTGATGCTGGGAAAGATTGAGGGCAGGAGGAGAAGGGGATGACAGAGGATGAGATGGTTGGATGGCATCACTGACTCAATGGACATGAGTTTGAACAAGCTCCAGGAGTTGGTGTTGGACAGAGAGACCTGGTGAGTTCAACTCATGAGGTCACAAAAAGTTGGACACGAATGAGCTACTGAACTGAACTGTATGAAGGGGAGAGATGATAAAGCAAAAGAAAGAAAGAAAGAAGGAAGAAAAGGAAACAAAAAGAAGGAGAAATTGCATGGAGTTTGCTTTAGTTTTATTGCATAATAAAGAATTAATTTTGTCCCAGTTCCTAGCATAGGGCTTCTAAAACCCTTGGGATTTCCAAAATGATAAAATAGTCTTTGTTAATCGGAAATGCATTGAATCACTATGCTATTCCTTTCATGATGTTAATGAAATTAGGTCCAGGTTGGCCCCTAGGTAACTTCAGGTAGGGGCTTGTCTACATGGAAGACTCAACACATGATTTGAGGGGTGGAACTTTGAGCCAAACCAACCTCCAGGAAATGGAGTAGGGCTGGGGATCGAGGTCAATCATGTGACCAGTGACTTAATCAATCATGCTTCTGTAATGCAACTCCAGTAACAGCTCTGAACAAAAAGCGTGAGCACACTGATGTAATGGGAGTGTGACGTGGCCTGATTTAATGAGAAGGTAAGGAGATTCTTTATCCCTCCCTGATCTCTCCATATGCATCTCTTCATTTGACTGGGCCTCCTGATTTGCATCCTTTATAATAAAACTGTAATCATAAGGATAGCATTTTCCAGATTTTTGTGAGTCATTCTAGGAAATAATTAAGCCTTCAGGGACCACACAGTGACTCCAAAACTTATGGCCAGTCAGCTAGAAGCACCGTAGCCTGGAGATACCTGAAGTGTGCCTGGCATCTGAAGTACAGAGCATCTTGCTGGGGAGTACGTCCTTTAACTTGTGGGGTCTGTGCTAACCCTGATGGTTAGTGCCCAAACTGAAATGTGCCACAACCAGTTGGGTTTCTACCACATTAATCTATTTGAAGAAGGGCCCTGAGGAAAAGAGTCAATATATCAAGCATATCAGGTTTTAAAATAGAGTCACAAAAAGAGATTTCTTTTTTATTTCATTAGCTTCCTCCTCACTTAAAAAATGTTCATTTTTTAAATACAATAAAAGTACACATTCTCAGGGCAAAAATGCCTTCAGAAATTGCATATTTAGGTACACTGCCTTCAAAATGCTAGTTTCTGTAATGAACTTTGTGTTCATTTACTGTAGGTTGAACTAGAAAGCAGAAGATCTGTTCAAACAATTGACAACATTCCCAATCTATTAATATTTGATGTTTCAGTTTTCCTTCCTAGTGGTTAAAAATAATCTTATAAACCAGAAAATTCAGCAGTGAGGTATAGAATTCCAGTTTCTAGGTTATTACACATTTTTTTGAAAAACAAATTTTTACTGCTACAACTCAGTAAACCTGCCCCATGTTAACTGAAGGATTGAAAGAGCTTCTTAAATGTGATCTTGTCTGAGGAGTGATTAAATGGTTCCCCTCTCTGAAAGGTCTCAGTTCCTTTTTTGAGTTAATATTTATTGACAGATGTGTTTTGTGACTGTTTTGCAAGCAAATATTAGTCAGGCTTAAATTTCTTTAAAATATTCACCATGAGTGAGTTACCAATATCATTGGTAAAATTTATGAAAATAATTTAATGCAATACTATTTTAATGAAAATAGAAGCTCTTTTCAAGAAGGAAGACCAATGTTCCCTGTGTTACTCAAAAGTACCAAGGTGTAATGAACAATTATTAGGTGCTTGATAATAAGAAACATCTTAGATATATATCTGAGTGTGTATATGTGTGCTTAGTCACTGAGTCATGTCCAACTCTGCGACCTCATGAGCTGTAGCCTGCCAGGCTCCTCTGTCCTTGGGGATTTTTCAGGCAAGAATACTGGAGTGGGTTGCCATGCCCCTCTCCAGGGGATCTTCCTAACCCAGGGATCAAACCCAGGTCTTCTGCATTTTTTCACCCAGGTCTCCCAGATTCTTTACCATCTGAGCCACCAGGGAAGCCCCCTAGCAAGGCTAGGGGCTTCCATACTTGGGGTCTAAGTACATAGTAACACGATGGATCACAAGTCCCTTGAATATCTGTGATCTGACTGATTAGGTTACTAGTTTCAATACCCAGGCAGTTACAAAATGGTCAAAGAGACCAGGAAAAGTTTGACCAAGAAAGGAGAGTTCGGTCCACATGCCTTGTCCATCTCTGGCTGCTCCTCCAGAGGAGATGTTGGGTGCCTCTTGACATTAACAGATTGGTACAATCCCTTGACAGGGTTTCTGCCATAAGCCCTACAAGGTCACCACGGAACTGCAGATTAGGACACAACTCTTGCTTTGAGCTTTTGTGCATCTCAAACTTTCAGTCAGTCTCTCACACAGGCACAATGTAGATTTAGAAAAGTAAAGCAGAAAATGTGTTTACTAGGAGAACAAGGAAGTAGAGTTCCAAGCATCCTTACCTTGTCCTGAAGATCCTGGACGAGCTGCTACCAGGCATCAACACCGCCAGGATTCGGGGCCTCTGGAGGAGAAGAATTAGATCTGGGGCCAGAGGCAAGGCTTGATCACTCAGGGCTTTTTGTGTAGCAAAGTTTTATTAAAGTATAAATATGTAAATGTACATTTATCAAAATAAATATACATAGGTAAATTTAGCTATTTCTCTATTTGTAAATAATAATAAACTATTAACTATTTGTAAACCAAGTATTTACAAATTATTAAATATCTTTCAAAAATGTAAGAACTTCATAATAAAAATAAGCTTAAAAATTGAGAGAAAACGCCATATTTCTGAGAAAACAAGGCTAAAAAAAGTTGAAGTAAAGTTGATCTACAGTGTTATGTTAATTCACATATACAGCACAATGCTTTTTATTTATATACACATATATAAGTATATCCCCTATAGGAGGACATGGCAACCCACTCCAGTATTCTTGCCTGGAAAATCCCATGGACAGTGGAGCCTGGTGGGCTACAGTCTATAGGGTCGCAAAGAGTTAGACACAACTGAAGCAATTTAGCATGCACTCACACATATATGTGTATATATATTCTTTTTCAAGAGCTATACAGTGTGTTCTTGTTTATTTTATATATAGTAATGAGTATATGTGTATGTCAAACTCGTAATTTATCCCTCCCCCTCTCTTTCCCCTTTGGTAACCATAAGCTTGTTGTCTATGTCTGTCTGTCTCAGTTTTATAAATAAACTCATTTGTGTAATTATGTTTTTTAAATTCTACATACAAGTGATATCATATGATATTTATTTTTCCCTGTCTGACTTCACTTAGCATGATCATCTATAAGTCCATCCATGTTGCTTCAAATAGCATTATTTCTCTCTTTTTTATGGCTGAGTATTATTCAACACCTTCTTTATCCATTCACCTGTCAATGGACATTTAGTTTGTTTCCATGTCTTGAATATTGTGAATAGCACTGCTATGAACACTAGTATACACATGTCTTTTTGAATTAAAGTTTTTCCAGGTTATATGCTCAGGAGTGGGATTTCTGGATCATATGGTAATTCTACTTTTAGTTTTCTGAGAAACTTCAATAATGTTTTGCACAGTGGCTGCACCAACTTACATTTCCACCAACAGCACAAGAGGGTTCCCTTTTCTCCAAACTCTCTCCAGCACTTGTTATTTGTAGACCTTTAAATGATGGCCATTCTAACTAATGTAAAGTGATACCTCACTGTAATTTTGATTTGCATTTTTCTAATAATTAGCAGTGTTGAGCATCTTTTCATGTGCCTATTGGCCATCTGTATAACACTGCCCACTTTTAAGAAATGCATTTCTTATGGGCTATAAGAACTGTTATACTCTTATTTTTCAAAATTAATTTTTACTGGAGTATAGTTGCTTTGCAGGCTTCCTCAATGGCTCAGCAGTAAACAATCTGCCTGCAATTCAGGAGACGCAGGAGCTGTGGGCTTGATCCCTGGGTCGGGACAAGCCCCTGGTGGAGGAAATGACAACTCACTCCAGTATTCATGCCTGAAGAATCCCATGGACAGAGAAGCCTGATGGGCTACAGTCCATGGGGTCACAATGAATGGGACACAACTGAACATGAGTATGCATAGGTATAGTTGCTTTATAATCTTGTGGTAGTTTCTATTGTACAGCAAAGTAAATCAGCTACATGAATACACATATCCCCTTTGTTTTGGATTTCTTTCCAAAGAAAGGTCACCACAGAGCATTGAGTAGATTCTTTGAACTATATAGTAGGTTCTCTATTTTATACATAGTGATATCCTGTTTTTAATGTTTTATTCTCTTGCACCAATAAAGTTACCTATATAAACTATCAGAAAAAGCTAGAAAAATAATACAAGAAGACTAAATCAACACATGTCCCAAATCACAATAGGTACCTGTGGTTGCTTCATGCTTTTGCATCACATTTGTTTCCCTCTTTTCCCCCAAACACACATATTACAAGGGTATCTTTGATGAGCTTTGGGGAAGAAGCAAACGATGCCCTATCTCTGAAATTAAAAATTCCCATCCAGCTACTACACTGCCCTTGTAGTCCTTTCTGCCTCCATCAGGCATTCTGCCCTTACTTCACACATCTGTCGTCTGCCTGGGAGGTGTGGCTGTGCCTGGCCTTAAAAGGGAAGAGGTAATGAGCCTGCAGAGGGGAGGAATTTGTTGAATCCTATGACCTTTCCCAGCAGACCTGGGGGAACAGGGTATGTAGGGAGATTTCTGGTGGACAAGGACAGGCCTCTCCCTAGGCACATTGGCATTGAAACACATCTCCTTCCATGAGGTAAGGCCAGGAAGGACCCTGATTCCTTGGACATGGATAGTTGTAGATTTTAATTTCCTATCTTTAGAGAAATGTGCTGTTTTTACACCGTATTGGAACAAACAAATTTCTGTCTCACAATTTGTGTAGCAAATTAAAAGCATTTTCAACAGCCATGTCACAGGTCAATCCTTTTCTCTTTGGTTACTTGGATGGGGCTGGGAAGGACCCTGACCCTTCTGTCAATCTGCTCCTGCTTTATTCCACTACCTCCTGAGACATCTCAAAGTTCTGATAACTTCCCTGTATCTTACTGAATTCACTTGTAAACAGCACCTTCTCATCTTATGGAGTATACAAAAATTCAACAAGTAGATCCTGAATGTGAAATATTTGGGGTGTGGCCATTTTCAGATCAATTATTTAATGAGGTGAGATTCCCTCTTTCAAAGGAAGTCTTCATTTTGGAGCCCAGTGTGGAAAGTATATGGGAATCGGAATCCCCAAGATCTAGCCAAACCCTGCCTCATCAGCTATATAACTCTAGAAATGCTATTTAACCTTTTTGCATCTTGACGTCATTACCTTTAAAATGGGTATAATGTGCTGTGTGTGCTAAGTCACTTCGATTGTGTCTAGCCCTTTGAGACCCCATGGACTATAGCCCTCCAGATTCCTCTGTCCATGGGATTTTCCAGGCAAGAATTCTGGAGGGAGTTGCCATTTCCTCCTCCAGAGGATTTTTCCTACCCAGGAATCGAACCCACATCTCTTCAGTGTCCTGCATTGGCAGGCGGGTTCTTTACCACTAGCACCACTATGCCCTCTATCATGGGTGTAGTAACTCATCTCAGATGGTTGTAAACTCATGACCTTTTAATGTGCCAACTTGGCTAAGCTGAACTATGTTTCCCAGAATTTCCTTCCCCAGGTATGTTTCCAGTTACAGGACATTTTGCACAGCTTCTTAGGCAGAAGTGAGGCAGCAGCTGTGTTGCTTTTGCTCTTGGCATGTTGAGCAGAGATGCATCTTACCTGGTTGTTCCCCAGCAGCCGCCAGCGTGGCACCTGCTCCACCTGCCCTGATCCTCCCTCAGCATATCCCTCTCCTAAATCAGGATTGTGTTTAGCTCTACAACAAAGAGTGTCAGTGCCGGGGTCCAGCCCCAGTGTATCCAGGGAAATTCGAAGGAGAGATGCAGTAGGCGAGGAAAAAATTTATTTAGAGATATAAGATTAGATTAGGAAGAAATAGTGTAGTAGGAAAATTAAGTGGAGAAAAGAGGCTGAGTAACTTGGTTTACAGGGAAGGCCAATAAAGATCCAGACAAGGAGCTTGCACCATCTACGTTAGGCCGCCGGTGCCCGCTCAAATATTGGAGACTGTCCCGCCTTGGGCGCTCTCTCTCACGGATCTTAGTGCCAGGGCGAGTAAGTAGACTTGGTGAGCTTCCCCGCTCCAGATGGGAATTCAGCCTGAAGTTAGAGTAAAGAGGAGAAGGAAGGAGAGGGAAAAGGGGTGAGAGAAAGAGACATGGGGGGAGCCAGATTCCCAAGAAACTAGGCCGAGAGACTAGTCCGAGAAACTGGTCCATCCTTTATTGTTCAAGGGGCTATTTATACTTTTGATAATACATGGAGATCAATGGGTAACACAAAGTTATGCAGCGTTAGCAGTTTAGACTCTTATCAAAACCAGGCTTTTATCTCTGCATACCTGACTGCAAACACAAGTCTTAGGTGCTTTACATCACCTTCTGGCCCAAAAAGGACCAATTGACAGCTTTTTTTTCTGATAAGGGTTTGTTAACTAGAAGACTTATTCGTGTTGATCTTCCCAAAGTTTGGCGCCACTCTCAGAAAGCACTAAATAAAGTTACATTCTTACATAGCAAAGATACAACAAATTATAACAAGTGAAAGGAGTACAGTGATTTATAACAAAAGAAAAGTAATTAACTCAAAAGTCTAGTGTTGCTAACATCAAAACTACTATATATCTTTTTCCATATCCCATTTACATTGATTAACATCCTCCCAGGTGCCTAAAAGATAAAGAATATGGAGGCCTGGCAGGAATCATTAAGTAAACAGTGAAAACCCGTCACCAATATGATTTTTAACTCTTTATAAAAGGCTCTGTATCTTTAAGATGCTTTTAAGCTTTCTGCCTCTCGTGGTTGGGGGCTGTAAGCAATTCACAAGCTGTAAGGGGTCCGGGGAACCTGTTAGGCAAGCTAGAGAACTACCAGAGGAGGTTTAACTGAAAGATCCCTTTCAAATGCAGAAGACCAAAGCTTAGAGATAAATTTTTCCGGTAGAAGAGTAGAGAAGCAGAGTTCAAAAGCCAGCACATTTTTATTTTTTTGCGGGGGTGGATGCTCAGGAAATTCCAGGGGGAAAACCTGAAGCCGTGACGTCCTTGTGTTTGTCAGGCTTCCTTCCGCATGACCTTGTCACGGGTGGAATTCCTTACGCTGGCTCCTGGCACGTCAGCTTCTCCTGCAGGTCATCTGCGTCATCAAAACTGGAGGTCTTTTGATGTAAAATTAGCTCTCCTTAAAAAAAAATGCCTTGATTTGCAGGATTTGTCGATTTGCACGGTGTAAATACAGTCTTTGCAGCTGATTTCACCCTGACACTGTGGTTTCACTGAATGTGACTCACAGGAGCTAACATGCACAGGCCCCAGCACACTGCTGCTGATGGCAGCCAGTCTGTTTTTGTCAGTTACAATGCATGCTGTGAGCTCCAGCTTCTCTCCACGCTACATCCATCTTCCCTTACTATCTGCTCTGCAACTTCAAGCTGCAGTTTAGATGAGAAGACATCAGCCTTTCACAGATTTTAACCAATTCTCACAATTGCATAAAATCAAATTCCTAGAACAACCCCTGTATATACATGTGTATATGCATAATTCCTAACAGTCTCACATCTCTGATTGAATACAAACCCTTAACTAATATGAGAAGTTTGAGATAAGTTATGTGAAACACCCAGAAATAGCAACTGTACACAGGAGACATTAAAAAATGCTGACTTCCCATGTGGTATATGTGTGTACATATATATAAGGTATGCAGTCACCTCAGTTTATCAGTCATGTCCAAACCTTTGCAACTCCATAGACTGCAGCATGCCAGGATTCCATGTCCATCACTAACTCCTAGAGCTTGCTCAAACTCATCTCCATTAAGTTGGTGATGCCATCCAACCATCTCCTCCTCTGTCATGCCCTTCTCCTCCTGCCTTCAGTCTTTCCCAGCATCAGGGTCTTTTCCAATAAGTCAGTTCTTCATATCAGGTGGCCAAAGAATTGGAGCTTCAGCTTCAGCATCAGTCCTTCCAATGAATATTCAGGACTGATTTCCTTTAGGATGGACTGGTTGGATCTCCAAGGGACTCTCAGGAGTCTTTTCCAACACCACAGGTCAGAAGTATCAATTCTTCAGCACTCAGAATTCGTTATAGTCCAACTCTCACATCCATACATGACTTCTTAAGAAACCATAGCTTTGACTTTAGATGGACCTTTGTTTCAAAGTAATATCTCTGCTTTTTAAAACGCTATCTAGGTTGGTGGTAGCTTTTCTTCCAGTGAGCAAGTGTCTTAATTTCATGGCTGTAGTAACCATCTGCAGTGATTTTGGAGCCCAAGAAAAGAAAGTCTGTCACTGTTTCCATTGTTTCCCCATCTATTTGCCACAGAGTGATGGTACTGGATGCCATGATATTTGTTTTTTGAATGTTGAGTTTTAAGCCAGCTTTTTCACTCACCTCTTTAACCTTCATCAAGAGGCTCTTTAGTTCCTCTTTGCTTTCTGCCATAAGGGTGGCATCATTTGCATATCTGAGGTTATTGATTTTTCTCTCTGCAATCTTGATTCCAGCTTGTGCTTCATCCAGCCCTGCATTTTGCATGACGTACTCTGCATATAAGTTAAATAAGCAAGGTGACAATATACAGCCTTGACATATTCCTTTCCCAATTTGGAATCAATCCATTGTTCTGTGTCCAGTTCTAACTGTTGCTTCTTGACCAGTATACAGATTTTTTACAAGGCAGTTAAGGTGTTCTGGTATTCCTATCTCTTTAAGAATTTTCCAGTTTGTTGTGATCCACACAGTCAAAGGTTTTGGCATAGTCAATAAAGCAGAAGTAGATATTTTGCTGTAATTCTGTTGCTTTTTCTATGATCCAACAGATTCTGGCAATTTAATCTCTGGTTTGTTTGCCTTTTCTAAATCCAGCTTGAACATCTGGAAGTTTTTGTTTCATGTACAGTTGATGTGTGTATAGGTAATGTATATATATGCATGTGTATACATATATATGTATATATATATATACACAATGGAATATTACTCATTGACTTGAATGAAATAATACCATTTTCAGCCACATGGATGGACCTAGAGATTATTATACTAAGTCACATTAAGGTAAATATCATATGATATCACTTATAAGTGGAATATAATTAAAATGATACAAATGTACTTATTTACAACAATAGAAATAGACTCACAGAGATAGAAAACAAACCTATGGCTACCAAAGGGGAAAGAGGGGGTGGGATAAATTAAGAATTTGGAATTAACAGATACACATTACGATATATAAAATAGATAAACAATAAAGACCTATTGCATAGTTCCGGGAACTATGTTCAATATTTCTAATAACTTATAGTGGAGAAAAATCTGAAAAAGAATGTTTACATGTGTTTATTTACATATGCATAATGTAATCACTTTGCTGCACACCTGAATCACTGTGAGCCAATACTTCAATTAAAAAAATGTTGATTTCTGATGGCTAACAAACACATGAAAAGATGCTCAACATGGCTATTATTAGAGAAATGCAAGTGAAAACTATGATGAGATATCACCTCACACCAGTCAGAATGGCCAGCACCAAAAAGTCTACTAACAATAAATGCTGGAGACGGTGTGGAGAAAAGGGAACACTCTTGCACTGTTTGTGTGAATGTCAATTGATACAGCCAGTACAGAAGACGGTATGGAGATTCTTTAAAAACCTAGGAGTAAGACCACCATATGACCCAGAAATCCCCCTCCTAGACATATACCCTGAGGAAATCAAAATTGAAAACGACACTTGTATCCTATTGTTCATTGCAGCACAGTTTACAATAGCTAGAACATGGAAGCAACCTAGATGTCCATCGACAGATGAATGGATAAAGAATTTGCTGTACATACACACAGTGGACTATTACTCAGCCATAAAAAGGAACAGCTTTGAGTCAGTTCTAATGAGGTGGATGAATCTAGAACCTATTATACAGAGTGAAGTAAGTCAGAAGGAGAAAGATAAATACATTCTAACACATATACATGGGATCTAGAAGAACAGTACTGAATAATTTACTTACAGCACAGTAAAGGAAGAACAGATGTAGAGTTGTGGACATGGGGAGTGGGGAGGAAAGGGTGAGATGTATGGAGAGAGTGACATGGAAACTTACATTGCCATATGTAAAATAGATGGCCAATGGGAACTGGCTGTATGGCTCAGGAAACTCAAACAGGGGCTCTGTACCAACCTAGAGGGGTGGGATGGGGAGGGCAATGGGAGGGAGGTTCAAAAGAGAGGGGATATATGTATACCTATGGATGATTCAGGTTGAGGTTTGACAGAAAACAACAAAATTCTGGAAAGCAATTATCCTTCATAAAAAATAAATTAATTTAAAAATGTTGATTTCCTTCATAAGCAATTGCCAATGATTTTAAATTTAGTGGTGTGTGTGTTTCTTCTACTAATATCATGGAACTCAAAGATATTCATAAAGTACATGAGAATAATGTTCCTTTTATTTCTTTCCTAAGGAAATGAATCATACCAACCAGTATTATCCAATAGAAATGGAATGCAATTCACATATGTAGTTTTAAATTTTCTAATGCCACATTTTAACAAAGTGAAAAAAAGCAAAATTAATTATAATAATATATTTAATTTAATTCAATATATCCAAAATATTGGGCTTCCCAGGTGGCTCATTGGTAAAGAATTTGCCTGCTAATTCAGGAAGCGCCAGAGATGTGTGTTGGATCCCTGAGCATGAAGAGCCCCTGGAGGAGGAAGTAGCAACCCACTCCAGTATTCTTGCCTTGCCTGGAAAATCCCAGAGACAGAGGAGCCTGGAGGGCTACAGTCCATGGAATTGCCAAGAGTCGGACATGACTAAGAGACTGAGCACACAAGCAAATTCAAAATATGATTTCAGCATGTGAGCAATATAAAGCACTATTAATAAGATAATTTTAAGCATTTTTTGTACCCACCCTCTGATGAGTGATTCTCACACTTCTGTTGCATCTTCGTTTCAAATGGTCACATTCAGGACACACATTGTGTGGAGAGGCCACCATACTGTACAGTGGAGATGTACATCCATATCAAATGCAGACCACATATAAGAAATTTGTATCATGTTTAATTATCTGCGTATTTGATCTCAGCATTGGCTGCAAAAGCGGTAGAGCCATTCACTCCTGGGATTACTCAGGTTATTGGTAACTAGTTTTGGGTTATTGGCTTCAGAAGGGCTGCTTCTGCAGCATTCATGGGCTATGGGTGTCAGGACATCCTCTCATCTTAGCAATGACCCTGCCCAGTAATTCCCAAGGCACTTCAGGTCCTCCTGGATGGGGCACAGAGCCTGGGGCACTCCAACTCAAATTCCCATTTACCTTAAACAAGCCCTAAAACTGGCTTAAAAGACAAAAACCCCAGCTGACTTGAGATTTACATGTGACTTGTTGAGGAAAGGTAGGATGCAATTTATACTACCTGGTTTTACCACAATAAATGATAGTACTTCTGATGGCCAGTATAATCTGGGATACAGTGAGAGAATGTCAAGAAACATGTCCCATCCCTGCAGCCCTTCTTTCTGTAAACCTTTTAGTCTGCTGTACTGTGCTAAGGATACTGGAGTGGGTAGCCTATCCCTTCTCCAGAAGATTTTCCCAATCCAGGAACTGAACCGGGGTCTCCTGCATTGCAGGCAGATTCTTTACCAACTGAGCTACCTGGGAAGCCCACAGAGCTTGCTAACTTGTCGTATAATATTCTCTGGTAGGCACAATGTTTCAAGTCACACAATTTGGTGCCAAAAAGAAAACTGATAACTCAGTTTAATCCCTAGTTCAAGTCCCTTACATTTTATGAAACTCCCACTCCAATAATAATGAGAAGAATAATCACTCATCCATTTAGTTTTCTGGTAAATTCAAAATCTCCCTGCCCCTCCTCATTTGGAGGATGACTGAGTTGGTAGGGCAATGGCAGGGCCCTCTCACACAGTCTGCTTCCTGCACTCCTAGCTAGGAGGACTCCTCCCCAGCTTGGGCGCTCATGGAACATCTTCTACAGAGTCTGGTCAAGACCCCTCTCTGGGAGGTGTCCCTGTTTTTGACTAGGGCCTTCTAGATCCTGGCCCTCAACCTCACACTTAAGTTCCTCTGGGCAACTGCAGGGAATGTTTGCCATCTTTCCCATACTCCAGAGAGCTGAGGAACTCCACAGGCCCAGTGTGGAGCTGCAGAAGGGATTGCATAGAATAGCGAGAGGTCTTAGTGCAGAAGATAACCCCCTAGCCCTCCATCAGTACCTAGCTGTCTTGCTGTCTCCCAATTCCTCTCCATCTCACTTATAAGATCTTGAGCAAAGTATTTTCCTGAAAACTTTTTGTCTGTATATGCCTCTGGGGTTGCTTACTATTTCTAAAACTTAAAAGCCAAGAATTTGAAACCTTTATGTCCGGAGCTGGCTAAGCTGGTTCCCCCAAAGCCATAGCAGCCTCCTGCCAGCCCATGGAGAGGCAGACTACTGGTGACAAATGCAATTACATGATGGGGCAGGGCCTGTCAGCTCATCTTTGGGAGCTACAGCTCTGGGGTATGGAGTCAGATGATTCATTCATTTCCACAAAGCAAAGGCTGTGTAAATAACTGAAGATATTTTGGCATTCTAAGACTTCAAAGCTGGATCAGTCACCAAAGCACATAAGACATTTCTCCTCTTTCTCCTCTTCAGTTCAGTTCAGTTCAGTTCAGTCACCCAGTCTGTGCCCAGTTCTTTGTGACCCCATGGACTGAAGCACACCAGGCTTCCCTGTCCGTCAACAACTCCCTGAGCTTGCTCAAACTCATGTTGATCAAGTCGGTGATGCCATCCAACCATCTCATCCTCTGTCATCCCTTTCCCCTCCCGCTTTCTATCTTCCCAGCATTAGAGTCTTTGCCAAAGAGTCAGCTCTTCACATCAGGTGGCCAAAGTATTGGAGCTTCAGCTTCAATATCAGTCCTTCCATTGAATATTCAGGACTGATTTCCTTTAGCATTGACTGATTTGATCTCCTTGCAGTCCAAGGGACATTCTTCTCTAACACCACAGTTCAAAAGCAACAATTTTCTGATGCTTAGCTTTCTTTATGGTGCAATTCTCACATCCATACCTGACCACTGGAAAAAAACATAGCTTTGACTAGATGGACCTTTGTTAGCAAATAATGTCTTTGCTTTTTAATATGCTGTCTAGGTTTGTCATGGATTTTCTTCCATGGATCAAAGGTCTTAATTTCATGACTGCAGTCACCATCTGCAGTGATTTTGGTGCCCAATAAAAATAGTCTGTCGCTGTTTGCATTGTTTCCCCATCTATTTGCCATGAAGAAATGGGACTGGATACCATGATCTCCATTTTTTGAATGTTGAGTTTGAAGCCAGCTTTTTCACAGTCCTCTTTCACATTCATCAAGAGGCTCTTTAGTTCCTCTTCACTTTCCTCCATAAGGGTGGTGTCATCTAAAACTCTGAGGTTACTGATATTTCTCCCTGAAATCTTGATTCCGGCTTGTGCTTCATTCAGCCCAGCATTTCTCATGATGTATTCTGCGTAGAAGTTAAATGAGCAGGGTGACAATACACTGCCTTAAAGTACTCCTTTCCCAATTTGGAACCAATTCATTGTTCTATGTCCAGTTCTAATTGTTGCTTCTTGACCTGCATATAGATTTCTTGGGGGGCAGGTAAGGTGGTCTGGTATTCCCATCTCTTGAAGAATTTTCCAGTTTGTTGTGATCCACACATTCAAAGGCTTTCAGTTCAGTTCAGTACCTCAGTTGTGTCCGATTCTTTGCGACCCCATGAATCGCAGCAGGCCAGGCCTCCCTATCCATCACCAACTCCCAGAGTTCACTCAGACTCACATCCATTGGGTCAGTGATGCCATCCAGCCATCTCATGCTCTGTTGTCCCCTTCTCCTCCTGCCCCCAATCCCTCCCAGCAACAGAGTCTTTTCCAATGAGTCAGCTCTTCACATGAGGTGGCCAAAGTACTGGAGTTTCAGCTTTAGCATCATTCCTTCCAAAGAAATCCCAGGGCTGATCTCCTTCAGCATGGACTGGTTGGATCTCCTTGCAGTCCAAGGGACTCTCAAGAGTCTTTTCCGACACCACAGTTCAAAAGCATCAATTCTTCAGCGCTCAGCTTTCTTCACAGTCCAACTCTCACATCCATACATGACCACAGGAAAAACCATAGCCTTGACGAGATGAACCTTTGTTGGCAAAAAAAATGTCTCTGCTTTTGAATATGCTATCTAGGTTGGTCATAACTTTCCTTTCAAGGAGTAAGCGTCTTTTAATTTCATGGCTGCAGCCACCATCTGCAGTGATTTTGGGGCCCCCCCAAAAAATAAAGTCTGCCACTGTTTCCATTGTTTCCCCATCTCTTTCCCATGAAGTGATGGGAACAGATACCATGATCTTTGCTTTCTGAATGTTGAGCTTTAAGCCAACTTATTCACTCTCCTCTTTCACTTTTATCAAGAGGCTTTTTAGTTCCTCTTCACTTTCTGCCATAAGGGTGGTGTCATCTGCATATCCGACTTTATTGATATTTCTCCCGGCAATCTTGATTCCAGCTTGTGCTTCTTCCAGTCCAGCGTTTCTCATGATATACTCTGCATATAAGTTAAATAAGCAGGGTGACAATATACAGCCTTGACGTACTCCTTTTCATCTTTGGAACCAGTCTGTTGTTCCATGTCCAGTTCTAACTGTTGCTTCCTGACCTGCATATAGATTTCTCAAAAGGCAGGTCAGGTGGTCTGGTATTCCCATTTCTTTCAGAATGTTCCACAGTTTACTGTGATCCACACAGTCAAAGGCTATGGCATAGTCAATGAAACAGAAATAGATGTTTTTCTGGAACTCTCTTGCTTTTTCCATGATCCAGCGGATGTTGGCAATTTGATCTCTGGTTCCTCTGCCTTTTCTAAAGCCAGCTTGAAGATCTGGAAGTTCATGGTTCATGTATTGCTGAAGCTTGGCTTAGAGAATTTTGAGCATTACTTATGTGAGATGAGTGCAATTGTGCAGTAGTTTGAGCATTCTTTGGCATTGCCATTCTTTGGGACTGGAATGAAAATTGACCTTTTCCAGTCCTGTGGCCACTGCTGAGTTTTCCAAATTTGCTGACATATTGAGTGCAGCACTTTCACAGCATCATCTTTCAGGATTTGAATCAGCTCAACTGGAATTCCATCACCTCCGCTATCTTTGTTTGTAGTGATGCTTTCTAAGGCCCACTTAACTTCACATTCCAGGATGTCTGGCTCTAGGTGAGTGATCATACCATCGTGATTATCCCGGTCATGAAGATCTATTTTGTACAGTTCTTCCGTGTATTCTTGCCACCTCTTCTTAATATCTTCTGCTTCTGTTAGGTCCATACCATTTCTGTCCTTTATCAAACCCATCTTTGCATGAAATTCTCCTTTGGTGTCTATAGTTTTCTTGAAGAGGTCTCTAGTCTTTTCCATTCTGTTGTTTCCTCTATATCTTTGTACTGGTTGCTGAGGAAGGCTTTCTTATCTCTTCTTGCTATTCTTTGGAACTCTGCATTCAGATGTTTATATCTTTCCTTTTCTCCTTTGCTTTTCACTTCTGTTCTTTTCACAGCTATTAAGGCCTCCTCAGACAGCCATTTTGCTTTTTTGCATTTCTTTTCCATGGGGATGTTCTTGATCTCTGTCTCCTGCACAATGTTATGAACCCTTGTCCATAGTTCATCAGGCACTCTGTCTATCAGATCTAGTCCCTTAAATCTATTTCTCACTTCCACTATATAAAGGATTTGATTTAGGTCATACCTGAATGGTCTAGTGGTTTTCCCTACTTTCTTCAATTTAAGTTTGAATTTGGCAATAAGGAGTTCAGGCTTTAGTGTAGTCAATGAAGCAGAAGTAGATGTTTTTCTGAAATTCTGTTGCTTTTTCTATAACCCAGCAGATGTTGGCAATTTGATCTCTGGTTCCTCTGCCTTTTCTATAGCCAGCTTGAACATTTGGAAATTATCAGTTCACATAATGTTGTAGTCTAGCCTGGAGAACTTTGAGCATTGCTTTGCTAGAATATAAGACAAATGCAATTGTGTGGTAGTTTGAACATTCTTTGGTATTGCCTTTCTTTGGGATTGTAATGAAAGCTGACCTTTTCCAGTCCTGTGGCCTCTGCTGAGTAGTCCAAATTTTCTGGCGTATTAAGGGCAGCAGTTTCACAGCTTCATCTTTCAGGATTTGAAATAGCTCAGCTGGAATTCCATCATCTCCACTAGCTTTGTTCATAGTGATGCCTCATAAGGCCCACTTGGCTTTGCATTCTGGGATGTCTGGCTCTACATTATTGATCATACCATCATGGTTATCTGTGTCATGAAGATCTTTTTTGTACAGTTCTTCTGTGTATTCTTGCCATCTCTTCTTAATATCTTCTGCTTCTATTAGGTCTATTCCATTTGTGTCCTTTATTGTGCCCATCTTTGCATAAAATGTTCCCTTGGTGTCTCTAATTCTCTTGAAGAAATCTCTTGTCTTTCTCATTCAATTGTTCTCCACTATGTTTTTGAATTTATGACTTCAGTTTAGTTGCTCAGTTGTGTCCAGCTCTTTGAGACCCCATGGACTGCAGCACACCAGGCTTCCCTGTGGATGGCCAAGCCTCTTTTTACCCTGAATAAGTGAAACGTACTGTCAGATGACCTCACATCAAGAAGTGGCAAGCAGCCTGATACATGAGAAGTGAAGTTGCTTGATCATGGGCAATCTCCTTGAGATTCCATGACATGTAGCCTACCAGGCTGCTCTGTCCATGGAATTTTCCAGGCAAGAGTATTGGAGTGGGTTGCCATTTTCTTTTCCAGGGGAATCTTCCCAACCCAGGGACTGAACCTGTGTCTCCCCCATGGCAAGCAGACACTTTACCCTCCGAGACACCAGGGAAGCCCATTTATTACTTAGAAAGGCTTTTTTTTTTTTTAATCCATCCTTGCTATTCTTATAACTCTGCATTCAGATGAATATATCTTTTCCTTTCTCCTTTGCCTTTTATTTCTCTTCTTTTCTCAGCTATTTGTAAGGTTTCCTCAGACAACCATTTTGCCTTTTTGCATTTCTTCTTCCTAGGGATGGTTTTGATCATCACTTCCTGAACAATGTTCCGAAGCTATGTCCATAGATCTTCAGCCACTCTGCCTATCAGATCTTATCTCTGAATCTATTTGTCACTTCCACTGTATAATTGGACTTCCCTGGTGGCTAAGACAGTAAAGCATCTGCCTAAAATGTGGGAGACCTAGGTTCAATCCCTGGGTCAGGAAGATATCCTGGAGAAGGAAATGGCAACCCACTCCAGTATCCTTGCCTGGAAAATCTCATGAGTGGAGGAGCCTGGTAGGCTACATGTCATGGTGTCACAAAAAGTCAGATATGATTGAGTGACTTCACTCACTCACTGTATAACTGTAAGGGATTAGATTTAGGTCATACCTTGATGATCTAGTTTTCCCTACTTTCTTCAAATTAAGTCTGAATTTGGCAATAAGGAGTTCATGATCTGAGCCATAGTCAGCTCCTGGTCATGTTTTTGCTGCCTGTATGAAGCCTCTCCATCTTCAGCTGCAAAGAATGGAATCAGTCTGATTTCAGTATTGACTATCTGGTGATGTCCATGTGTAGAGTTGTCTCTTGTGTTGTTGGAAGAGGAAGTTTGCTTTGACCAGTGCATCTTCTTGGCAAAACTCTGTCAGCTTTTGCCCTGCTTCATTTTGTACTCCAAGGCCAAACTTGCCTGTTACTCCAGGTATATCTTGATTCCTACTTTTGCATTCCAGTCCCCTATGTTGAAAAGGACATCGTTTTCTTTGGTATTAGTTCTAGAAGGTCTTGTAGGTTTTCATAGAACCATTCTATTTCTATTTGTTTAGCATTTGTGGTTGGGGCATAGAGTTGGATTACTGTGATATTGAATGGCTTGCCTTGGAAACAGAGATCATTCTGTCGTTTCTGAGACTGCATCCAAGTACTGCATTTTGGTGACTGCATCCATGAAATTAAAAGACGCTTGCTCCTTTGAAGAAAAGTTATGACCTAACTAGATAGCATATTCAAAAGCAGAGACATTACTTTGCCAACAAAGGTCCGTCTAGTCAGGGCTATGGTTTTTCCAGTGGTCATGTATGGATGTGAGAATTGGACTGTGAAGAAGGCTGAGTGCTGAAGAATTGATGCTTTTGAACCGTGGTGTTGGAGAAGACTCTTGAGAGTCCCTTGGACTGCAAGGAGATCCAACCAGTCTATTCTGAGGGAGGTCAGCCCTGGGTGTTCTTTGGAAGGGATGATGCTAAAGCTGAAACTCCAGTACTTTGACCATCTCATGCGAAGAGTTGACTCATTGGAAAAGACTCTGATTCTGGGAGGGATTGGGGGCAGGAGGAAAAGGGGACGACAGAGGATGAGATAGCTGGATGGCATCACTGACTCGATGGATATGAGTCTGAGTGAGCTCCGGAAGATAATGATGGACTGGGAGGCGATTCATGGGGTCGCAAAGAGTTGGACACAGCTGAGCGACTGAACTGAACTGAACTGCATTTTGGATTCTTGTTGATTATGAGGGCTACTCCATTTCTTCTAAGGGATTCTCGCCCACAGTAGTAGATATATGGTCATCTGAATTAAATTCCCCCATTTTAGTCCATTTAGTTCACTGATTCTTGAAATGTCAATTTTCACTCTTGCCATCTCCTGTTTGACCACTTCCAATTTGACTTGATTCATGGACCTAACATTCCAAGTTCCTATGCCATATTGCTCTTTACAGCATCAGACCTTGCTTCTATCACCAGGCCCATCCCACAACTGGGTGTGGTTTTTGCTTTGGCTCCATCCTTTCTTTCTTTCTGGAGTTATTTCTCCACTGATCTCCAGTGGCATACTGAGCACCTACTGACCTGGGGAGCTCATCTTTCAGTGTCCTATTTTTTTGCCTTTTCATACTGATCATGGGGTTCTCAAGGCAAGAATACTGAAGTGGTTTGCCATTCCTTTTTCCAGTGGGCCACATTTTGTTAGAACTCTCCACCATGACCTGTCCATCTTCAGTGGCCATAGAGGGAATTGCTCATAGATTCATTGAGCTAGATACGGCTCTAATCTATGTATCAGTTTGGTTATTTTTCTGTGATTGTGGTTGTCATTCTGTCTGCCCTCTGATGGATAAGGATAAGAGGCTTGTGGAAACTTCCTGATGGGAGGGACTGGATGTGGCAGAATCTTGGTCTTGCTCTGAAGGGCAGGGTATGCTTAGTAAATATTCAATCCAATTTTCTGTTGATGGATGGGGTTGTGTTCCCTCCCTGTAGTTTGGCCTGAGGCCAAACTATGGTAGGGATAAAGGCAGTAATGATGACTTCCTTCAAATTGGTTTATGTCAGCATGGCTCTGAGGACTGTTGTATTGAGTGTTCCTGAACCCATGGCTGGCCACCATCGACCCACACCTCTACCAGAGACTTTTGGACACTCACAGGCAAGTCTGCTATTTTTGCTTTATTGACTACTCCAAAGCCTTTGACTCTGGATCACAAAAAAAAATTGTTCAAAATTCTTCAAAAGATGGGAATACCAGACAACCTTACCTGCCTACTGAGAAATCTGTATTCAGGTCAAGAAGCAACAGTTAGAACTGCACATGGAACAACAGACTGGTTCCAAATCGGGAAAGGAGTACATCAAGATTGTATATTGTCACCCTGCTTATTTAACTTATATGCAGAGTACATCAGGCAAAATGCCAGGCTGGATGAAGGACAAGCTGGAATCAAGATTTCAGGGACAAATATCAATAGCCTCAGATATGCAGATGACATCACCCTTACGGCAGGAAGCAAAGAAGATCTAAGGAGCCTTTTGATGAAAATGAAAGAGGAGAGTGAAAAAGCTGGCTTAAAACTCAACATTCAGTAAACTAATATCATGGCATCCAGTCCCATCACTTCATGGCAAATAAATGGGGAACAATGGAAACAGTATCGGACTTCATTTTGGAGGGCTCCAAAATCACTGCAGATGGTAACTGCAGCCATGAAATTGAAAGATGCCTGCACCTTGGAAGAAAAGCTATGACCAGCCTAGACAACATATTAAAAAGCTGAAACATTACTTTGCCAACAAAGGTCCATCTAGTCAGAACTATGGTTTTTCCAGTTGTCATGTATGGGTGTGAGAGTTGGACTGTGAAGAAAGCTGAACACCAAAGAATTTATGCTTTTGAACTGTGTTATTGGAGATGACTGTTGAGAATCCCTTGGACTGCAAGGAGATCAAACCAATCCTAAAGGAAATCAGTTCTGAATATTCATTGGAAGGACTGATGCTGAAGCTCCAATACTTGGCCACCTGACATGAAGCACTGACTCACTTGAAAAGATTCTGTTGCTGGGAAAGATTGAAGGCAGGAAGAGAAGGGGATGGCAGAGGATGAGATGGTTGGATGGCATCACCGACTCAATGGACATGAGTTTGTGTAAACTCCAGGAGTTGATGATGAACAGGGTGGCCTGGCATGCTGCAGTCCATGGGGTCCCAAAGAGTTGCACACGACTGAAACTGAACTGAACTGATGCAAGTCTGGCTCAGTCTTTTGAGGGGTCTCTGCTCTTTTCTCTTGGGTCCTTGTGCACACAAGATTTTGTCTGTGCTCTCAAAGAGTCTGTTTCCCCAGTCCTGTGGGATTTCTTTAATCAAATCCCACTGGTCTTCAAAGTCAAATTCTCTGGGGGTTTCAGTCCCTTTGTGGGATCCCCAGGTTGGGAAGTCTATTGTGTGCCCTAGAAGCTTGGCAACATTTTGACAACTTCTTTGGTATAGTTGTTCTCCAGTTTGTGGGTTGTCTCCTTGTTGGCTCTGTGCTGGGGCTGATGGCGACCTCCTCCAAGAGGACTGATGCCACATGCTGCACCTCCCAGGTCTGCTGCAGCCAGAGCCCCTGTCCCTGTACCAGGCCACTGCTGACCCATGCCTCTTTAGGTGGCACTCAAGCAGTCAAAGGCCAGTCTGACTCAGCCTCTTGTGGGGCCCCTGGGGTGCACAAGGTTTTGTTTGAGCCCTCCGAGCATTTCTGGCAGGTATGGAGTTTGATGCTAAACACAATTTCTCCGCTCCTGCTATCTTGTTGAGGCTTCTCCTTTGCCCTTGGATGTTGGGTATCTTTTTTGTGGGGATCTTACATTCTTCTGTTGTTGATTGTTCAGTGGTTAGTTGCAATTTTGGAGTTCTCACAAGACGATGAACACATGTCTTTCTACTCCACCATCTTGTGTGAGCCTACAGTAGCTGCTCCCAAAAGTGAATTCCCCTATTCAGCCCTCTCAGATCTTCTGATTAGCAAATAAAATGGAATAAAGGAGATTAGCAGGAGAAGATCAAATGTATTAAGTGCACACTGGAATTCATGTAAATACGAAGAATTCCAAAGAAAGCAAAGCAAGGAAGAGCTGAGGATGCAGGGCTTCAAGGGGAAGTAAGGTAACTCACAGAAGATAAAAAGAGTTAATGTTTGGTAAACAAGTGTTTCTGGGCCATTCAAACACAATGGGACTCAGAGAGGACTCTGATCAAGTGGGTGTTGCTGGGTTTCTCCCTGTTCATTACACCCAATACTTCACTATAGTTAACTGGGGTGAAGGTGCCTTCTTGGAACAGGCCTCGTTTCTGAAATTCTTACGGGTGGTTAGGGGGAAGTTCAAAGGTTCTTCCTGAATCTTTTGAGTCTTGACTGTTTTCAGTTCAAAATCATCCATGTGTCAGAGTAGTGTCTCTTGGGGCAGCCTTCCCAGAGCCCCAGCACTCCCATAAGATTCTTCAGTAAATTACTTTAAAATAATTTGTATGAGTCACACTTTGAAAAGCAATTTCAGAAATATAAGGTCTACAATGAACTCATTGTATTTAGGCCAAGCAAAGAAAAGAGGCTATTGCAAAGTTTCTACCTTAACTGAAATAGATCTGGGTTTGAAATAAAGGTGATTCACCCAGTGTTCTCCATAAGCAGGAGATTCAGCTAACAGGTCTGCTCCCAGAGCTGGTTTTAAGGAACTCTGAGTTCTCCAAGCTTTCTGTGCTGTCCTGAAACAACAAGCCTTCTGGTGATTATTGCAGATCACATTTGGATTGAGGCTCACCTGACTGTGGGAGCCAGGATACAAAAGTTTCTTGATGCTCATTTGGTTTTGTAACTCTCACAGAACTTGAGTTTTAAAAACCCGCAAAGATCTGAAGATTATTCCTGGTACCACTTTGATAGTCAGATAGAATTATTTATCAGCTTAGACAAAGTAAAATAATGTTTCATTTACATATTGTTTCTGATCTGATCCTGCCATTGTCTTTAGAAATGTTTTCACTTTCCAAGCAATAGCATAGTGGTATTCAGAAGGGAAATGTGGGCTGTTGTTTGGAGGAAGCATTGAAAGTCCCCAATTCCTGCTGGAACTGCTAAGGATACTCATATTTTGTCCAGTTCCAGGTTTGGAGAGCTTGGCTGTTGGAGCAGGAGCTGGTGAGGGGCCCAGGAGAGCAACAGGGCCCGTTTCTTTCTCCTGGAGAATGATAATGTCCAGGGGAGGTCTGAAAAGCTCTCTGTGCCTCTGCAAAAGCTGGTGTGCTGTTACACAAGCTGCCTCCTTCAGGGGTTTGAGCTCATCCTGGAGGAATGAATCCCTGTGTTCCCTGTGTTATTTGCTATGATTCTACAGATGTATCACAAAGAGTTGCACTGCCTCTTTGAAAGACTGGAATGGCTGGCAGCCCTGCCTCTGAAGACCATGGCCGAGACCTGCAGTTCCTCTGCTTTGTCATCCCTGGGTGCTTGTCATGGCTTCACACCCACAGAGTGAGGGAGAACACATCTGCAGCCTTGGCTCTGTTCTCCAGGTCAGTGGTCCTGCCCTTGGAGGTTTGGCTAGAAAGTATCTCTCACTGCTGCTCAGGAAGAGGCCACTGCGGCCCAGTTGTTGGCACTCAAGACCCATCTCATTACTTTGGTGCCATGTGGCCTATGCCTCTTTTGTCCCTCTGTTTACTTTATGGAAGTCTGAGCGTTCTCCAGTCAGAAGCCTCTGGGCTCCTGGGCCTCGGCTGACACCCCCAGCTTGGCATTGATAGAGTGCAGCCGTCTCCCCAGACTAGTCTCTGCAAGGATGGCAACAGGGCCTTTGAAGGGCAAATCTGATCACGTCCCCTCCCTGTCCTGGGCCTGTGCACCCTGCTCAGATGCCCGTCACCCTCCCCCTCTCCTTCTGAGCTCCAAATACCCCAGTCACGCTTTGGCTGCTCTCAGGTGCTGTGCTTACTCCCCCCCTCTGCCCTGCTGTTCCCTTTGGTCCCACATTCCTTGACCAGGTGGTCAATTCATACCAGTTACTTTACCTCTGCTGTGACCAAACAGGCCAGGGCACCTCTGCAATCACCAACTTTCCCAAGCCCCAAGGACTGGATCATTGCAATAATGTCACACAAGATGACTCCTGCCCCCTCACTAGTCTGAGGCCTCTTTGAGGAAGAGCCACATCTGTCTCTGTTCACAATTGCTTGCTCAGCAGGTCTGCATAAACAACCAGTGCATCAGATGAAAGAACCAGTGGACCGCAACATGATGTCCTTGGGCAGCCCCTGCTCCTCCGCTCCACCCTGCACCTGAGAGTTCTGCGCATACCCTGCATGTGTGCATGCTCAGTTGCTTCAGTTGTGTCTGCTTCTTTGCAACCCTGTGGACTGTAGCCTGCCAGGCTCCTCTGACCATGGGATTCTCTAGGCAAGAATACTGTGTGGGTTGCCACGCCCTCCTCCAAGGGATCTTCCTGACCCAGGGATTACATTCGTGTCTCTTACATCTCCTGCTTCAGCAGGCAGGTTCTTTATTGCTAGCGCCACCTGGGAAGTCCCTGGGCATAACTTGCTTGACTATATATAACTTGTCTAAATCAATTACACCAGGGTGATGAATACAGAATGAAGATATTTAAGGAATCACACATGATGAAACATATGGGGCCTTCCCTGGACAGACTCCCCCAGGTCCTCAGTCTGCTTTTTGTCTGCAGAAAACCTTTAGCCAAAGAACGAATTTAATCAAAGTGAGAAAATGTGGATGCAAAGGAAAGAAAGCAGTCAAATAGGACTAAATAATAATCGTCTGGTCATTAAATAAAGTAAAAAACCTTTAGTTCTTTCTCAAGGGCTCTAGATAATACTCAGCCATATCCTTTGAGATGTTTTTTAGATACTAAAACCCCCACCAGCTGGAAAAAGTTATCTACATTATAACCAGACTGTAGCTATGACATGCCTGTGTGCTAAGTCACTTCAGTCTGTGACCTTATGGACCTAAGCTGTCACAATTCTAAGAACTGGTCCCAAGGAAATGGGAAAAAAACAACCCTAGAACTAAAGATCAGTTTACTTAAAACAATAAAAATGACTATGATCAGACCACCACATGTCTGTCAGAACTAACTGTGCTATTGTGCATGTAGCTGTTTCCTCTTCTATATACCTCTGAAACTCCTCTTTATTAATAAAAACTTGCCCACTGATCAGCAGGGGCTAGTTCGCCTTTGGACACAAATCCGTTCTCTCCCCTGGTTGCCAACCTCCAAAATAAAGCAACCATTCCTTTCTATGAATATTGCCTAAGTACTGGCTTTCAAGTGGCAAACAGCTGTACCCAAGTTTCAGTAACACAGAACGTTCCCAAGTCATTTGCAGCAAACATTACTGTTGGGCATTGGTTACAATTTCAAATCTACTTGTTTATGCTTCCTGCTTACCTAAATAGGTCTCTCTGAATGTCTTGAGACACTTGTTTCTGCTTCAGCCAGGCCTTTCTTGGTGACAGTGGGATTCAACCGGGCAGCAGTCTTGAGAAGAAAGGGATGTCTGTTCCTGCCTTGGAGAGGACACTCCTTGTAGGCAGTGGTGCAAGCCATGAGCTCCTCTCTGCTAGCATCCTTCTCTAAGTAAATGGGACTTAGTCTTTGCATAAGCAGCTGGACATCAGTTCTTGGTTGGCTAAGCTGAATTTACAAGGACAAACTTGCAGAAAGGTACACATCAGCTAACTTCAGACTTTATTCCTTTCACCTCTTTTCTGCCTGGAACAACAGTGTAATTAATCTATTATTGGTTTGGAGTGTGTTATTCATTTATTGGCTTATTAAGAACCATTATTCTGTATGCTATTGGCTTGTGAAATAGTATTGTAAGTTATAATCTAGTAGTGAAGCTGTATTTAATACATTATTGGCAAAAACAAGCTCAGTATTTGAGAATAATTTGACTCAAAACCAAACAGTTATTAAAAAAAATAAATAACAAAACCAAAAGCAATTTAATAAAAAAAA
The DNA here is from genome assembly GCA_006410935.1 of Redunca redunca. Lineage (NCBI taxonomy): Eukaryota > Metazoa > Chordata > Mammalia > Artiodactyla > Bovidae > Redunca > Redunca redunca. Next base: position 639,052 of record SJYQ01001751.1, read on the forward strand.
AATCCCCCCCAAACAATTTGCTATTTGGCATTATATTTTTAAGATTTTTAAAACTTCCTTCTCCCATCCACATGTGATGGCTGCTACCAGGGTCCAGTCTACACCATCTTTGTGTTTACTGATGACAGTGATGACGGCACATTTAGTCCACAGGTGATCAGTCTTCACAGTGACAGACCTGAGGCTTTGTGATGAATGAGCAAGGGAAGCACCACAAGAGGCAGCAGTGCTTTCTGGATAAAAGCAATTGTTCCAGTGTAGTTATACTAAGTGCTTTTATTGGATTTCAAAATTTTTTAGTTAGTACTCCTTGTGGGAGATACACAACAGCATCACTGAGCAGGTATTTGATTGACACCGGACTGGCTGTCAGCCACGCTGGCTCACCATGCCAGTGTCTGGCACATTCACAACAGTCACACTCACTTTTGCACAGGAGCTCAGAGCTCCTGTGCTAACACCTCCCTGCTCTCTGTTCTTGGAGGCAAGTGCTGGCTTTTCTGAATCTTTCTGTTTTTAAAAATAACCACTGTAACACTGGGCAGTGATTGATAAATCAGTGATTTAATAAAGAGATGCTGCCTTATACTTTCTGATGGCTATCTTAGCAAAGTGGGCTTTTTGTAGACAATTCTGAGGTAAGTATAGGGCAGATCAAATTCAGATGCAACTCTTCTTGCTGCATGGGTGCTTTCCCCAGATACACGATCCCATCCAGTTTCCATGGCACTCTGGTGGTACAGGGTTTGCTGCACACATTTTTCATGTGTGAAGTCTGAGACTTGGACAGGACAGAGAGCTTTTCAAGGTCAGGTCTGGCAATCATGTCTTCTGACTGGGAGGCCCACACTGCATAGCTATTCCTTGCAATTTGTGTTCGTGTGTGTGTGTGTAATCCAAGAGATGCAAGGCCAACTTCAGCTTTTGCAAATAGTCAAGAGAGAAAGCCAGCAGAGGCAGGTAAAACTTGACTTCTTAAACACACTGTGAGGGTGCTTATGCTCCAAGCAGTGTACAAACTGAATCCAAGAATTTCCAAGTCAACCACATCAAGAATGCCGTTGGGCAAATCCTTCTTGAATCTTAATTATTTGTTCAGCAATTGGTGGCATTTATCTGTTATAATTTGTCAACTGAAAAAGCAGACAATTTGAACTCATTTGTAGAAAACTGAATCTGGAAAGACCAATAGAATAATCATGAAGGAAATGTTGCTGGAAACCACTAAGCAAGCAATTACAGGAAGAGGAAAGATGAGCTGTGTTTCAGTCTGCTGTTGAGCGGTCCTGGGAAATGCCAGTGGCCAATGAGAAATCAAGTTGAAATTCACATTCAGCCAGTCAAGTAGCTTATCATATATGGAAATGTGGGTGAGAGCAAGAGAAACAGGGAGGGGAGATGCCTGGGGACTCTGAATCTCTGAGGCACGCTGCCTACCAGCAAAGAGCAGGTGGTGTCCGTTGCTGTTTAGTTGCTCAGTCCTGTCTGAGTCTTTGTAACTCCATGGATTCTAGCTAGCCAGGCTCCTCTGTCCATGGGATTCTCCAGGCAAGAATGCTGGAGTGGGGTGCCATTTCCTTCCTCAGGGAATCTTCCTGACCCAGGAGCTGAATCCACATCTCCTGCATTGGCAGGCAGATTCTTTACCAATGAGCCACCAGGGATTTTCACAAAGAATTAACCAACAAAGAGCAGGTATATTCCATTGAAAATTAAGACAGACTACAGAGCAATCCAATAGTAAAACACTTCCTTTTTTTTTCCTTCTGCAAAACACCCTTTACAATAAAAGGTGATGGACCCCAGACCATGACGCATGCTTTAAGAAACAGAGCATTAGAACCTTCCTCCCTCCATCCTCCCTTCCCTCTCTTCACCCTCTGTTCTTCCTTCCATGTGTGTCTTTGGATAGCCCTCCCATTTCTTCTCTGCTCCCCCCCCTCCGTACTTCTATTTATTTTTCCAGCCATCCATCCACCCACTAGCATACATTCAAAAAATATCTTTATATTGCCTATGATGTTCCAGGGACAAAGTTCTGGGAATACAGCCATTGGTCAAAGCAACATGGCTCCATTTCTCCCGGAGTTTACCGTCTCAGGTGGGTACAGATGGGACCAAAGAATGAGAGCTCTTCCTGGTCAGTGCAGATGCACCTCCCTTGCGGAGCTCTGCAGCAGACACTGTGACTGGCCGCCGCTGCTGCTCCAGGCTGTGCTCTCATAAAGCGTACAGAGTGCATCTTGTTTTGAAGACTTCATGTACAGTGATTGACTTAATTCCGTGACAGCCTTATGAGGTTTGCGCTGTTTCACCGTTTAACTAATGAGGAAATCGAGCCGCAGGGACACGTGATGAGTGCCACGGGGTCCTAGCCTGTGGCAGAGGGTCACCCCTCTCCCCTCACCTTCTCTCCCCCTGCACTCCAGGAGTTTCTCTCCTGGCCTGGCTGTCTGTGCTGCATGCCACATCCCCTCCCCAGAGGAATCTGAGGATATGCGCCCACTATAGAAAAATTCTGTTTGCTCAAGAAGCTTGGGCCACATTTATAGGAAAATAAAATATTTATTCCTCTGAAACTCATTTTGTCCCTTATTCTTATAAATCCCTCCTTTGCTGTCAGCGGAAGTGACTAGAGAAGCGACACGTGTGACTCATGGGTCAAAGCATCCTGAGAATGGATGATGCCATCTCTCCTGATGAGCAGCCGTCTGAGTGCGTTTGCCAGTAGTGATGCTGGGCCCTGGGGTGGAGATCTGGGCAGGGTTGCTCCCAGCATACTATGTGCAGAGAACTGAGGCCTTAGAGTGAAAGGATGCCCCCATCCTACAGCCACAGGCAGCAAAGCAAGGAGGAGATGCTAAGCCTTTTATTTCTAGACAGCTCTTCAGGGCAGTTCTGCTCATAGCATCTCTACTGAGCTGCTCTTATTTCTAGCTTGTCATCTGTTCAGCACAGATTTCCTGCTCTCTGCCATCACACTCTAGAGGTCCAGGCTTCCTGATATGCTTTGGTTCTTTCTCCAGCTTGGACTGTTCATCTTTATTTTCACAGGAAGATTCTCCAATGACTAAACCCCATGGTGGCCATCCTCTGTTCTGACCTCCACATCTGCAGAAACTACACTTTCTCAGATCATCTGTGACACCATGATCAAATGCTATCAGTTTTTCCATGCTATATTTTTCATATTTGTATCCAACATTCAATCTGACCCTTGAAATGTTTTCCATCCTGGTCTAAACAATGTTACATTTGTGGTCCTGCTCACATCCTAAGGCTCTTTTTTGGCCCCTTTTATGTTCCTACTTTTGACTGCAGACATTCCTAGACCCTCTCTTACTGTGCCCTCTCTTGGAAAGCTCAAACATTCTCACAGCTTTAGCCATTATTTCTATAAACATGATTCCGAAATTCCTATTTCTAGTGTGTCTCCTCTCTACAGCAGCAGCCCTGTTCTTCTCTATAGTACTTTTAAATTAGACCCCAAATAATTACAAACCAAGCTTCCTTCTTTCATATCAGCCTGCTTTCTTTCCAGGATTCTGTCTCTGAAGGTTGTATCATCCTTTCTCTTAGAGTCACACTTCATGCTCCTTCCCATGGTCTGCATCCCACCAGTCTCTCCTTCCCTCGCTGACTTTGCTCCTTGCTTCTGCTTCTTCCTTCCCATTCTCTGCCACCACCCTAACTTCAAGCCTGATTGTCCTTACTTCAAGCCTTTATTGCAGTCAACTTTTTGTTGGTGTTGGGCAGAAAGACATTGTCCTGTACCCATCTAGATTCTTCTGGCTGGTTCCAGAATTAAATTGACATGAGACAGATTAATAGAAGAAAATAAAAGTTTGGTAACAAGTATATATGGGAGCTTCCCAGGTGGTGCTAGTGGTAAAGAACCTGCCTGTTAATGCAGGAGACCAAAGAAATGTGGGTTTGATCCCTGGGTTGGGAAGATCCCCTTGAAAAGGACATGACAACCCACTCCAGTATTCTTGCCTGGAAAATGTCACGGACTGAGCCTGGTGGACTAGAGTTTATAGGGTTGCAAAGAGTTGGACATGACTGAAGCAATTTAGCACGCACATACATGAGAGAGGCCCAGGAAAACTAACTACCAGATGACTGAAGCCCTCACCTTAAATACCATCTTCAGATAAAGACAAAAAGCATGTTAGGTGTAGTGGTTTAGGACTTCAAAGGGAAGAAAGGCACTTCACGTGAAGATAGAAAAGCGTTTGTTACTTAAATGTTTGCTGGGTCAAGCAGAGACAATGAGAAACAGAGATGAACTTTAGAAAACAGACTTTACTGGGTTCCTCCCTGTCTCCACGTCTACTGTATACTACACTCATCTATGGTGGTAGCTCCCTTCCTGGAACAGGTCCTCTGTCTACATTCTCATTTTATTTTTTAAATATATACAACTTCATTTGTCAATTATATGCTTCATATATTTGTCAAGTATATGAAGCAAAACTTGATAATATTGAAAAGAGAAATACAACTCTACAATAAGAATTGGAGAAATCAATATCTCATCCTCAGTACTGGATAGAACAACCAGACAGAAGTAAGGAACTAGAGGACTTTAACAACACAGACCAGGTAGAGTGTTCTGGTTTGCCATTCCCTTCTCCAGACAAATCAACTATACCCCAATATAAAATACCCAACAACAAAATACACATTCTTCTTAAGTATACATGCAAAATTAAACAATAAGAGCCAAAAGGTGGAATCAACCCACGTGTCCACTGACAGATAAATGGATTAAAAAATATATATATATATATATCTTACTAACCCCATATAAATATATACACACAGACAAATTTGAAAGACTATTACATGTGGGAAGTAGACTTATTTTTGAGGTGTCCTATGGGGCACAGCTTGGCCAAATAGAGAAAGCATAAGGAACTAGCTTTTGGCTTAAGGACAGTTGGTGGGAAAATATCAAGCAGAAGTAAGAAGGCCACTGCTGTAGCTGTTGTAAAGGGAATTCAGACAACAGGTCCTCTTCAGCGCTTGTTAATCTTATGACAGAATGCGTTAACTGTAACTTTAATGTTTCAGCTAATATAAGAGGGAAATTGGATCTAATAAGATGTTTGTCCTCATCTTGTTCCTACCTCTTCACCCCTCCTTCTTCCCAAAGTTAGTTTTATAGATGAGTAGGTGGGTGGTGGTTGGTTGGATCTTTGATATATATCAGTGAATAAAATGGTGATGGACAGGAGGCCTGGTGTGCTGCAGTCCATGGAGTCACAAAGAGTCAGACACAACTGAACTGAACTGAATGAATAAAACAAACACCTAAGCCAGTTCCTGTCACATACTAGACACCCAAATATTTGAATGAAGAATGAGTAAAAACTCATGAAGTGTTTAAGTTTACTGTCCTCTGCCTCAATATTAGCTGCTACAACCAGATACAGGTGACCTGTATTGACATCAGAGGTATTTTTGCATGTGATGAGTCACTGTTACAATTTTCCACATTTTAAAGAGAAATAAATGTGGGAAGATTTTCAAGTATAGCATTGAAAGATATAGAGTTCATTGAGTTGGGTAACTAGGAGGTTCTGTGCTGGTGCTGCTCTTAACAATGTATTATTTTATTTACTTTTGGTTGCACTGGGTCTTCATCGCTGCACATGGGCTGTCTCTAGTTGTGGCCAGTGGGGGCTTTTCTCCAGGTGCAGTGCACGGCTTCTCAGCGCAGTGGCTTCTGTTGTGGAGCACAGGCTCTGGGCTCACAGGCTTCAGTGCTGTGGAACATGGGTTCAGGAGGTGTGGCACACTGGCTTAGCTGCTCTGTGGCAGATGGGGTCTTCCTGGACCAGGGAGCAAACCCGTGTGCCCTGCATTGGCAGGCTGATTCTTATCCACTGTACCACCAGGAAAGTCCTGTGCTGGTTCTGCTATTGTTTAGAAAGAAAGATGTGGTCTTGCAGTTAGTAAGACAGATGATTTTTGTCGTTGCTGTTTAGTCGCTAAGTTATGTCTGACTCTTTGTGACCTCACAGACTGCAGCTTGCCATACTTCTCTGTCCATGGGATTTCTCAGGCAAGAATGCTGGAGTGGGTTGCCATGTCTTTCTCCTCTCCATCTACATTCTTTAGGCAATTAGGAAGAAGGTTATCTGATACATCCTTGAAAACTTTTAAAAAGCATACCTTCATTATACATATTCCCTTGAAAGTGAAAGTCACTCAGTCCTGTCCAACTCTTTGTGACCCCGTGGACTATACAGTCCCTGGAATTCTCCAGGCCAGAATACTGGAGTGGGTATCCTATCCCTTCTCCAGAGGATCTTCCACACCCAGGAATCCAACCGGGGTTCCCAGCATTGGAGGAGGATTCTTTACCAACTGAGCTATCAGGGAAGCCCATTCCCTTACTTACCAGGGAAGCATATTCCCTTACTTAAACACTATTGCAGACTCTAGGAAACATGGCCCCCAACTCAGAATGCCAAGTGCCTCTTCATCAGCCCATCTATTCAGCCATGTTGATAAGTTCTCTTGACATACCCAATACCTGTTCCTACCACCACATCTTTACAAAAAGCCTTTAAAAAACTTAATTTTTATTTTATATTGGGGTATAGTTGATTTACTGGAGAAGAGAATGGCAACCCACCCTAGTATTCTTGCCTAGAGAATTCCATGGCCAGAGGAGCCTGGTGAGCTGCAGTTTATGGGGTTGCATGTTGGACATGACTAAGTGACTAACACACACATACATAGTTGATATAATGGGCTCCCATGTTGACTCAGCAGTAAAGAGTTTACCTGCAATGCAGGAGACATGGGTTCGACCCTTGGGTTGGGAAGATTCCCTGGAGAAGGAAATGGCAACCCACTCCAGTATTCTTGCCTGGAGAATCCACAGACAGAGGAGCCTGGCAGGCTACAGTCCATTGGGTTGCAAAGAGTTGGACATGACTGAAGGACTGAGTACACACAATCATAGCTGATTTATAATGAGTGGGACGACAGAGGATGAGATGGCTGGATGGCATCACTGACTCGATGGACATGAGTCTGAGTGAACTCTGGGAGTTGGTGATGGACAGGGAGGCCTGGCGTGCTGCGATTCATGGGGTCGCAAACAGTCGGACACGACTGAGCGACTGAACTGAATTTCAAGTGTACAGCAAAATGATTCAGTTATACATATACATATATTCATTCTTTTTCAGAATCTTTTCCCTTATAGGTTGTTACAGAATACTGAGTAGAGTTCCCTATGCTATCCAGTAGGCCCTTGTTGATTATCTATTTTGTATATAATAGTGTGTATATTTTAATCCCAAACTCTTAATTCATTCCTCCCCCTACCTTTCCCCTTTGATAACCATGTTTGTTCTCTAAGTCTGTGAGTCCGTTTCTGTTTTGTAAATAAGTTCATTTGTATCATTTTTTTTTAGATTCCACTTAGAAGCAATATCATATGATACTTTTCTTTCTTTTTCTGACTTAGTTCACTTACTATGATAATCTCTAGGTCCATCCATGTTGCTGTAAATGGCATTACTTCATTCTTTTTTGCCTGAGGAGTATCTCATTATATATACATATCACATCTTCCTTACCCATTCATCTGTCAGTGGACACTTAGGTTATTCCCAGTTTGCCTGCATGAAGTGCTTTGCCTGCCCTTTCTATTCCATCAACCAAATCCCACTCATTCTTCAGAGACCACCTGAGGTCTTTCTCCTCCTTCATGAATACTTTCCTCCTTGACATCTCTGAAACATCTTAGAGCTGGAACTACACTGGCTGCCAGATATTTCAGACTATGGAATAGGACTGAGCTGGCAAGTAGGTATACTCAAGAGTTTAATAATAATGTAGTGTTTGTGGGTCTGCTGTGGGCATTGGGAATTTCATTTTTATGGACCTACCCACAAGATTCTGATGTGCGATATGTGTTCAGTATGTAACTCTCAATCTCATTTATGTTGACTTTCTACAGATCAGACGTTGTTCACCCAGCTAAGGTGTGCAAGCAGCTTCAGGATGGGTTAATTACCATGGTGGCATCCTGCTGGAAACACAAGGAGCATGAGAGGGTCACATTTACAAGTAGCCTCCAAATCAGCCTTCCCCACACAGCTCTAACAAGGTAGATAGTTGTGTGCATTCATTCATCTGTTTTTCATTAAGTCCATCCATTCACTTAACAAGCACATACTGGTCACTGTCAAGGTCCTGGTAAGTAAGGAGGTAAGGTAAGTTCACTCAGGAGAGGAGTACCCCTGCATCCCATTTGACAAAAGTTTTGCTGCCATATCAACAGAATGCTATGGGAGCCCAAGGAAAAAAACAGTTACATTTTTGGAGAGCCCATAAATTCTTCAAAGAAGAGGTGAAGTGGTGACATTTGAGCTGGGTTGAGTTCAGTTCAGTTCAGTCGCTCAGTCGTGTCCGACTCTTTGCAACCCCATGAATCGCAGCACGCCAGGTCTCCCTGTCCATCACCAACTTCCGGAGTTCACTCAGACTCACGTCCATCGAGTCAGTGATGCCATCCAGCCATCTCATCCTCTGTCATCCCCTTTTCCTCCTGCCCCCAATCCCTCCCAGCATCAGAGTCTTTTCCAGTGAGTCAACTCTTCACCTGAGGTAGCCAAAGTACTGGAGTTTCAGCTTTAGCATCACTCCTTCCAAAGAACACCCAGGGCTGATCTCCTTCAGAAAGGACTGGTTGGATCTCCTTGCAGTCCAAGGGACTCTCAAGAGTCTTCTCCAACACCACAGTTCAAAAGCATCAATTCTTCAGCGCTCAGCCTTCTTCACAGTCCAACTCTCACATCCATACATGACCACTGGGAAAACCATAGCCTTGACCAGATGGACCTTTGTTGGCAAAGTAAGGTCTCTGTTTTTGAATATGCTATCTAGGTTGGTCATAACTTTTCTTCCAAGGAGTAAGCTTATTTTAATTTCATGGCTGCAGTCACCATCTGCAGTGATTCTGGAGCCCCCCAAATTACAGTCTGACACTGTTTCCACTGTTTCCCCATCTCTTTTCCATAAAGTGATGGGACCAGATGCCATGATCTTCGTTTCCTGAATGTTGAGCTTTAAGCCAACTTTTTCACTCTCCTCTTTCACTTTCATCAAGAGGCTTTTTAGTTCCTCTTCACTTTCTGCCATAAGGGTGGTCTCATTTGCATATCTGAGGTTATTGATATTTCTCCTGGCAATCTTGATTCCAGCTTGTGCTTCTTCCAGCTCAGCACTTCTCATGATGTACTCTGTATATAAGTTAAATAATTAGGGTGACGATATGCAGCCTTGACGTACTCCTTTTCCTATTTGGAACCAGTCTGTTGTTCCATGTCCAGTTCTAACTGTTGCTTCCTGACCTTCTTGAGGCAGGTCTAGGGCCCGGGTTAAATTCTTGGTTGGGGAAACTAAGATCCCACATGCCACTTGGCATGGCCCAAAAGGAGAAAAGAAAGAGCTTACAAGTTAAACAATTAGTATACCCCCAAAAAACAACAACAACAACAACAACAACAACAACAAAAACCCACAACAGTGTGAACTAAATGGAAGTGTTGGGTGATAGGAAGGGTGAAAACAGGCCTTCTGAACCCAGAATTTGTCATAAGAAACATTATTCATTATCTATCATTGAAGGAGAAAGGAGATACAGATTTACTGGAAGTACCAGGAAGATATTATGTGCAAGGAAGAAACTACTATTTATGATGTAATGCAGTGATGATATATCCAGAATCTATCATTACAGTGAATTTCATTATCTTTTTACTTGCTATAATTTATTTACCTCCTCAAGAGCTCAACAAATTCTCATAGTTAGGAAATTTTCGTTAAGTAAAAATTATATTTTATACACCATTTTAAAAATAAGAGTTAAAGTAAAGTAAGATAAAAAAGAAAAATACAGTTCTTGACTTGCTCAATGTTGCAGGACAGGGTGAAGGATGAATAATAACACAGAAATCTTAGTTTCCAGCAAACATTATTTTCTGAGGTCACAGTTGCAGACATTGTTATATTACTTTTTTAAGCTGATTGGAAAGTGTAATGCATAATATGTATTTACTTCACATGGGACTAAATCCTTTAATATTTATTTGTGGTCCCATATTTTCTTGAATAAAACTTTAGACAATCTCAGTGTTATTTAAATTGATGTTTATCATATGCAGGATAAAAAAAAAAAATTGTCTACTAAGACTTAACATGATGTCAGAGAATCCACCATATTCCCTAACTTTACGTTTCTAGGCTCTTTAGGTTTTTTGTGAGAAAATGATGTAAATATACACGTATCAAGATGTCTTTGATTCTTAACAATTTCTTGTTTCATACCTACCACCATCATACAATAATTAAAAAACATTCAGTTCAGTTCAGTCACTCAGTCATGTCTGATTCTTTGCGACCCCATGGACTGCAGCACACCAGGTTTCCCTGTCCATCACCAACCCCAGACCTTGCTCAAACTCATATCCATCGAGTCGGTGATGCCATCCAACCATCTCATCCTCTATCATTCCCTTCTCCTCCTGCCATCAATCTTTCCCAGCATCAGCCTCTTTTGCAATGAATCAGTTCTTCACATCATGTGGTCAAAATATGGAGTTTCAGCTTCAGCATCAGTCCTTCCAATGAATATTCAGGTATGATTTCCTTTATGATGAACTTTTGGAACTTCTTGCAGTTCAAGGGACCCTCAAGAGTCTTTTCCAGCACCACAGTTCAAAAGCATCAATTCTTCAGTGCTCAGCTTTATTTACTGTCCAACTCTCACGTCCATACATGACTACTGGAAAAATCATAGCTTTGACTAGATGGACCTTTGTTGGCAAATACTGTTTCTGCCTTTTTTTTAATGTAAATTTATTTATTTTAATTGGAGATTAATTACTTAACAATATTGTATTGGTTCTGCTATACATCAACATGAATCTGCCACAGGTATACATGTGTTCTCCATCCTGAACCCCCCTCCCTCCTCCTTCCCCATACCATCCCTCTGGGTCATCTCACTGCACCAGCCCCAAGCATCCAGTATCATGCATCAAACCTAGACAGGAGATTTGTTTCTTATATGATATTATACATGTTTCAATGCCATTCTCCCAAATCATCTCACCCTCGCCCTCTCCCACAGAGTCCAAAAGACTGTTCTATACATCTGTGTCTCTTTTGCTGTCTTGCATACAAGGTTATCATTACCATCTTTCTAAACTCCATATATATGTATTAGTATACTGTATTCGTGTTTTTCTTTCTGGCTTACTTCAGTCTGTATAATTGGCTCCCGTTTCATCCATCTCATTAGAACTGATTCAAATGTATTCTTTTTAATGGCTGAGTAATACTCCATTGTGTATATGTACCACAGCTTTCTTATCCATTCATCTGTTGATGGACATCTAGGTTGCTTCCATGTCCTGGCTATTATAAACAGTGCTGTGATGAACATTGGGGAACATGTGTCTCTTTCTATTCTGGTTTCCTCAGTGTGTCTGCCCAGCAGTGGGATTGCTGGGTCATAAGGCAGTTCTATTTCCAAGTTTTAAAGGAATCTCCACACTGTTCTCCATAGTGGCTGTACTAGTTTGCATTCCCACCAACAGTGTAAGAGGGTTCCCTTTTCTCCACACTCTCTCCAGCATTTACTGCTTGTAGACTTTTGGATGGCAGACTGGCATGAAATGGTACCTCGTTGTGGTTTTGATCTGCATTTCTCTGATAATGAATGATGTTGAGCATCTTTTCATGTGTTTGTTAGCCATCTGTATGTCTTCATTGGAGAAATGTCTATTTAGTTCTTTGGCCCATTTTTGATTGGGTCATTTATTTTTCTGGAATTGAGCTACAGGAGTTGCTTGTATATTTTTGAGATTAGTTGTTAGTCAGTTGCTTCATTTGCTATTATTTTCTCCCATTCTGAAGGCTGTCTTTTCACCTTGCTGATAGTTTCCTTTGTTGTGCAGAAGCTAATGGGAATACCAGACCACCTGACCTGCCTCTTGAGAAATCTGTATGCAGGTCAGGAAGCAACAGTTAGAACTGGACATGGAACAACAGACTGGTTCCAAATAGGAAAAGGAGTACGTCAAGGCTGTATATTGTCACCCTGCTTATTTAACTTCTATGCAGAGTACATCATGAGAAATGCTGGACTNAGGAATGATGCTAAAGCTGAAACTCCAGTACTTTGGCCACCTCATGCGAAGAGTTGATTCATTGGAAAAGACTCTGATGCTGGGAGGGATTGGGGGCAGGAGGAGAAGGGGACGACCCAAGATGAGATGGCTGGATGGCATCCCGGGCACGATGGACATGAGTCTGAGTGAACTGCGGGAGATGGTGATGGACAGGGAGGCCTGGCGTGCTGTGATTCATGGGGTCGCAAAGAGTCGGACACGACTGAGCAACTGAACTGAACTGAACTGAGGTCCTATTTGTTTATTTTTGCTTTTATTTCCAATACTCTGGGAGGTGGGTCATAGAGGATCCTGCTCTGATTTATGTTGGAGAGTGTTTTGCCTATGTTCTCCTCTAGGAGTTTTATAGTTTCTGGTCTTATGTTTAGATCTTTAATCCATTTTGAGTGTATTTTTGTGTATGGTGTTAGAAAGTGTTCTAGTTTCATTCCTTTACAAGTGGTTGACCAGTTTTCCCAGCACCACTTATTAAAGAGATTGTCTTTACTCCATTGTATATTCTTGCCTTCTTTGTCAAAGATAAGGTGTCCATAGGTACGTGGATTTATCTCTGGGTTTTCTATTTTGTTCCATTGATCTATATTTCTGTCTTTGTGCCAGTACCATACTGTCTTGATGACTGTGGTTTTGTAGTAGAGCCTGAAGTCAGGCAGGTTGATTCCTCCAGTTCCATTCTTCTTTCTCAAGATTGCTTTGGCTATTTGAGGTTTTCTGTATTTCCATACAAATTGTGAAATTATTTGTTCTAGCTCTGTGAAAAATACCGCTGGTAGCTCGATAGGGATTGCATTGAATCTATAAATTCCTTTGGGTAGTATACTCATTTTCACTATATTGATTCTTCCGATTCGTGAACATGGTCTATTTCTCCATCTATTAGTGTCCTGTTTGATTTCTTTCACCATTGTTGTATAGTTTTCTATATATAGGTCTTTAGTTTCTTTAGGTAGATATATTCCTAAGTATTTTATTCTTTTCGTTGCAATGGTGAATGGAATTGTTTCCTTAATTTCTCTATTTTCTCATTATTAGTGTATAGGAATGCAAGGGATTTCTGTGTGTTGATTTCATATCCTGCAACTTTACTATATTCATTGATTAGCTCTAGTAATTTTCTGGTGGAGTCTTTAGGGTTTTCTATGTAGAGGATCATGTCATCTACAAACAGTGAGAGTTTTACTTCTTCCTTTCCAGTTTGGATTCTTTTTATTTCTTTTTCTGTTCTGATTGCTGTAGCCAAAACTTCCAGAACTATGTTGAATAGTAGTGGTGAAAGTGGGCACCCTTGTCTTGTTCGTGACTTTAGGGGACATGCTTTCAATTTTTGACCATAATGTTTGCTGTGCATTTGTCATATGTAGCTTTTATTATGTTGAGGTATGTTCCTTCTATTCCTGCTTTCTGGGGAGTTTTTATCATAAATGGATGTTGAATTTTGTCAAAGGCTTTCTCTGCATCTATTGAGATAATCATATGGCTTTTATTTTTCAATTTGTTAATGTGGTGTATTACATTGATTGATTTGCAGACATTGAAGAATCCTTGGATCCCTGGGATAAAGCCCACTTGGTCATGGTGTATGATCTTTTTAATGTGTTGTTGGATTCTGATTCCTAGAATTTTGTTAAGGATTTTTGCGTCTATGTTCATCAGTGATATTGGCCTGTAGTTTTCTTTTTTTGTGGCATCTTTGTCAGGTTTTGTTATTAGGGTGATAGTGGCCTCGTACAATGAGTTTGGAAGTTTACCTTCCTCTGCAATTTTCTGGAAGAGTTTGAGTAGGATAGGTGTTAGCGCTTCTCTAAATTTTTTGGTAGAAATTCAGCTGTGAGGCCGTCTGGACCTGGGCTTTTGTTTGCTGGAAGATTTCTGATTACGGTTTCAATCTCCGTGCGTGTGATGGGTCTGTTAAGATTTTCTATTTCCTGGTTCAGTTTTGGAAAGTTGTACTTTTCTAAGAATTTTTCCATTTCTTCCACGTTGTCCATTTTATTGGCATATAATTGCTGATAGTAGTCTCTTATGATCCTTTGTATTTCTGTGTTGTCCGTTGTGATCTCTCCATTTTCATTTCTAATTTTATTGATTTGATTTTTCTCCCTTCATTTCTTGATGAGTCTGGCTAATGGTTTGTCAATTTTATTTATCCTTTCAAAGAACCAGCTTTTGGCTTTGTTGATTTTTGCTATGGTCTCTTTTGTTTCTTTTGCATTTATTTCTGTCCTAATTTTTAAAATTTCTTTCCTTCTACTAACCCTGGGGTTCTTCATTTCTTCCTTTTCTATTGCTTTAGGTGTAGAGTTAGGTTATTTATTTGACTTTTTTCTTGTTTCTTGAGGTATTTCCTGTATTGCAATGAACTTTCCCCTTAGCACTGCTTTTACAGTGTTCCACAGGTTTTGGGTTGTTGTGTTTTCATTTTCATTCATTTCTATGCATATTTTGATTTCTTCCATGATTTGTTGGTTATTCAGCTGCTGACCCTGATGGAGGCATCTGCCAGGCAGGCATTTTCATATTATGTCTTGACAACTAGTTCAGCCCAGACTTCTGATTCCTCCAACTTTTCACAGCAATCAAAAGGCCAACAAAAGCCCTCAGAGAATGCATCCTTACAGAATTTTCTCAAAACTTGCACTTGCTTTCATGTCTTACATTTATTTAAATTATTGCAGATTCCTCCTTTAAAACTTTTAAACGATTTTTCTGAAATAGCTCTGCCTTCATCCCTGTTTGTCTCCCATGCACCTTACTTATTTCAGCTTCCCAGGTGGTGCTAGTGGTGAAGAACTCTCTTGTCAATGCAGGGGACACAAGAGACATAGGTTCTATCTCTGGATCAGTAAGGTACTCTGGAGGAGGAAATAGCAACCCACTCCAGTGTTCTTGCCTGGAGAATTCCACGTACAAAGGAGCCTGGTGGGCTACGGTCCATGGAGCCACAAGCGATTGAGCACGTACTTTACTTATTAATTTACTATTAATGTCTGTGTCAATGTTTGCTGTCTGCAGTTTTTTGTTTAAGTCTTCTTCCACTCCTGTTCCTTTTAAATCCCTCTTCAAAGAAGGACTCATCTTCATAATTTTCTGTTTGTACCAACATAGCTCATTTTCCCAGTGTCACCAGGCAATTAAAATATAGCTAATCTTCAAGAAGGGCCTGGAGAGCAAGAGCTTCAGAGGCATTAAAACAAAATAAGTCGTTGTTTCAAGTGAGAGGATCTAAAATATCATGCAAAAGAACTGTTGAACTATAGACGATGATATGACCTTGAATGACAGCTGTAAAGAAACTAGACTGACTTCTGGATGAAGTCTGAGACCTTTTAAAAACAGGAATAGACACCAGCTCTAACATTTGCCATGAAAACTCTGGGGTGACATAAACTATATTGAAATCTTCCTGCTGGTCTGAGTGTGATGAACTTCTCTGGAAGGGAATTTTGCCACAGGGAATCTTTACAGCCTGCATACATCTCCCTAGATAGGGGAAGATTCAGGCAATCAGGTTATTAGGACAGCAATATTTTTCTTATAGAAAAATGTAAAATTGGCTATGAGCTTGTCTTGAGGAGAAATATTTATGGAAACTTTCTGCCTATTTTGTAGGTAGAAAAATAATTTCATTTGCTTTTGAGACTTGTAAACTCCCTAGCATGGATTTATGAATATTACTCTTACTTTACAGAGAGATGAGCAAGGCATTGAGGAGGTAAACATTTCAAGGATGTGGCAGAAACAAAATCAAAGGAACTCTATTTAGCCCCCTCCTACCTTATTATATCTATCCATCTACCTGGCAAGAGCTATGTAGTTAATGTTTCGCTGAACTGTACACAAAGAGTGAGCTTTCTGCTGTTGCTTCACACTGTGTGAGAGGATTACACCGGAAGAGGGGGTGTGCTGCTTTACATCTGGAACTCCTGTTGTAAGAATGAAGAGGATGGCAGACTTAGGCTTACAAGAAAAGGATTGACTTTATGTGTATCATGCCCAAGGATCTTATTTTATTCTTGAAGTTACTTTTCTCTGTTGATCAGTTCAGTCTGTCGAAGTTCAAGAGCACACAGTAGGTGAAAGCATGCTCATTAGCACAGGGGATGCAAAGCTGGGGAAATTGAGTCTCTCCTCCTTCAGACTTGTGCCTCAGAATCCTGAGCTACCTCTGGAGGTCAACTTGTGTGACCCTAGACTGATGCACTCACAAGTGTGGTGTGTGTGTATGTTTTCTTGTTGTTGTTGTCACTAAGTCATGTTGACTCTTTCTTGACCTCGTAGACTATAGCTCGCCAGACTCCTCTGTCCATGGGATTTCCCAGGCAAGAATCCTAGAGTGGGTTGCCATTTCCTTCTCTAGGGGGTCTTTTCAATACAGGGATAGAACCTGCATCTCCCACATTGGCAGGCAGATTCTTTACCACTGAGCCACCAGGGAAGCCCTATGTACATCTATCTATCTGTATGTCTGTCTATCTATATACATATATATAAATTTTTTATCCATTCAACTGTCTATAGACATTTAGGTTGCTTCCATGGCTTAGCTATTGGAAATAATGCTGCTATGAACATGGGAATGCAAATATGTTCGAATTAGAATTTTTTCGACATATGCCCAAGAATGGGATTGCAGGATCATATGTTAACTCTATTTTCAGTTCTTCAAAAAACATCCATACTGTTCTCTATAGTGGCAGAACCAGTTTATACTCCAAGCAATAGTTTAGAAGGATTTCCTTTTCTCCACACCCTCTCCAGCATTTATTATTTGTAAACATTTTGATGGTGATCATTCTGACTTCTATGACACAACTGAGCACAGTCTGACTTGTGTGAGGTGATGATACCTCATTGTACCTTCGGTTTGCATTTCTCTAATAACCTGCTATGTTGAGAGTTTTTTCATGTGTCTCTTGGCCATCTGTATGTCCTCCTTGGAAAAATGCCTATTTAGGTCTCCTGCCCATTTCTTGATTGGGTGGTTATTGAGCTATATGAACTGTTTTATATTCTTGAAAATTAAGCCCTTGCTGGTTGCATCATTTGCAAATATTTTCTCCCATTCCATAGGATATCTTTTTGTTTTGTTCACAGTTTTCTTTGCTGTGCCAAAACTTATAAGCTTGATTAGGGTCCACTTGTTTATTTTTGCTTTTACTTATATTGCCTTGGAATACAGCATGAGCCTTCTAGACCTTCAAGGAAAACTATTCTGGATTTTTCAGATTTGATCTCTTACAAATCTGTCATTTCAGGGAAAACTTATTTTTATTCATCTTTGATGTTTCGATACCCATAAACACACACACACACAGAAATAAATTATGTGACCTTCTTTCTCAACCACCATGTTTACCTTTGCCTCTAAATTCTTCATTTAAAGATGGACAAAGGGTGGTGGGAAAGCCTAGACTCCTGTTACAGAGTCTATTGTGCTGTCTTAAGAAGTGATGGCCAGGGAGGGAACTCATCAATTATAGATATGTGCCTACATCCTTAAGCAGACTTAGACAAAAACACTATAGAAGCACTTCTATGACTAATAAATATTCTGTTCAGTTCAGTTCAGTCGCTCAGTCATGTCTGACTCTGTGACCCCATGAAAGAGGCACGCCAGGCCTCCCTGTCCATCACCATCTCCCGGAGTTCACTCAGACTCATGTCCATCGAGTCCATGATGCCATCCAACCATCTCATCCTCGGTCGTCCCTTCTCCTCCTGCCCCCAATCCCTCCCAGCATCAGAGTCTTTTCCAATGAGTCAACTCTTCACATGAGGTGGCCAAAGTACTGGAGTTTCAGCTTCAGCATCATTCCTTCCAAAGAAATCCCAGGATTGATCTCCTTCAGAATGGACTGGTTGGATCTCCTTGCAGTCCAAGGGACTCTCAAGAGTCTTCTCCAACACCACAGTTCAAAAGCATCAATTCTTCAGTGCTCAGCCTTCTTCGCAGTCCAACTCTCAATCCATACATGACCACAGGAAAAACCATAGCCTTGACTAGATGGATCTTAGTCGGCAAAGTAATGTCTCTGCTTTTGAATATGCTATCTAGGTTGGTCATAACTTTTCTTCCAAGGTGTAAGCGTCTTTTAATTTCATGGCTGCAATCATCATCTGCAGAGCCAGACATCCTAGAACATGAAGTCAAATGGACCTTAGGGGGCATATTACTATGAACAAACCTAGTAGAGGTGATGGAATTCCAGCTAAGCTATTTCAAATCATAAAAGATGATGCTGTTAAAGTACTGCATAATATGTCAGCAAATTTGGAAAATTCAGCAGTGGCCACAGGACTGGAAAAGGTCAGCTTTCATTCCAGTCCCAAAGAAAGGCAATGCCAAAGAATGTTTGGGGACTTCCGTGTAACTCAACTGGTAAAGAATCTGCCTGCATTGCAGGAGACCCAGGTTTGATCCCTGGGACAGGAAGATCCTCTAGAGTAGGAAATGGCAACCTACTCCAGTATTATTGCCTGGAGAAGACCCATGGACAGAGGATCCTGGCGGGCTACAGTCATGGGGTCACAAAGAGTCAGATACGACTGAGTGACTAAGAAAAGACTAAGCACAAAGAATGTTCAAACTACTGTACAATTGTGCTCATTTTACTTGCTAGCAGGGTAAGGTTCAAAATCCTTCAAGCTAGGCTTCAGCAGAACATGAACTGAAACTTCCAGATGTACAATCAGAATTTAGAAAAGGTAGAGGAACCAGAGATCGAATAGCCAACATCCATTGGATTATAGAAAAAGCAAGGAAATTCCAAAGAAACATATACTTCTGCTTTATTGACTACTCTAAAGCCTTAGACTGTGAAGATCACAACAAACTGTGGAAACTTCTTAAAGAGATAGAAATGCCAGACTACCTTACCTGTTTCCTGAGAAACCCGTATGCAGGTCAGGAAGCAGTAGTTAGAACCAGACATGAAAAAATGGACTGGTTTAAAATTGGGAAAGGAGTATGTCAAGGCTGCACATTGTCACCCTGCTTATTTTACTTATATGCAGTGTACATTATGTAAAATGCTGGGCTAAATGAATCACAAGCTGGAATCAAGATTGGTAGGAGAAATATCAATAACCTCAGATATGCAGATGAAACCACACTTATGGCAGAAAGTGAAGAGGAACAAGAGACTCTTGATGAGGGTAAGAGAGGAGAGTGAAAAAAAATTACTTAAAACTCAACATTCAAAAAACTAAGATCATGGCATCCAGTCCTATCACCTCATGCAAATAGATGGGGAAAAAGTGGAAGTAGTGACATTTTATTTCCTTGGGCTTCAAAATCACTGCAGATGGTGACTACAGCCACAAAATAAAAGACACCTGCTCGTTGGAAGGAAAGCTATGACAAACCTAGTCAGGGTATTAAAAAGCTGCGATATCACTTTGCCAACAAAGTTCTGTCTAGCCAAAGCTATCATTTTTCCAGAAGTCATGGATGGATATGAGAGTTAGATCATAAAGAAGGCTGAGAACTGAAGAATTGATGCTTTTGAACCGTGGTGTTGGAGAAGACTCTTGAGAGTCCCTTGGACTGCAAGGAGGTCAAACCAACCAAATCCTAAAAGAAATCAACCCTGAATATTCATTGGAAGGACTGATGCTGAAGCTGAAGCTCCCATACTTTAGCCATCTGATGAAAAGGGCCAACTCACTGGAAAAGACCCTTATGTTGGGAATGATTGAAGGCAGGAGGAGAAGGGGACAACAGAGGATACAGTGGTTAGATAGTATCACCATCTCAATAAACATGAATTTGAAAAAATTCTGGGAAATACTGGAGGACAGAAGAGCCTGGTGTGCTACAGTCCATGGGGTCACAGAGTTTGACATTACTTAGCAATTGAATAACAACAATCATTCTTGGTATGAATCTCCCTAATTAACTTAGAATTAATGTGTTTCATGAATGTTTAATGAATTCTGAATAAATGACAGATTTTTATATTTATATCATTAATGATACTTGATATCTCATCTGCATAGGAAATTGCATATGTTGCAAAACACAGAAATGCATTGAAGCTACATACATGAAAAAACTATGACTAGTTAGAGTCACAGGGTCTCTTACGAAGCCCAAATTCTGGGGCATTAGGCCTCAGAAATGAGTCAGCCCAAGGAAGGATCCATAGTTGGTAATTTCTTTTTCTTGAAGTACAGTTGATTGATAATGTTGTGTTAGTTTCAGGTATACAGAAAAATGAATCAGTTTTACATATACATCCAGTCTTTTTTAGATTCTTGTTGTCATTCATGTCTGCTTCTCTTTGTAAGGCTGCTTTGCTATTCTATCCTCACAGGTTCTCTCTAATTTGGGCTCCATAACAGAAGAGTGATACATGACCATCTGCAGCCTGGGACTACACTTCTTTCATTAAAGACACCAGTCAGATTGAACCTGAAATCTAGTTCACATTACAGATTTGAAGAATAACTGAGTTTCTGGTGCTTACCCTGATGTTATTCACTTCTGTTGGTTGAGAATGCGTGGTGCTGCTGTCCAGCTGTGTTAAGTCTGGAGCCTCCTTTGGAACAAGGCGATCAGGGAGAAGATGGAAAGAAGGGAAGATATGAAGCAAATTCCCAGAAAAATGTGAAGACAGCTCAACAGCTGCTCTAAAGAGACCACTGCAAGGAGCTTAGACTAGAGCCTTCTAAAGTTTTCTTGATTCTACTCCAGTACATTGGCCACCTCTTGCGAAGAGCTGACTCATTGAAAAGACTTTGATGCTGGGAGGGATTGGGAGCAGGAGGAGAAGGGGATGACAGAGGATGAGATGGCTGGATGGCATCACTGACTCGATGGATGTGAGTCTGAGTGAACTCTGGGAGTTGGTGATGGACAGGGAGGCCTGGTGTGTTGTGATTCATGGGTTCGAAAAGAGTCAGACACGACTGAACAACTGAACTGAACTAAAAGAGCTACAAAGACACTTATAAATTTTTTACTCCTTTTTTATTGAAGTGAAATTCACATGACACTATAGTTAACCCTTTAAAAGTATATAATTCAGTGGAATTTAGTACATTTTGACAATATTGTACAACTTTCACCTCTATCAGATTCCAAAATATACTGATCACCTTAAAAGGAAATATATTGATTAGCAGTCATCCCCCATTCCTCTGCCTCTGGTTAACACTTACCTGCATTCTGTCTCTATGGATTTATCTATTCTGGATATTTCATATAAATGGAATTACATAATATGTGAGTCTGGCTTCTTAGCATAGTGTTTTTCAGTTTCACTCATGTTATAGCACTCTTTTTATGGCTGAATAACTTCTGATTATATATACTAAAACTGATTGATCCTTTCATTCACTGATGGACGTTTGGACTCCTGCACCTTTTGGCTATTATGAGTCAAGCAGCTATGAGCATGTGTTGCATATTTGTTTAAGGACCTGTTTTCAATTATTCTGGATAAATATCTAACAGTTGAATTGTTAAATCATATGATAATTCCATGTTTAACATTTTGAGGAACTGGCAAACTGTTTTCCACAGTGGTTGAACATTTTACATTATCACCAGCAATGTATGATGATTTAATTTCTCAATATCCTTGAGAAAATTGTTATTTTCTTTAAAAAAAGTATTATTACTGTAACCATTCTAGTGGGTTTGAAGTAGTACCTTACTGTGGTTTTAATTTGCATTTTCCTAATAATCAATGATTTTGAGCATGTTTTTATCTGCTAGCTGACCATTTGTAAATGTTCAGAGAAATGTCTATTCAATGTCTATTTATTGCCTATTAAAAAAATTGCTTTGTTTCTGAGTTGCAATGGGTCTTTATATATTCTGGGTACTGGACTCTTATCAGATATGTAGCTCATTACTATTATGTTCCATTCCGTAGAGGTTGTCCTTTCATTTTCTTAATAATGTCCTTTGAATTCAAAGATTTTAATTAAAAGTTCAATTTATCTATTTTCATTGTTGTTACTTTCAGTTTTGGTTTCATACCTAAGGGTCTGTTGACAAATCTAAGATTGTGAAGATTTAATCTCGTAATTTCTTTTGTAAGTTTTACAGATAAATCTTTAACATCAGTTCAGTTCTTTAATCCACTTTGAGTTAGTTTTTGTGTATGATGTGAACTAAGGATGTAACTGCGTTCTTTTGCATGTGAGTATCCAGCACCATTTGTTGAAAATTGTCTTGGCACCTTTGTTGGAACTTAACTGCCCATAAAATCCTTAACTCTTTCTCCTTGATCTGTATGTTTACCCCTATGTCAGTGCCATAAGGTTTTGGTTACTATAAACTTGCAGTAAATTTAGAAATCAGGAAATGTGAGTCCTCCATCTTTGTTCTTTTTCAATATTGTTTTAGCTACCTGGAGTTCCTTGAAACTCCATATATGTTTGAGTATTGGCTTTTCCATTTCTGTGAAATTGGTCACTGAAGTTTTGATAGGGATCACATTGCATTTATCAGGTGGTATTCCTTACTGTAAGCTCCAGGAGTTGGTGATGGACAGGGAGGCCTGGCGTGTCCTTGGGGTTGGAAAGAGTCAGACACGGCTGAGTGACTGAACTGAATGGATTCCTTGGTGTTGTTCAGTCATTCAGTCGTGTCCAACTCTGTGACCCCATGGACTGCAGCACACCAGGCTTCCCTGGCCTTCGTTATCTTCCTGAGTTTGCTCAAACTCATGTCCATTGAGTCAATGATGTCATCCACCCATTCTCTGTGCTACCTTTTCCACCTGCCCTCAACCTTTCCCAGCATCACGTCTTTTCCAGTGAGTTGGGTCTTCACATCAAGTGGCCGAAGTATTGGAGTTTCAGCTTCAGCATCAGTGCTTCCAATGAATATTCAGGGTTTATTTCCTTTAGGATTGTCTGGTTTGCTCCCCTTGCTGTGCAAGAGACTCTCAAGTCTTTTCCAGCACCCACATTTCAAAAGCATTAGTTCTTTGGTGCTCAGTCTTCTTTATAGTCCAACTTTCACATTCATACATGACTATTGGAAAAACCATAGTTTTGAATAGATGGACCTTTGTCAGCAAAGTGATGTGTCTGCTTTTTAATATGCTGTTTAGGTTTGTCACCCGTTTTCTTCCAAGGAACATGCGTCTTTTGATTTCATAGCTTCAGTCACTATCTGCAGTGATTTTGGAGCCCAAGAAAACAGTCTGTCGCTGTTTTGGTTGTTTCTCTATCTATTTGCCATGAAGTGATAGGACCAGATTCCATGAACTTCATCATTTGAATGTTGCATATTAAGCCAGCATTTTCAATCTCTTCTTTCTTCATCAAGAGGCTCTTTAGTTCCTCTCTGCTTTGCTTTCTGCCATTAGGTCAGTGTCATCTACATATCTGAGGTTGTTGATATTTTTCCCGGCAATCTGGATTCTAGCTTGTGATTCATCCAGCCATGTATTTCACATGATGAATTCTGCATATAAATAACAAGCAGGGTGAGAATATACAGACTTGATGTACTTCTTTCCCAATTTTGAACCAGTCTGTTTTCTATGTCCAGTTCTAACTGTTGCTTCTTGACCTGTATACAGGTTTCTCAGGAGGCATGTGAAGTTTCCTGGTATTTCATATCTTTAAGAATTTTCCACAGTTTGTTGTTATCCAAACAGTCAAAGACTTTAGCATAGGACAATATTCTGATCTTGACAATATTTAATCTTGCAATCTGTGAATACAGTTTATGTTTCCATTTATT
The DNA here is from genome assembly GCA_006410935.1 of Redunca redunca. NCBI lineage: Eukaryota > Metazoa > Chordata > Mammalia > Artiodactyla > Bovidae > Redunca > Redunca redunca. The sequence continues at coordinate 662,983 of SJYQ01001751.1, forward strand.
TAGGTCTTCATCAGTTTCTTCCAGTAATGTTTTGTAGCTTTCAGTTTAATTATAGCATTGCTTGGTTAAATATGTTCCTGGATATTATATTCTTATTTATTTTATTGTGAGTAGAATTGTTTTCTTAATTTTCTTTTCAAACTATTTGCTACTATTATGTCTTTTACTCTACAGTATTGCTTTACTTTTTTTTTAAATTTTTATTTTACTTTAGAATACTATATTGGTTTTGCCATACAACAACATGAATCCACCATGGCAACTGACAAACAATTAATTACAAAAATATACAAGCCACTCCTGCAGCTCAATTCCAGAAAAATAAACGACCTAATCAAAAAATGGGCCAAAGACCTAAATAGACATTTCTCCAAAGGAGACATACAGATGGCTAATAAACACATGAAAAGATGCTCAACATCACTTATTATCAGAGAAATGCAAATCAAAACCACAACGAGGTACCATTTCATGCCAGTCAGAATGGCTGCGATCCAAAAGTCTAAAAGCAATGAATGCTGGAGAGGGTGTGGAGAAAAGGGAACCCTCTTACACTGTTGGTGAGAATGCAAATTAGTACAGCCACTATGGAGAACAGTGTGGATATTCCTTAAAAAACTGGAAATAGAACTGCCTTATGACCCAGCAATCCCACTGCTGGGTAGACACACTGAGGAAACCAGAATTGAAAGAGACACGTGTACCTCAGTGTTCATCACAACACTGTTTATAATAGCCAGGACATGGAAGCAACCTAGATGTCCATCATCAGATGAATGGATAAGAAAGCTGTGGTACATATACACAATGGAGTATTACTCAGCCATTAAAAAGAAAACATTTGAATCAGTTCTAATGAGGTGGATGAAACTGGAGCCGATTATACAGAGTGAAGTAAGCCAGAAAGAAAAATATGAATACAGTATACTAACACGTATATTTGGAATTTAGAAAGATGGTAACAATAACCCTGTATGCAAGACAGCAAAAGAGACACAGATGTATAGAACAGTCTTTTGGACTCTGTGGGAGAGGGAGAAGGTGGGATGATTTGGGAGAATGGCATTGAAACATGTATAATATCATATAAGAAACGAATCGCCAGTCTAGGTTCGATGCAGGATGCAGGATGCTTGGGACTGGTGCACTGGGATGACATGTGCTTAACTTTTAAGTTAACCTTACCAGTTACCTGTGTGTGTGTGAATTCTCTAGAATTTACTGTGTGTGTGATTTTTCTTATCTATGAATAGGGACAGTTTCACTTATATATTTTTTTAATTTTAATTGGAGGCTAATTACTTTACAATATTGTAGGGGTTTTTGCCATATATTTTTAACTTGAACATCTTATTTACTTTTCTTACCTAATTGCCCTGGCTGGAACTTCCAGTACAATATTGAATACAAGTGGCAAAAGTGGACACACCTATCCTGTGCCTGACTTTAGGGGGAAAGTTTTGAGGCTTTCTCTGTTGAATATATTAGTTGTAGGTTTTTCATAAATGTCCTTTACTAGGTTGAGGACGTTTCTGTCTGCCTATATTGGTAAATGATTCTGTCATGAATGATTGTTGGATTTTGTCAGGTGCTTTTTTCTGCCTCTATTGGGATAATCATATTTTTTTTCCTTCATTTTATTAATATAATGTATTATTTTTTATATGTTTAACCACTTCTGCATTCTTAGGCTAGATTCTACTTGGTCTTGATATAAATTCTTTTAATATGGTATTGGATTCATTTTGCTAATATTTTGGGGGTTTTTGTATCAATATTCATAAAATATTTTGGTCTATAGTTTTCTTGTGATATTTTTGTCTGGCTTTGGTAACAGGGTTAATGCTGGACTCATCAAATGAGTTTTATAGTCTTCCTCTTTCTGTTTTCTGGTTTGAGAAAGATTGGTGTTACTTCTTTTTTAAATGCTTGGTATTAATAGAATTCAGAAGTAAAGTTCTCTGGTCTTGGGCTTTTCTTTATTGAGAGGTTTTTGACTATTGATTTAGTCTCTTTACTTGTTATAGGTCTTTTCAAATTTCTATTTTTCTCTTGAGTCCCTTATAGTAGTCTGTGTGTTTCCAGAAATTTGTCCATTTCAGCTATGTTATCTAATTTATCATGTACAATAGTTCATAGTATTCTCTTAATAGTCCCTTTTATTTCTGTTTTATTTGTTAAATTTTTTCAAAGAGCCAACTTTAGGTTTTGTTGATTTTATCTATTATTTCTCCATTTCAATTTTCTCTGTTCTAATCCCCATTATTTCCTTCCTTTTTCTGGCTTTTGGTTTGTGTGTGTGTATTAGCCACTCACTCATGTCCGACTTTTTGCGACCCCATGGACTGGGACTAGCCAGGCTCTTCTGCCCCTGGGATTCTCCAGGCAAGACTGGGTTGGGTTATTTCCTTCCCCATTTAGTTTGTTCTTATTTTTATCTCCTTAAGATGTAAATTTAGGTCACTGATTTGAGTTCTTTCTTCTTTTTTAAAGAAGGCAGTTGCAAGTATAAATTTCCCTATGAGCACTGCTTTCAGAGAATCCCAAAAGTTTTGGTCAATCCATGTAGATGTTTTTGATGATAGGCTGTTTTAAGTCTTCATGCCTTTGTATCTGGGACTTTTGTGTACCTTATTCTTGCGGTTATCTCAACAAGTCACAAAAAGTCAGGAAAAGGGACTTCCTTGGCACTTCAGTGATTAAGACTTCTTCTTTAAATGCGGTGAGTGTGGGTTCAATCCCTGGTTGGGGAGCTAAGATCTCACATGCCTTGGGGCCAAAATATCAAAACAAATCAGAAACAATATTATAACAAATTAAAAAAAAAACTTTAAGAATGGTCCACATTTTTAAAAAATCAAGAAAAGTGGTTTTTAGAAGGTTAATATATTACTAGAGTCCTTATATTTTTATGTATTCTAGATTTTGGTATATATAAAATAAATTAAAAAGCAAATTCTGTTTTCAAATACCATCTAAGAGAAGAAATACAAGCAACATACCAATATACCAAGAAACACTGACAGACTAGGAATATAAAATATTTTAATGTCAAAACAAATTTAAACATGTCAGTCCCAAGCCAAAAACCCTTTTCATAGCTGCTTCCTGTTTTGCAATAAGGCCCAAGTTCCTTTTCAGAACAAGCAAGGATCTTCAAAAAATGGTTGTTATTCAAGTCTCCAATTCCCCATAGCACCTTCTTTTTATTTTCTAGCAATAGCTGTTGTGACGTCTTGCTCAGCCTTTGATGCTCCAGAGTCCTAGATCTTTGTCAATGCTGTTTCCTTGCCTGAAGTGCTCTATCCTCTTAGTTAAATATTCCTTGTCTTTAAAGATTCATTTCAGGCATGATTTCCCCCAGAAAACTCCAGATATTCTCAAGTACAGTTTGCACATATGCTTGAGCTGTGAAAATCTCTTTTACTGAATTAAACTGAAATTTCTGTTTTTGTATTACCCCCTAACCCCCACCACCAGACTGAAAGCTCCTAAATCTGAAACTTCAGTTGATTCACATTTACTAAGTACCTCTTAAAAAATTGGCACATAGTAAATTCCTATTAAGTACATGTTGAATTGAATGAAAGGAGGCCATGCTGCCAGGTTACATGGAGGCCATTAGAGTTACAGGGTTTAAAAAAGAAGCTGAGAAGTTGTCAAGAGCTACAGAGTCAGGAGGTGTCACCAAGGAAATAGGACTTGGGTTGTCTTGGGAAGTAGGACTTGGATAGGAGGAAGAAGAAAAGATCAGTTCAAGCCAGGGGCTGACCACTAAAAAGTGAAGCTAAACAAAAAAGAGACCTGGATAATCTTGGGACAATGAGATGAGGTGAATTGGAAGGTCAGGAGGCCTTGGGAGCTCTGAGAACGCTGGTGGCTATAAATGGGCTGGTTCAGTGCTGTGTTCACCACAGCCCCCAACCTGCAGTGTTTCCTCCCAGTCTCTCCCTATTGGCCGGATAGTTTGGAATCTTCTGTCTCTAACATGCAGAAGGCTGCTTTCTCTTGACTGCCTGTCCCTAGAAGGCTTTGTCCCCACTGAACATAGAAGTTAGTTCCAGGGGAGTGCTGGAGAATCAGGAAACCCAGATGAAACCTGAAATAGTCAGTTAGCCCCAGGACCCCTGAGTGGATGGGCCAGCTCAGCTGAGTACTGCTCATTATGCATGCCTGTATTTCCCCTAAACCTGAAATTATTTTATTTGCATGTTATCTAATGGGATACTATTTACACTTCTAATGAACCAGTACCTGGGGCATTAAACCTGGACTCATTTCTTCTTAGAGATTTTATTTTTGAAACAGAGCATTTTAATATACAGATGCAAGATAATAATGTTTCATTTAATATGTAATTTTCCTTTGTGTATCAACCATCATTATGCCTGATTATTCCACCATAATATGAGTTTTGTTAACAGGAGGAAAAACAGCTTGTCTTCCTTGTGGTTAAAAAAGAAAGAAAGGAAATAAAATAAACCAACTGAATATAAGTGATGCTATATATAAAAGGGGCTATGGGTTTCCATGGTAACCAACAAATTCTAAAAATGATGGAAAGAAAGGAACATCAGGTTGCTATGATAAATGACACTCGAAGTGACAGGTTTCTTGTGGTGCTTGCTTTTAATTAATGCAGCTCTGTAAGAAGCATTATTATTGAATAATAGATTAACGTGGAAATCAGGAACCTGGCTTGAAGACTCATTTTTTCAGCACTGTGATAACTAGTGAGAGGATGCAGGGACCAAAAGGAGAGTGACGCGCTGCAGTGAAAGAGGGTGCCGGAGGGTGGTTCTCTGAGGTCACCTGAGAAGTACACACACCACACTCTCCTAGGCTGCGGAAACAGCTGGCTCCAGATCAGTCGGAGTGAAGCTAAAGATACAACCATCACCACCAAAGAGAGAAGTTGTGCAACATAAAAAATCACTAGCTTAAAAAAATTTTAATACACTATTTTTATTGTTGGTGCTTTTTGACAAGTGTTTTAATGTCTGCAATTTAAAATGAAAACGTGTGTGTGTGTGTGTTGTGTGTGTCTGTGCATATATGTTCAGTCGCTCAGTTGTGTCTGACTCTTTGCAACCCCACAAACTGTAGCCGGCCAGGTTCCTCTGTCCATGGTATTATCCAGGCAAGAATGATGGAATGGGTTGCCATGCCCTCCTCCACAGGATCTTCCTGATCCATGGGTCGAACCCATGTCGCCTGCATCCCTGAAGTGGCAGGTGGATTCTTTACCACTGGTGCCGCCTGGGAAGCCCCATATATATACATACACATATATTTATGTCTCCTTTGGCAACCTCTTTCTTTCAGCAGAATAAGAGATTCCCCCCAACACTGGATTCCTAATGAATTGTGCTCCCCACATCAGGAGATCTGAGTGGGGTCCTGCTCAGGTATGTACAGACATCAAAACACACAGGTAGTATTTTGACAAGACAATCATTGTTTAATACACATGGAAGAGAAGACGTACAGACTCTTGCTCAGTTCAGTTCAGTTCAGTCGCTCAGTCGTATCCAACTCTTTGAGACACTATGAACCCCATGCCAGGGCCTCCCTGTCCATCACCAACTCCCAGAGTTTACCCAAACTCATGTCCATTAAGTCACTGATGCCATTCAACCACCTCATCCTCTGTCATCCCCTTCTCCTCCAGCCCTTAATCTTTCCTAGCATCAGGGTCTTTTCAAAGGAGTCAGCCCTTCACATCAGGTGGCCAAAGTATTGGAATTTCAGCTTCAACATCAGTCCTTCCAATGACCACCCAAGACTGATCTCCTGTAGGATGGACTGGTTGGATATCCTTTCAGTCCAAGGGACTCTCAAGAGTCTTCTCCAACACCACAGTTCAAAAGCATCAATTCTTCAGCACTCAGCTTTCTTTACAGTCCAACTCTCACATCCATATATGACCACTGGGAAAACCATAGCCTTGACAAGATGGACTCTTGCTATAGTGGTGGTAATTAAAACAAATAGAGGTGGGATAATGTCCACAAGATATGAAGCTGAGGCAGAATAATGGGAGTGTCCTGCCATCTGCTCCGGGTTGGGACGCCATGAGCTCCTTGACCTGGGTCAGGCTGATGACTGGTGTATTTGTGCATTTATCAGAGGTTCACAGAAACTCTATGAGGACATAGACACAAGAAAACATGCTCAAGGAGAGTAGAAAATCCCTATAAATGGTACAGGTGGTAGACACATTTATATATATATATTTCAAGCTTTAGTGTGCCGAGCTGGCCAGGTTTTCCAAATCCTTATCACTTGTCTTGTTGGCTTCAGTCTTCCACTTCCCAGGACAACTCTTTGTTGCTATATCTCTACTCCTAGTACATGCCAAATTAATAGCTTGTCTTACCTCTAACACTGTTAGCTCTTTGTGGGTAAAGCAAACGTCTTTCCATGAAAGAATGAATAGATAAAACTAACCTATGTGTGTAGGTGATCTCAGAGTTTCACTATAGTTAATTAGCTCATCTGTCCATCCAACACTTTTAGGAGCAGACCTTGTATCAGTGACTGGGCAGGTGTGGTTAAGGCAATGAGACAGGCACCTGCTTTGGTTCTGGCATTCAGGGGGCAACATGAACAATCAAAGGGATAATTAAGACAGCCCAGGAAAGACTGCAATAGAAGTATATGCACAGCTGAATATGGCAGGATCCAGGATTTTCAGAACTGGGAGCTTTTCATGAGAAAGAAAAAACTTGAAGAGAGGCTTAAGGAGAAAGATTGGTAGGCAGAAAAGGTGAAGACTGTTTGAGATCCAAGAAGCACAGACCAGCACAGGACATTTGTTGAACTCATTAGAAATGACACGTGTCTAGATTGCAGGTTTGTGTGGAGGAGGGGGAGGCTGTAGGTGGACAGGCTATGAGCTGGTAGCTCACGGAGAGGCCTATTCATCCTTCCCAGGCAGGAGGACTGCTTCCAAAGCTCAAGTGAACTTCTGGTCTCTTACAGGTACATTTCAAATTAAGAAATCAATATTAGCTCTTTGAAAGTTTGGAAAATATGACTAGTAGAGAGAAAAAAAAACACCAACTGCCTCACCACCAGAAATACCTAGTGTTAACACACTTTAATGTATTTTTTCACAGCTATGTGGGTATATGTATCCTTTTTAACATAGAAATAGTAAATGTGTATATTAAAATATTTTAATTTCACAAATCCTTGGCTAAGTTAAAGAAAAGTTGGAATTACAGTGCAAAGAATGTTTTTCCTCAACCGTCTGCAGGTCAGCTGCCCACCAGCTGCATCCATCCATATTCCTGTACAGGGACATTCTCCTACCTTAATTCTCTTACCTCAGTTTAAAACTATTACAGATAAAACCATGAAACTAACTTTAGTAGGTAATACTCAGGTTCTCAGACTTCAGTTTTTCCCAGTTGTCCCTAACTAGACTGTTAACAAAAAGGATCAGGTTCAGAATACATGTTGCACTTGACTGTCATGTCCATTGTCTGCTTCAATCTGAGATGGGTCTTCAGTCTTTGTGGGACTTTGATGACTTCAAGACTTCTGAAGATCACAGGGCACTTCTCGGGGAAAGATCCTTCAGCTGGGGTTTTTCCCCGGTCTCCTTGTGATTGGGCGTGGTCGTGGGTGTTTGGCAGGAACAACATGGACAGAGCAAGTGGGGGTATCTTGGATGATGATGTTCATACTAATCTCCCGAATTTTCAGCTGGGACTTTCCACTGAAAAGTGACTCTGTTAATCTTTTGTAATTGGCAAGTATTTTCTGTGGAGTATTCTTGCTGGAAGATGATTCTCTTGCATTTCTGGCACCTCTGAGGGGCACTGCCTCTGTTTTGTTCTGGTCTGTCTTTTCAGCCTTGTTAGGCACAGGTAATATTTCCCTCTAGAGTACAGGGCAGTTTTGTTCACTGTCCAGAGTAATAAAGATAATGTTTCACTAAAGGGCAAACTTTGGGCAAATTAATTAAAGACCATTATAAAAGATTTGGGATTTTATTTTTAAAAAATTTATTTTATTGACATATTTTCCTGGTGATCCAGGGCAGGCCTTCCAATGCAGAGAATATGGTTTTGATCCCTGGTCAGAGAACTAAGATTGCACATTCTGTGGGGCTACTAAGCCCACATGCCAAAACCAGACTAAGTCTGCACGCCACAGTGAAAGCTGAATGCAGTCAAAATAAAGAAGAAAAAATAAATTAAATCTATTTTATTGAAGTATAGTTGATTTACATTAGTTTCTGGTATAAAGTGGTATATAGCATTTGCANTATATATATATATATATATATATATATATATATATATATATATATCTGATATATAGCAAAGTGATTCAGTTATACATATATAAAATAGTTTGCATTTGGTAATCCAAAACTCCCAATCCATCCCTCCCCACCTCCACCTTGGCAACCATAAGTCTGTTCTCCATGTCTGTGAATCTGTTTATATCTTGCAGATAACTTCATTTGTGTCATATTTTAGATTTCGTGTACAAGTGATATCATATGGTGTTTGTTTTCCTCTTTTTGACTTCACTTAGTATGATCATCTCTAGCTCCATCCATGTTGCTAAAAATGGCATTATTTCATTCTTTTTTTCTGCCTGAGTAATATTGCATCATATATACATCACATCTTTAACCATGCATCATCTGTCAGTGGATGTTTAAGTTACTTCCAAGTCTTGGCTATTTAAATAGTGCTGATATGAACATGAGGGTGAATATATTTTTTTGAATTATAGTTTCATCCAGATATATGCCTGGGAGTGGGATTGCTGTATCTTATGGCAAAACTACTTTTACTTTTTGAGGAACCTCCATACTGTTCTCTATATGGCTGCACTAATTTATATTCTCACCCAAACTGTAGGATGATTAAAAGTTTGGGGTTTTCCAAGCTCAAGGCTCCTCAGCTGTGATATGAAGGTGCTGTGTGTGCAGTATCCACCTGGGCCATGTCAAGTTGTTCCTGAGGGACTTGGAGGACAAGGGTATCCAAGAGAAACTCCAAGCTCATTCTGCCTGCTGTGCAGTGAGTAAAAAAGTACTGCTTCTTCCGGTCTCTGTGAAACTATCAGCAACTTACTTGTTACACTGCAAGGGTAAAACCTCAGAACTTCTGAGAACTTTGAAACTATGTACCTATCCCTTCCTCATCAAACTTAAAATGTATTTATTTTTATCTTTATGGGCACATGACTACCTATTTTTACAAAAGGTTATGATCCACTACTATTGTTATTCTCTTTGATGCACAGATCAAATTCCCCAATTTGGCCAGTGGGAAACCCTTCAAATTGATCCACATCTTTTTGACATATTCTCATCAATCTTTGATCACTTACTTGGTTTCTGGAACAAAAAAAGATATTTTAGCTCATCTGTATTTTTCATGCCCTTCCCCTTGATCCAGCCATTTCTCTAAGGAGCTCTAGTTTCATTTACAAGAATATGATATTTAGAAGCTATCATATGGGCTGTAAGAAATGGCCAAGTACAGAGTCACAATCCCTCAAAACTCACTTGACTTCTAACACCAACTACTAGTTCAGAGAGTGCCCCCCAAACATCTCAGGTTTGATAATTCACTAGAAGGTCACCAAACTCCCTGAAAGCTGTTATACTCATGCTTACAGCTTATTAAAGGCAAAGGATACAGACTGAAATCAGCCTGGGGAAGAAGGGGTGGAGGAGAAGGGCCAGATAGGGGATCTCTACTGTCCCCTTCCCTGGTTCAGGGGGGTGGGGTACTACCCTGGCATCTATACGTAACAGTGCACATGAATGTTGCCATCAAGGGACCCACCCGATCTTTGTTGTCTTGACTGTTTACTGAGGTTTTATTACACAGGCATGATCAATGAATTGATTGCCTGTGTGGTTAATTTCAGTCTCCAGCTACACTGATACTAGGTGACTCCAAAGCCCTCTCCCTGAGTCACACTGTTGGTCTTTCTGAAAGGTGTAGCCTGGCCCCCACCCTAAGATTGTATAGATGTGCCCAACTCTGACTCACACCATCAGACTAGCCAGCATGACCCACAGCCTACGGGCAAAGAAAGACAATCCTACCAGGCAAAATGTTCCAAGGATGCAAAGACTGCCTCCCAGAGGCTGAGGGGCAGAAGCTCAGGCTTTTCTTTGGGCAAGGTCAAATTCTTCATGACACAAAGTCACTAGGTGTGCTCACTGGTGTCAGGGTGCTAATGCTACTAGGCTCTTCTATTTTTTTTTTAATTAATTCACTTATTTTTGGCTGCTCTGGGTCTTCATTGCTGCATGTGGGCTTTCTCTAGTTGCGTGGCCTTCTCAGTGCAGCAGCTTCTCTTGCTGTGGAGCACAAGCTCTGGAGCACATGGGCTTCAGTAGATGCAGCACATGGGCTCAGTTTCCCATGGCATGTGGAGTCTTCCTGGACCAGGGACTGAACCCATGTTCCTTGCATTGGCAAGCAGATTCTTAACCACTGGACCACCAGGGAAGGCCTCCCAGATCCTTTTAAATAACAGCTAGCAGACAAGTGTATGGACACACACACACACACCAACTTGCATCTTTATTCATTTCTTTCATCTCCTGTTTTCTGCATGTCTGTCTAACTTTATTGAAACACAGTTAGACATCCACTTGTACTGAAAATCATGAATTAATACCAATACCTCCAATAACAGTCCAACACTGAAATTTTTTCCCTTTCCCACATTTGTAAATTCTCTTCCCCAGTAGTAAGAAACCATTAGTCTTGATATATTTCCTTCTATAGTCAACTCCTCTGTATTTATTAATCTCCCATTCCTGCCCCCACACACTCCCACTCAGGTATAGTTGCCTTCCTAACCTGCTTGCCCTCTGACACCCAATGCTGGAGCATCCCTCTGGGAAGCAATTCCTCACTCTTTTTGCACCCCAAACCCCAAGTTGTGTTACATGGAAGGTCAATGAATCAGAGATGAGGTGCTGAGGAAAGGAATATTACTTTATTTGGAGATTCCACTGACCAAGAATATGGCAGACTGATGTCTCAAAATAAGCATCTTATTAGGATCTGGATGCCAGGTTCTTTTATAGATTAGAGATGGGAGGAGGTGAGGAAAGAAAGTAAAGGCCAATAATTTTGCAAATATTCCTAGAATGGCAAGTCTTATGCAGGGAATGTGTTACTCTCTTCCTGCCACCTACAGATGGACAGGGTCCTTATCAAAGGCACTTTAGTGTAATAGTCAGGCAGGGAAGCATGATTTTCTGAGGTGAGCCATTATGTATGATTATAATAACAAAGCAGCAGAAAAGCAAGTCAAAGAAACAATTCCAATATGGAGTCAGAATTGACTTTTCCCTGTGACAGGTGAACCACTGTCTTGTGTGGATGCCATTCCAACCTTACTCATGCTCTGAGACCACATAAGAAGGGAAAGGAGAAGAGGGAGAAGAAGAACTCTGTACTGATTTGCCAGCATAGCTTTTTTTGACAATAAAAATTAATACTTGAGGAGGCAATGGCACCCCACTCCAGTACTCATGCCTGGAAAATCCCATGGACGGAGGAGCCTGGAAGGTTGCAGTCCATGGTGTCGCTGAGGGTCGGATACGACTGAGCGACTTCACTTTCACTTTTCACTTTCATGCATTGGAGAAGGAAATGGCAACCCACTCCAGTGTTCTTGCCTGGAGAATCCCAGGGCTGGGGGAGCCTGGTGGACTGCCGTCTGTGGGGTCGCACAGAGTCGGACATGACTGAAGTGACTTAGCAGCAGCAAATTTGAAATATACAGAAAAGTATAAAGAAGAGATTAAAAGTTATCTACAACTCTACTGTTTAGAGATTTCAATTAATATTTTTGCTTTCTACTTTGTCCCCTTTGTTGATGTTGCTCAGTTGCTCAGTCGTGTCTGACTCTTGCAACCCCATGGACTGCAGCACGCCAGGCTTTCTGTCCTTCCCCATCTCTTGGAGCCTGCTCAAACTCATATTCATCGAGTCAGTGATGCCATCCAACCATCTCATCCTCTGCCATCCCCTTCTCCTCCCACCTTCAACCCACCAGCATCAGGGTCTTTTCCTATGAGTCGGCTCTTCTCATCAGGTGGACAAAGTATTGGAGCTTCAGCTTCATCATCAGCCCTTCCACTGAATATTCAGGGTTGATTTCCTTTAGGACGACTTTTAGGTCATCCCTTTCCCAAGGACATTTAAAAATAGTTGATAACATAATTTGTATAACTGAAACAGAGCAGGGCCCTGTGCGGCCCTCCCAGGTTCAAATCCTTTCTTTGTCCCCCATTTCTTGTTTGTACGAAACAGGTTTCATTCAGCCTCCTTGACCTTCCTTGCAATCCAAAGAGCAGGATCAGACAGTTGCTAATCAGTGAAAGGAGGGATGCAGACAAGGGCGCATGTACACCCATGGTGGATTCATGTCAATGTATGGCAAAACCAATACAGTATTGTAAAGTAAAATAAAGTTAAAAAAAAAAAAAAAGAAAGAAAGAAACAATAGCAGCAGCTATTGGGGCAGAGTCCAACTGGAATTCCATCACCTCCACTAGCTTTGTTCATAGTGATGCTTCCTAAGGCTCACTTGACTTCACACTCCAGAAATGTCTGGCTCTAGGTGAGTGATCACACTATCATGATTATCTGGATCGTGATGGTCTTTGTTGTATTCTGTGTATTCTTGCCACCTCTTCTTAATATCTTCAGCTTCCATTAGGTCCATACCATTTCTGTCCTTTATTATGGCCATCTTTGCCTGAAGAATTCCTTGGTATCTCTAATTTTCTTGATGACATCTCTAGTTTTTCCCATTGTATTGTTTTCTACTATTTCTTTGCATTTATCACTAAGGAAGGCTTTTTTAAATCTCTCTTTGTTATTCTTTGGAACTCTGCATTCAAATGGGTATATCTTTCCTTTTCTCCTTTGCCTTTAGCTTCTCTTCTTTTCATAGCTGTTCATAAGCCTCTTCAGACAACCATTTTGCCTTTTTTTCATTTATTTTTCTTGGAGATATCTTGATCACTGCCTCTTGTACAATGTCATGAACCTCCAAACATAGTTCTTCAGGCACTCTGTCTATCACATCCAATCCTTTGAATCTATTTCTCACTTCCATTGTATTATCATAAGGGATTTGATTTAGGTCATACCTGAATGGTCTTGTGGTTTTCCCTACTTTCTTCAATTTAAGTCTGAATTTGGCAATAAGGAGTTTATGATCTGAGCCAGTCAGCTTCCGGTCTTATTTTTGCTGACTGTATAGAGCTTCTCCATCTTTGGTTGTGAAGAATATAATCAATCTGATTTTGATATTGACCATCTGGTGATGTCCATGTGTAGAGTCTTCTCTCGTGTTGTTGGAAGAGGATGTTTATTATGACCAGTGCATTCTCTAGGAAATTCTCTGTTAGCCTTTGCCCTGCTTCATTTTGTGCTCCAAGGCCAAATTTTCCTGTTACTCCAGTTATTTCTTGACTTCCTACTTTTGCATCCCAGTCCCCTATAATGAAGAGGACATTTGGGTGTTAATTCTAGAAGATCTTGTAGGTCTTCATAGAACCATTCAATTTCAGCTTCTTCAGCATTAATAGTCGGGATGTAAACTTGGATTATTGTGATATTGAATAGTTTCCTTGGAAACGAACAGAGATCATTCTGTCATTTTTGAGACTGCATCCAAGCACTGCATTTTGAACTCTTTTGTTGTCTATGATGGCTACTCCATTTCTTCTAAGGGATTCTTGCCCACAGTAGTAGATATAATGGTCATCTGAATTAAATTCACCCATTCGAGTTCATTTTAGTTTGCTGATTCCTAAGGAGGTGATGGAATTTTAGTTGAGCTAATTCAAATCCTAAAAGATGATGCCGTTAAAGTTCTGCCTTCAATATGCCAGAAAATTTGGGAAACTCAGCTGTGGCCACAGGACTGGAAAATGTCAATTTTCATTCCAAACCCAGAGAAAGGCAATGCCAAAGAATGCTCTAACTACCTCACAATTGCACTCATCTCGCTAGCAAAGTAATGCTCAAAATTCTCCAAGCCAGGCTTTAGCAATACGTGAACTGTGAAATTCCTGATGTTCAAGCTGGTTTTAGAAAAGGCAGAGGAACCAGAGATCAAATTGCCAACATTTGTCAGATCATAGAGAAAGCAAGAGAGTTCCAGAAAAACATCTACTTCTGCTTATTGACTATGCCAAGGCCTTTGACTGTGTGGATCACAACAAACTGTGGAAAATTCTGAAAGAGATGGGAATACCAGACCACCTGACTTGCCTCTTGAGAAACTGATATGCAGGTCAGGAAGCAACAGTTAGAACTGGACATGGAACAACAGACTGGTTCCAAAGATGAAAAGGAGTACATCAAGGCTGTATATTGTCACCCTGCTTATTTAACTTATATGCAGAGTATATCATGAGAAACGCTGGACTGGAAGAAGCACAAGCTGGAAGCAAGATTGCCAGGAGAAATATCAATAACCTCGGATATGCAGATGACACCCCCCTTATGGCAGAAAGTGAAGAAGAACTAAAGAGCCTCTTGAAGAAAGTGAAAGAGGAGAGTGAAAATGTTGGCTTAAACATTCAGAAAACTAAGATCATGACATCTGGTCCCATAAGTTCATAGCAAATAGATAGGGAAACAGTGGAAACAGTGAGAGACTATTTTTGGGGGCTCCAAAATCACTGCAGATGGTTACTGCAGGCATGAAATTAAAAGACACTTTCTCCTTGGAAGAAAATCTATGACCAACCTAGATAGCTTATTAAAAAGCAGAGACATTTCTTTGTGAACATTGGTCCATCTAGTCAAAGCTATCGTTTTTTCTGTAGTCATGTATGGATGTGAGAGTTGGACTGTGAAGAAAGCTGAGCACTGAAGAATTGATGCTTTTAAACTGTGGTGTTGGAGCAGACTCTTGCGAGTCCCTTGGACAGCAAGAAGATCCAGCCAGTCGTACCTCAGGGAAATCAGTCCTGAATATTCATTGGAAGGACTGATGCTGAAGCTGAAACTTCAATATTTTGGCCACCTGATGCAAAGAACTGACTGATATGAAAAGACCCTAATGCTGGGTAAAATTGAAGGCAGGAAGAGAAGGGGATGGCACTGTATGAGGTGGTTGAATGGCATCACCAACTAAACAGACATGAGTCTGAGTAAACTCGGAATTGGTTTTGGACAGGGAGGCCTGGCATGCTCCAGTCCATGGGGTGGCAAAGAGTCGGAAATGACTGAGTGGCTGAACTGAACTGGGGCAGAGTCTTGGTTCTCCCTCAAGGGATACACATAACAATACCTTTGAGTTCTTGTTGGAAAAGACCCTGATGCTGGGAAAGTTTGAAGGCAGGAGGAGAAGGGGACAACAGAGGATGAGATGGTTGGGTGGCTTCACCAACTCGATGGACAGGAGTTTGAGTAATCTTCAGTGGTTAGTGATGGACAGGGAGGCCTGGTGTGCTGCGGTCCATGGGGTCGCAAAGAGTTGGACACCACTGAGTGACTGAACTGAACTGAACTGAAGGGCCCCTCCCAAGTGCAGGATGTAACTTCAGGCTGAGCACAAAATTCCTTGACCACCGCCCTGTTTCCCCACCACCAACCATTCATAAGAAAGTCTGCACACTGTGGAAGATAATGAAGATGCTGAATCCCTCCCCAAATTCTTCCTTCAAACACTTACATGTTTGAGCATAATCTTTAGAGTTGTTTTTGGACATGGGTCGAACTCCCCAGTTTGCCAGCCTCCTGAGTGAAACAAGCTTTCCTTTCCAACCAGCTCTTGTTTGTCAAGTATCATCTCTTGTGCAACAAGTAGCCAAATATGTAATATAATTAAAAGCAAAACCAACAAAAGGATGTAAACCTGTTCAAGACCTTTGTTGCTATAATAAGGGCAAGTACTGAAACAGAACATCACTGACAATTTTGATTCATTATGAAACATGGTGAGAAATCATATGTCAACTGTAGAAAAAAGGGTAAGACGAGAAGCACGTTTTCTGGTTCAGGATAAGGATGAGTACAGAAGCAAAGAATGAAGGGAAGCAATTCAGGGCCAAGATTTACTTAAGGTTGTTATGAAGGTAAAAACACTCCTCTCCATACTCTGCTTCAATTCTGATACTTCTGACACCAAATGTGTGGGGGTTTTCCCCATGCAGAGCAATTCTGCAATGTCAGCTGGGTGTCCTACAGTATAACTTAATTCTGGCACCATCTACCTGAATCAGGTAGATGAGGGGAGCCTCAGTGGCTCAGTTGGTAAAGAATCTACCTGTTGTGAAGGAAATCCAGGTTCAGTCCTTGGGTGGGGAAGATCCCCTGGAGAAGGAAATGGCAACCCACTCCGGTATTCTTGTCTGGAAAATCCCATGGACAGAGGAGCCTGGTGGGCTATAGACCACTGGGTCGCAAAGAATGGGGCACAGTTTAATGACTAACCCACCACCACCTGAATCAGTGTCAGATTCCAGAGGATAAGTGCTGAGGCCCACAGGCCTGACAACTCCGCCCCACCCCTACCCCAGGGCAATTGCAAGTTCTTTTAAGCAACTGAAAATCAGAAGCTTCCCCTCTGTGAGTTCAGTGAATTTACTAGAGGGGTTGGCAAGATTTATAAAGCCAGTTTACTCACTAGATGGCCAGTTTATTTCAAAGAATAGGATATAAATGAAGATTGCATTCTTGTCCATCAACATGGAAGCTCTCCAAACCTCATGTTTTGGATTTTTCTGGAGGCTTCTATAAAAGTTTCAACCTTCTAATTAATTGATTGGTTCCCATGGCAACTATCCCCCATCTTGTAGTTATCTAGGGGTTTCCCAAAACTTATCTCATTTACATAAACTCAGAAGTGGTTGAAAGGTGTTTGTCATGAATAACAAAAAAGCACCATTTCACCTTTATTGCTCTGGAACTATTTTAGGAACTGCAAACAAAACTGAAATTATAACAAAAGACCTATGGCTCTTATATAGGAAATGAGGGTTTTAGGAGCCATGTACCACAGACCATGGATGAAAACCAAATTTCTTAGTATAAACCAGAACATCACAGGTACAGAATCCACTGATAAGATATTTGACTATTTGCTTAAGTTTAATATGCAAGCTGTTTTAGATTCTTATTTGAGATTGAGATTTGTGTGGTTTGAATGCTTTAGAGCAACATTGTGGGTGTGACGTTTACATGTGGGTGTGACGTTTACAAACTTTGTCTTTTTGAACTTTGCCCTGTTGTCTTCTGACATGGCAGAAAAATCACAGGCCTGCCTGCTTCTGCTCTGTTGTATTTTTGTTTATCAACTGCTTGGATGTTTGATCTTGTTTTGGTAAAGTACATTTCTAACATCTTCTGTGTACTGAACCCAGAGAGGGGGATTGTGAGAGAAAAGCCACTGTAAAGGTCATTTGTATCCAGGACCCACAAATGGAGGCTGCCCCAGTGGCCCAGCAAATATCACAAAATAAACCTAAGTCACTCTGCAGTCACAGAAAACACCTAATAACAAGCGCAATCTTACAACTCAGCTTTAGCTATCCTACTTTATCCTAGGAAAGAGGACCTGATGGCCTTAAAGAAAATCTTGAGTCGCCTAGAAAACCATGCCTTGTTAACGTTACCTTGTCTGAGGCTCCATAAACCTTGCTCTTGACCCAAGTCCCTTGGAAATAAGTGCTTTACTGCTTGTGAGGCACTGGATTCCCCCAGTCCAAGGATAGCTTTCCCTTGACTAAAGGGCATCAGATTACTGAATCATAATGCTTTGTCACTTGACACTGGGAGTTGCACTTTCAGATTCTCTTTCCTGGGTGGTCTTAGGGTAGTTTCTCAGCACTGGCAATGGTGAGACCTGGAAAGCAGGGGACAGCCAGATGTGGTGATGAGACAGGAAGACAAGAGCTCAGCTGTTTTGGAGAAAAACCAGGGAATGGCCTTGAGCAAAACAAGTGTTTCAAGCTAAAGAACAAAGACCTTGGGGTCCTGAGTCCAAAGATTGAAAACCAGGCTCATAGGAAGAAACTATTAACTTTATCTCTGTTACATACTTACAGAGATACCACCTTACCTGCCTTCCGTGAAACCTGTATGCAGGTCAAGAAGCAACAGCTAGATGGAACAACAGACTGGTTCCAAATTGGGAAAGGAGTACTGTATATTGTCACCCTGTTTATTTAACTTCTATGCACAGTACATCATGAGAAATGCTGGGCTGGATGAAGCACAAGCTGGAATCAAGATTGCAGGAAGAAATATCAATAACCTTAGAGATGTAGATGACACCACCCTTATGGCAGAAAACAAAAAGAAACTAAGAGCCTCTTGATGAAAGTGAAAGAAGAGAGTGAAATAGAGGAGAACATAGGCAAAACACTCTCCGACATAAATCACAGCAGGATCCTCTATGATCCACCCCCCAGAATTCTGGAAATCAAAGCAAGAATAAATAAATGGGATCTAATCAAAATTAAAAGCTTCTGCACAACAAAGGAAAATATAAGCAAAGTGAAAAGACAGCCNATTCATGTCAATGTTTGGCAAAACCAATACAGTAATGTAAAGTAAACTAAAGTTAAAATAAAAATTTTAAAAGAAAAAAAAAATAAAAATAGCTTAGATACCCTTGGAGAAAAAAAAAAACAACATTCAGAAAACTAAGATCATAGCATCCGGTCCCATCACTTCATGGCAAATAGATGGGGAAACAATGGAAACAGTAGAGAGAGTTTATTTTCCTGGACTCCAAAATCACTGCAGATGGTGATTGCAGTCATGAAATTAAAAGACGCTTACTCCTTGGAAGGAAAGTTATGACCAACCTAGACAGCATATTCAAAAGCAGAGATATTACTTTGCTGATAAAGGTCCATAGAGTCAAAACTATGGCTTTTCCAATAGTCATGTATGGATGTAAGAGTTGGACCATAAAGAAGTCTGAGCAACAAAGAATTGATGCTTTTGAACTGTGGTCTTGTAGAAGACTTTCGAGTCCCTTGGACTTCAGGCAGATCAAACCAGTCAATCCTAAAGGAAATCTACCCTGAATATGCATTGGGAGGGCTGATGCTGAAGTTGAAACTCTAGAACTTTGGCTACATTATGGGAAGAACCGACTCATTGGAAAAGACCCTGATGCTGGGAAAGTTTGAAGGCAGGAGGAGAAGGGGACAACAAAGGATGAGATGGTTGGATGGCATCACCAACTCAATGGACATGAGTTTGAGCAAACTCGGGGAGATTGTGAAGGACAGGGAAGCCTGGCATGCTACGGTCCTTGGGGTCACAAAGAATCACAACTGACCAAGTGAACAACAACTGTTAACACCCACGAGTATACCTAGTAGGAAGAAGTTCTATTATAAATTTTAATTTTATCTGTTCCTGTGTTTTCTTGCAGAAAATTCTCTCGCACTCGTTTCTCTTCACAGAAGCACTCTCAATTCCTGATAATTAGGCACCCTGGAGCTACCTGCTGCTGATCAAAGAAGTTCGATGATTTCTGGAATTTATCAGTGAACATGACACAATTCTGCCATTTTGTCATAAAAGCAGCTCTACTTGGGGAACTGACACTTTTTTCCCTTGTGTTGTCCCTTGTACACAAGCTATCTCTTTTAATAAAAAAGATTTGCTTGCTGAAGAGTCTTTTAGAAGCCTTATTCATGTGTATTGCTGCCCAAGAATTTGGAAAGGGCCCAGTAGCAGTGAGATCAGCTACTTAGCTCACTGGGGCATGATGCCCAAGTTGACTGTGACTGTTGGGAGAGGAAAACATGACCCACTGCTCTCAATAAGCAAAAGATGTGGCTGCCTCAAGCCATCACATCACATCATCCCTGATAGTGCACCCTGAGGGGACTCATGGTGAAAACCTTAGGATATTGGCCCCAGGTAGCTGAGGTACAAATCGAAGAAATGATTTCTCTGAACACAGACTTTGCATCTTCCCATACATAGAAAAGTGCTAAATTTCTTAACTTCGGATGTCTAGTTTTCTTTGATAACAGTCATGTTTTGATGTTCTTTGGCTGGGTTCTAGTCCCAGCACATGGGTTCGAGTCCCAATCTGTGGTAAATGGTTTCATTCTGACTACCTGGTCTTCCTTGAAGAAATGCCATGTATCCTGCCCACCCCACCCCCACCCTTCCTCTTCAGAGCAGCGCTTCAGAATGAGCTAAGAGTCCTGTCTCTTGGGCTTGAAGTCCTCAGAAAGTCCACCAAATAAAACATAGCTTTTAACATCTAGTTTGTGCTGTTTTGTTTTTTTTTCAGTTGATACTCTTTTCTTATTTCCATGTCTTGCAGCCCCCCAAATTGACTCAAACCCAAATTCCTACATTAAGTCTTTCTATTCCCTTAATTTTTTGTAGTGGTTTTGTCTTCCAAACCCAAACCAGACTAATATATTGGATAATACACTTTCTATGTAGAAGTTGTTAAAATACATTTCTATGCCCAAGATAGAGCTTTCCTTTGCCTTTAGCTTCATTTCTTTTGTAAGCTATATGTAAGGCCTCCTCAGAAAAACATTTTGCCTTTTTGCTTTTCTTTTTCTTGGGTGTAGTCTTGATCACTGCCTCCTGTACAATGTCATGAACCTCTGTCTGTAGTTTTTCAGACACTCTGTTTATCAGATCTAATTCCTTGAATCTATTTGTCACTTCCTCTGGATAATTATGAAGGATTTGATTTATGTCATACCTGAATGATCTAATGGTTTTTTTCCTACTTTCTTCAAATTAAGTTTGCAATAAGAAGTTAATGATCTGAACTCAGTGTCTATTCTGAGAGCTTTGTAGTTTCCCCCTCTTTAATAAATCCTATTTGGTTGCCACTATGGTGTTTGTGTGTTTCTGTATTCCATTCTTCAGCTCCACAGACAAGAACTTGGATTCCCATCTAAGTTGGATGGTGTCACCGACTCGATGGACATGAGTTTGAGCAAGCTCCGGGAGTTGATGATGGACAGGGAAGCCTGGTATGCTGCAGTCCATGGGGTCACAAAGAGCTGGACATGCCTGAGCAACTGAATGAACTGAAGTGACCTGAACAGAAGTCACGATACTGGAGGTGACGTATCAGTTATAAAGACTCCTCGTTCTATTTCACTGGTAAACATTAGCCTGAAACCTCAACCACTAGATCAACAGTAACCTAAGGGATGAAAATGTTGACATTTTTTGATCCTTGTGATTTCTGTCAATTAGAGCTTGAACTGTATTGACCTCTATTTTAATTCTATACTGAATTCTCCTCTGCTCAAGCCTCTTCATGAATATGAATCTACACTTAGCTTTTGTTGTTGTTGTTTTAGTCGAAAGGTGTGTCCAACTCTTCATGACCCCATGGACTTCAGCACACCAGTCTATCCATCCCTCATAATCTCCGGGAGTTTGCCCAAGTTCATGTCCATTGATGATGCCATCCAATCATCTCATCCTCTGTCACCCTCTTTGTCCTTCTGCCTTCAATGTTTCCCAGCATCAAGGCCTTTCCCAATAAGTCAGCTCTTCCCATAAGGTAGCCAAAGTATTGGAGTTTCAGCTTCAGCATCAGTCCTTCCAAAAACTATTCAGGGTTGATTTCATTTAAGTTTGATCAGTTCTGTCTCCTTGCTCTCCAAGGAACTCTCAAGAGTCTTCTCCAGCACCACAGTCCATATTTTTTGGCACTCTGCCTTCTTTCTTGTCCCGCTCTGTTAGAGTCATCTATATATGACTACTGGTAAGACAATAACCTTGACTATAGAGACCTTTGTTGGCAAAGTGATGCCTTTGCTTTTTAACACACTGTCTAGGTTTGTCATAGCTTTCCTGCCAAGAAGGAATTGTTTTCTAATTTCATGGCTACAGTCACCATCCACAGTGATTTTAGAGCCCAAGAAGAGGAAATCTGTCACTACTTCCATCTTTTCCCCTTCTCTTTGCCATGAAGTGAAGGAGCTGGATTCCATCATCTTAGTTTTTTTAATAGTGAGCTTTAAAGCCAGCTTTTTCACTCTCTTCTTTTACTTTCATCAAGAGGCTCTTTAGTTCGTCTTTGCTTTGTTCCATTAAAATGGTATCATCCATATGTCTGAGGTTGCTGATATTTCTCCCAGCAATCTTGATTCTAGATTATAACTTATCCAGCTCAAAATTTCACATGATGTTCTCTGCATATAAATTAAATAAACCTGGTGACAATAAGCAGCCTTGTTTTACTCCTTTCTAATCCTGAAGCAGTCTTTCTATGTGTAATTCCAACTGTTGCTTCTTGACCTGCATACAGGTTTCTCAGGAGACAGGTAAGATGCTCTGATATTCCCATATTTTAAGAGTTTTCCACAGTTTCCTATAATCTACTCAGTCAAAGGCTTTAGCATAGCCAGTAAAACAGAGGTAGATGTTTTTTTCTGGAGTTTCCTTGCTTTCTCTATGATCCAGTGAATCTGGCAATTTGATCTCTGGTTCCTCTTCCTTTTCTAAAACCAGCTTGAACATCTGGAAGTTTTTGGTTCATGTAATGCTGAAAAGCAAAGGAGAAAAGGAAAGATATACCCATTTGAATGCAGAGTTCCAAAGAATAGCAAGTCTTCCTCAGTGATCAGTGCAAAGAAATAGAGGAAAACAATAGAATGAGAAAGACTAGAGATCTCTTCAAGATAATTAGAGATACCAAGGGAACATTTCATGCAAAGATGGGCTCAATAAAAGACACAAATGGTAGGGACCTAACAGAAGCAGAAGATATTAAGAAGAGGTGACAAGAATACACAGAAGAACCGTACAAAAAAGATCTTCATGACCCAGATAAACATGATGGTGTGATCACTAATCTAGAGCCAGACATCCTGGAATGTGAAGTCAAGAGGGCCTTAGGAAGCATCACTATGAACAAAGCTAGTGGAGGTGATGGAATTCCAGTTGAGCTATTTCAAATCCTGAAAGATGATGTTGTGAAAGTGCTGCACTCAATATGCCAGCAAATTTGGAAAACTCAGCAGTGGCCACAGGACTGGAAAAGGTCAGTTTTCATTCTAATGCCAAAGAATGCTCAAACTACTGCACAATTGCACTCATCTCACACGCTAGTAAAGTAATGCTTAAAAGTCTCCAAGCCAAGCTTCAACAATATGTGAACCATGAACTTCCAGATGTTCAAGCTGGTTTTAGAAAAGGCATAGGAACAAGAGATCAAATTGCCAACATCCACTGGATAATCGAAAAAGCAAGAGAGTTCCAGAAAAACATCTAATTCTGCTTTATTGACTATGTCAAAGCCTTTGACTATGTGGATCCAATAAACTTCCAATAAACTTCCAATAAAGTTCCAATAAACTGTAGAAAATTCTGAAAGAGATGAGAATACCAGACCACCTGACCTGCCTCTTGAGAAACCGATATGCAGGTCAGGAAGCAACAGTTAGAACTGGACATGGAACAATAGACTGGTTCCAAATAGGAAAAAGAGTACGTCAAGGCTGCATACTGTCACCCTGCTTATTTAACTTACAGGCAGAGTACCTCATGAGAAACGCTGAGCTGGAGGAAGCACAAGCTGGACTCAAGATTGCCAGGAGAAATATCAATAACATCAGATATGCAGATGACACCACCCTCATGGCAGAAAGTGAGGAAGAACTCAAGAGACTCTTGATGAAAGTGAAAGAGGAGAGTGAAAAAGTTGGCTTAAAGGTCAACATTCAGAAAACGAAAATCATGGCTTCCAGTCCCATCACTTCATGGCAAATAGATGGGGAAACAGTGGAAACAGTGGCTGAGTTTATTTTTCTGGGCTCCAAAATCACTGCAGATGGTGACTGCAGCCATGAAATTAAAAGGCGCTTACTCCTTGGAAGGAAAGTTATGACCAAACTAGACAGCATATTAAAAAGCAGAGACATTACTTTGCCAACAAAGGTCCATCTAGTCAAGGCTATGGTTTTTCCAGTGGTCATGTATGGATGTGAGAGTTAGATTATAAAGAAAGTTGAGCACAGAAGAATTTATGCTTTTGAACTGTGGTGTTGGAGAAGACTCTTGAGAGTCCCTTGGACTGGTCTATCCTAAAGGAGATCAGTCCTGGGTGTTCTTTGGAAGGAATGATGCTAAAGCTAGAACTCCAATACTTTGGCCACCTCATGTGAAGAGCTGACTCATTTGAAAAGACTCTGATGCTGGGAAAGATTGAGGGCAGGAGAAGAAGGGGATGACAGAGGACAAGATGGTTGGATGGCATCACTCAATGCACATGGGTTTGGGTGGATTCCAGGAGTTGGTGATGGACAGGGAGGCCTGGCGTGCTCTGGTTATGGGGTTGCAAAAAGTTGGACACAACTGAGTGACTGAACTGAATTGAACTGAAATCATCCAAATCCTTGGATGATTTTGCACATAACCTAACTAGTATGGGAGATGCATACAATTGTTCAATGGTTTGAACATTCTTTAGTTTTGTCCTTCTTGGGAATTGGGATGAGGGTTGACATTTTCCAGTCCTGTGACCACTGCTGGGTTTTTCCAAATTTGCTGAAATACTGAGTGCAGCACTTTAATAGCATCATCTTTTAGGATTTTAAGTAGAACTGCTGGAATTCCCTTAGCTTATACTTCCCCAGTTGGACTGTTCAGGAATATTCTGCTTTGGGAAAGATCCCCAGTGTTTTCCTTACTTTGCTGCAAGTAATAAATCCTTCCTTTTCTCAATCTTGGGCTTGGTTGTGTCTTTTGGCTTGGCACCCACCGAGAAGTGAACTAAGTTTTGGGCTAACAATAAGGCTTGGTGGAACATGGGTGTGTCTTTTCATCCTCTTTGCCTTTAGGTCAGTGAGCGCTGACCTTGTTTTTTTTTTTTAATTATTTCTTTGATTTTTATTTTTCTTTCACTTTTTATAGTTTCTGCTTCATGAAAAGCTAGTCTTTCTGAACTCTCAGCTCACTTTCCTGTTAGCACTGGCTTCTGAGTGATCCTGTTGACATGTTTGTTGCCCTGTTTCTGAGAGGAGCTTTAATTTTCCATGTACATAGCAGATTCCATTTTCTGCAGTGGCAAGTCTGCTTTTTACTCCCTCACAAGGTTTTTCATTCTGCATTTGTCATTATGCTTAATTTTTAACATTTTCTTTCTTCACATACTTTTCATCTCAGGCTGTTCTCAGGGGTTACTGCTCTTGTTTCATAAATGTCATATACTTTTGCAGACATTTTCAGGCTGAGTTTGTCTAGGTGAGTCTATGGTTCCAAAATCCATTTGCAGGGGCCCACTATCCCTCTAAATCCTTCAGGTTATGTTATTATTCTCCTTTCATAGTGTTCTGTTGCAGACCATGGGCTGGTTTTGTCTTATTCAGTCTCAGAAGTGAAAGACTGATCAGCTTAGAGTGGGGTATAAAACGAAGCAGGACACTGTGGAACTCCTGAGCATAAAAGCCTTTCTGTGTCCCCGATTCTTCTTTGTAGGGAAGAGCCTTCAGCCTCTGTGGCCTTCCCTGAGTTCCAGAAGACAGGTTAAACGGCTGTTGCTGCTGCTGCTAAGTCACTTCAGTCATGTCCAACTCTGTGCGACCCCATAGACAGCAGCCCACCAGGCTCCCCCATCCCTGGGATTCTCCAGGCAAGAACACAGGAGTGGGTTGCCATTTCCTTCTCCAGTGGGTGAAAGTGAAGTCATCAGTCGTGTCCGACCCTCAGCGACCACATGGACTGCAGCCTACCAGGCTCCTCCGTCCAGGGGATTTTCCAGGCAAGAGTACTGGAGTGGGGTGCCCTCTATTAATCAGGGAAAGAAGGAGTTGCAGAGACATGGAAGCAGCAGCCAAAACACGATAGTGCAGCCGTGGGGCAGGATCCTGGTTCCACCTCCAGGGATACACACAACTATCTTTGAGCTGTTTCAGAACTAAAACCCCAACAAATGGAAGATGTGAACCTTCATTCCAGAAAAAACTTCCTGAGTCCTGATTAAAGGAGCCAGAGAAGCTCAACAAGATTAGGAGACTACCTGAGGCCAAATTACAGGAGAGCAGGCCCTGCACACACCCTGATTCTTATCAGCAACTCTGCCCTTGAACCACTGCTATACAGTCAAAGTCACTCAGTCCTGTCTGACTCTTTGTGACCCCATGGGCTTTACAGTCCATGGAATTCTCCAGGCCAGAATACTGGAGTGGGTAGCCTTTCCCTTCTCCAGGTGATCTTCCTGACCTGGAATCAAACCTGGGTCTCCTGCATTACAGGTGGATTCTTTACCATCTGAGCTATCAAACCCCTCACCAAATC
Source organism: Redunca redunca (assembly GCA_006410935.1). NCBI lineage: Eukaryota > Metazoa > Chordata > Mammalia > Artiodactyla > Bovidae > Redunca > Redunca redunca. The sequence goes on from SJYQ01001751.1 coordinate 689,265, forward strand.
CTTCTGAGTTGGATACTCCGTTGTGGGAGGCATAAGTGTGCTATTTCCCCCTTTGCCTGGCAAAACAATTAAGCTACTCTTTTCTACTTCACCCAACATCTGTCTCTGAGATTTGATTCAGAACCAGTGCATAGAGGCTGAGTTTTCAGCATCAGGTGTTTGTCCCCTTTTCAGTTCTCCAGCAGACCACTGCCTGCTGTGTGGAGATCCTGGCTCAGTTTTGAGGGTGGCAGGCTGTTCTGAGGGCAGCCTGGTTGGCTTAGGCTGGAACCTTTTCCTTGTCAGGGCTCAGCTGAACTGGAGAGAGCTGGGCTGCCAGGTGTCAGAGAAACTGGTTACGTAATGTCACCAGGGGAATAATGCTCAAGGCCTTTAATCACTGGCTGTGATCCTATCAAAGAAAAGTGCACCTTCCCCATCTCCCATTTTCTCTGGCAAACCCACTAAGGGCCAGGGGTGTCTGCACAGACATACAACAGGTGTGATCATCTCACTGCTAGGGGAGCACTGAAAAGAAATGGCCATGGAGGTGGGAGAGAAACTATGGCCACGGTTGTAAAAGCACTGGACCCTGAGTTGGAGAAAATTGTTTCAAGCCTTCTCTCTGCCCTATTTCCCACAAAGGGGTCTCAGCGGAGGCACTGTGCCATGTCCTTCCTTATAATTTCCTGTGTATGAGCAACAGAAGAACTTTTCATCTAATCAATTGTTGGGGCCCAGGGGACACTGCCATAAAAAGTGCCTCGATGGCATACTTATCATTTTTACCTAAAATAACTTAAGAAATGACCAATGCAAGAGATACACTCTGACCCTCCTTTTTGTCTCAGCAGGACCGGGATTTCATGTGAAAGTTCTCTCCCTGCATCTAGAGGTAAAAGGACACCCTTAGAGCCAGAGATGAGAATTCACACTGAGCAGTCTATAGAGACAACCCTCCTTATTTCTTCAATTTACTACCCCAAGCCCAAACTGCTTAGATTCTTCACCAACTAAGCACTCAAAGCCCAAGATTCTCTGTCCTGTCAGTTCCTCACAAATTTATCATTTCTTTGTCTAAAAAATATAAAATCTGCCCGGTTTCTCCACTACTTAGATGTCAGTTCTATGAGACCTCCACGGGCTTGAATTAAAATGTTTATTTCCTGTTAATCCATCTTGTGTCAGTTTTAGTCCAGCCACAAGAATGCCAGAGGCACAGAATAGGGAATGTGCCCCTCACGGATGCAATGGTGATGCTCCCTTGAACTGATCTTCTAAAGAGCCCCCAGTGGCCCCCTGCTCCCCTCCTCACTGCCACGGCCTTAGCCCCAAGCCCCAAACCTCTCACCTAGAAGATCATCATCAGCCTCCTATTGGCATTAGTATGCATTCAGTAGGGGACATTGGGACTGGAATGACATCAGGTGGCAGCCCCTGACAAATCAATCCTCCACGGCTTTTCACTTCTGTATCTATGATGATGCCTTGAATGGAGCCATCAAGGCAGAAAGCACGACTCTTTGCAGACTCAGTGTGCATTTGTATCTCCCACAGCCAAAGAGAACAAGCGAGGTGCAAGCGGGATGAGCAGGCCCCTGCATTGTCCACCTCCAGCAGGTAATGGGATGCCAACCACAGGGTACCTGGGCCACTGCTGCCCCCGTGTTTGTCCCATTGAGTTCCAGCCCCCACCCCTAGCCGTTACTCCCACACAAGCTAAGCTCCATGACTTGGCAGTAGCAGGGCAGGCATCTCTCAATGACAGTGATTCCTAGAGGGGAGCAGAATTTGTCCCCTGCAGGAGGCATGACCAAAGTGGCTGGTGATATTTTCAGATCTTCTTTCCCAGATACCCAGCATCCCCATGCCCGCTCATCCTCTCATCAGAGCTGTCATCACCAACAGGAGTATCTTCCCAGATGTGTTAGAGTGAAAAACTCGACAATGTTCAGATTATGGCAGAAGCTTTTTGTAGACATAGACCTGATTCCTACTACCTCCATTTCCACTTCTCTCTTTCTGTTTCCAGATTACAGATCCAGAAAACAAGCCACCTCAGCTGAATTCTTGAGAAGCTGCTGCAGCGAACAGGGAAGCTGAGTGAGCATGCTGCCATTCTGGACCTGAAGAATGGCTGGAGTCTGTGAGGCCTTGTGGAGGATGCTACTGGACCACTTTATAGAATCTGTGGATACAACAGCACATCACCAGTGGGCCTTAGGAGCACCTAACAGACTCTGCCCATATGAGGGACCTTTTATCTATCTCCTTAGTCCCTGACTCCCTAGCTGAGCTCCACCAAGGGGCAGGATCAGAGATGCAATGGAGAGAGTCAGAGAGAGCTGGGGAAATAGTTCTTGAATCACTGCTTAAGGCATCTGGTCAGTGGTACCAGCTATGGTCAAAGGGAGATGTGTTCGTGCTAAGTTGCTCCAGTTGTGTCCAACTCTTTGCAACCCTATGGACTGTAGCCGGCCAGGCTCCTCTCTCCATTGGATTCTCCAGGCAAGAATACTGGAGTGGGTTGCCATTTTCTTCTCCAGGGGATCTTCCTGACCCAGGGATTGAACCTGCATCTCCTGCATTGGCAGGTGGGTTCTTTACCACTAGCACCACTTGGGAAGACCTAAAGGGAGGTGGGTCCCTGCAAAAGGTTCACCTGTGGGAACTTCCCAGGACAGATCCTTCCCTACCCTCCACCCACTCATGTCCTCAGGCTGACTTTTGTCTGTAGAGAAACTTTAGTCAAAGGACAAGCTTAATTTGAGGAGTGAAAAAATGCAGAAGCAAAGGAAAGTAGTCAAACAGGACCAAAAGTATTTAGTCATTAAACAAAGTCAAGAATCTTTAATTTCCCCACAATGGTTATAGATAATATTCCTGGCCATATCCTTTGAGCTGTTTTGCAGATACTGAAGCCCCCACCAGGTGGAAGACGTTAACAACACGATGACCAGACTGCAGCTGACATAAGCTGCCGTAATTCTGAGAACTGGCCCAAAGGAAAAGGGAAAAAGTCAACCCTGGAACTCAAGATTAACTACTTAAAAGAAGATGACACTGATCAGACCACCACATGGCTAGTTTTGAGAGGACGTCAGAGCTGCCTGTGCTGTCCTGCATGTACCCCCTCCTTCCGCAGATAAACCCCTGAAATTCCCCTTTAAGCTCTTTCTCACTGATTGCCAGTGGGGAGACAGCATTTGGACATGAATCTGCCTTTTCCCCCAGGTACTGGCCTCCTGAATATAGCAACCTTTCCTTTCTACCAACATTGGCCTCTCGAGTATTGGTTTTTGGTGGCAGATGGACCTGAGTTTGGTAACACTTGTGAGTCTAGTGACTCTAAGCAGGTCCCTGGTGCCCATAAACACCACTGGAGGAAGTGGCTGGGACCTAGGTGACAGAGACACCCTCCAGAGGTAACCTATTGAAGCTAGCAAGGGAGAGGGACGCAGAGTGGGACAAACCCCTCCCTCCAGCAGGGGACTGATGCCTGCCCTGTCAGGACCACTGAAGGCAGGAAGCAGCCCCAGAGCCTCAGCACCACTCCCTCCCCAGCCAGGAAGTGGACTCAGCTTAGGCCTGTGTTTGTGGCCCACGTGGGGGTCCCAGTGGCTAGGAAATAGCTGCTCACCTGACCCTGTGCACCACCCTTGCCTTCTCTCTGGATAACTTGGACTGCACTCTCTGTGTGTGCGTGCCACCTGTCAGACACCCAGCCCTGGAAAGTGTTCAGGTCTTCAGATCAGATTTAGTTTCCTTGTTAGAGTTGTGAGATGCCTGAAATGACCCAGGGCAAGGTAAGAGATTCATTCAGAAATGCAAGGAGAACTGACTTTCTCAGGTAGCCCCTAATGAGACCTCTTACTCTGGCCTAGTGACAGTTGGAACTCACAGCCACTTTTCAAACTGGGTCCCCCTAAAACTGAGTTCCCTTGCTAAGTCTATGATGACCTCAATCCCTTTTTTGTGCCCTCAGATCTCAACTGTGTGCTGACTGGATATTAATCAACCAGGGTCAGATGACTCAGATTGCTATTGTTGATAACATCACTGATGTGCTAAAATTGTTCTCGTTGAAATCATCATTAATGTACAAACTCAGCTTGTTTCACCAGGGCAAGATGAGTTCACAGTACTGTCTTCCTGCCCAGCCATGGACCTCTTAGCCAGAGATTCAGAAACTAGAGACATCCTGACCCTCAAAACTATGACCAAGAAATGTCAGAGAAATGTCTCAGACAATGGTTGATTCCAGCCTCTGTTTTTCCCTTTAAAAACTCTCAACTCAAAGGCCAAGTTGCAGCGAATCTGAGATTTTCTCCCACTCTCTTGCTTGGAGCCTTGAAAGTAAAGTACTTTACTTTACTGCAGACTTCCACTGTCAGAGTTGGCCTTCTGCCCAAACGGGTACACCAGCTTTTGCTCAGCAACACTTCCCACCATGTAGGCAGACTTGGTCGTCTGTGTGGCATAACCTTGATTTTGGCATTGATTGGTTGTTGACTCAGACTCAGTTCAGTTCAGTTCTGTTGCTCAGTCGTGTCCGACTCTTTGCGACCCCATGAATCGCAGCACGCCAGGCCTCCCTGTCCATCACCATCTCCCGGAGTTCACTCAGACTCACGTCCATCGTGTCCGTGATGCCATCCAGCCATCTCATCCTAGGTCGGCCCCTTCTCCTCCTGCCCCCAATCCCTCCCAGCATCAGAGTCTTTTCCAATGAATCAACTCTTCGCATGAGGTGGCCAAAGTACTGGAGTTTCAGCTTCAGCATCATTCCTTCCAAAGAAGTCCCAGGGCTGATCTTCTTCAGAATGGACTGGTTGGATCTCCTTGCAGTCCAAGGGACTCTCAAGAGTCTTCTCCAACACCACAGCTCAAAAGCATCAATTCTTCGGTGCTCAGCCTTCTTCACAGTCCAACTCTCACATCCATACATGACCACTGGAAAAACCATAGCCTTGACTAGACAGACCTTTGTTGGCAAAGTAATGTCTCTGCTTTTGAATATGCTATCTAGGTT
>SJYQ01001751.1:702655-718126 GCA_006410935.1 Redunca redunca
TCAACTTCAACTTCTTTGGCATTAGTGATTGTGGCATAGACTTGGATTACTATGATATTGAATGGTTTGCTTAGAAATGAATAGAGATCATCCTGTTGTTTTTGAGATTGCACCCAAGTACTTTACTTGGGTGTACTCAAGGACTCTTTTGTTGACTATGAGGGCTACTCCATTTCTTCTAAGGAATTCTTGCCCACAGTAGTAGATTTAAGTTCATCTGAATTAAATTCCCTCATTCCAGTCCATTTTAGTTCTCTGATTCCTAAAATGCCAACATTCACTCTTGCTATCTCCTGTTTGACCACTTCCAATTTACCTTGATTCATGGACATGACTGAGCAACTTCACTTTCATGCATTGGAGAAGGAAATGGCAACCCACTCCAGTGTTCTTGTCTGGAGAATCCCAAGGACAGGGGAGCCTGGTGGGCTGCTGTCTATGGGGTCGCACAGAGTCGGACATGACTGAAGCAACTTAGCAGCAGCAGCAGCATGGACCTAACATTCCAGGTTCCTATGCAATATTGTTCTTTACAGCATCAGACTTTACTTCCATCACCAGTCACATCCACAGCTGGGCATTGTTTTCACTTTGGCTCTGTCTGTTCATTTTCTGGAGTTATTTCTCCACTGATCTCCAGTAACATATTGGGTACCTACCGACCTGGAGAGTTCATCTTTCAGTGTCCTATCTTTTTGCCTTTTCATACTGTTCATGAAGCTCTCAAGGCAAGAATACTCAAGTGGTTTGCCATTCGCTTCTCCAATGGACCACATTTTGTCAGAACTCTTCACCATGACCTGTCTGTCTTGTGTGGCCCTACATTGCATAGCTCACGGTTTCATTGAGTTAGACAAGGCTGTGATCCAGGTGATCAGTTTGGTTAGTTTTCTGTAACTGTGGTTTCCATTCTCTCTGCCCTCTGATGGACAAAGTTAAGAGGCTTGTGGAAGATTCCTGATGGGAGGGACTGGCTGTGGAGGAATCTGGGTCTTGTTCTGATACGTGGGGCCATGCTCAGTAAGTCTTTAATCGAATTTTATGTTGATGGGTGGGGCTGTGTTCCCTTCCTGTAGTTTGGCCTGAGGATTTATCAAATGTAAACACACCTGTCCATCCACTGTGTCCCTCAAAGAGCTGAAGAGAATATTTCCTCCATAAGGGATTGTGAAATGCACTGATGAAGAGAGCATTTGCACTTGAAAACCTTTTGGTAGAAGTCTTGCACAGACTAGGGCCCCTGAGAAAAGTCACAAGGGCTCCTGATTAAATGGGAATCATGGAATCCCAGAGGGCAAGACTGCAAGGAGCAAACCTGCCAGGCAAAAGGTGAACTCAGCTACTGAAGCAGTGCTGGAACAAGAAGACTCTGGCAGTGGTGTCCTGGGAATGAAATAAATGGGCTATCTACTGAAGTATTATTACAGCTAAGAAACTCTAAGCTTGATGACCAGAAACTTTGCTTGAGTCACTGCAATGGATATATTGCTTCTGGCCCAGTACCAAGAGCCAAGTCAGTTCCCAGACTCTTCCCACTGAAGCAAGGATAGACTGGGTCCACCAGAGGAAGCACCTGGTGACACTGTCACAAGAACAGACTGTAAGTACATCCCCAACCCTTCCTTAGAGGAACTATAGCCATTTGTTCTGTTAACTTACACTGGCTTTGGTTTGACATTCTTCTCTTCCTATGGTTAGGCAGCTCAGAATTATTAATGTTGTTTTTTGTTCTTCCTGCTCCTCCAGGACTTTTGTGTTGTTCACTGGAGCTTGAAATAAATGAAGTTTTGGTCTAAGTTTATTTCAAAGTGGTTCCAGTGGATCTGTGAAAGTACCTGATCCTGTCATGCGTAAGTCAAATCGCCTACTTGACAACTAACATTATCCTATTGCCCCTTGAATCTTGGAGTGTGGGCTACTATGATCAGGAAAGACAAAACGGTAGCCTCTGGAAATTCCCCTTCTTAGGGGAAATTACTTCTTAAGAAGATAGTGAACCAAAAGCGATGCTGCATCTTAGAGAAAATTAGAGATTAGTGCCACCGACAAAGATTTGCATGCTGCAGAAGCTGTACTGTCATATCTAATTATTGGGGCTTCCCAGGTAGCTCAGCTGGCAAAGAATCCACCTGCAATGCAGGAAAGCCTAGCTCGATTCCAGGGTCAGGAAGAGCCGCTGGAGAAAGGATAAGCTACCCACTCCAGTATTCTTGGGTTTCTCTGGTGGCTCTGATGATAAAGAATCTGCTTGCAATGTAAGAGACCTGGGTTTAGTCCTTGGGTTGGGAAGATCCCTTAGAGGATGGCATGCCAAACCACTCCCGTATTCTTGCCTGGAGAATCCCCCTGGACAGAGGAGCCTGGTGGGCTACAGCCTGTAGAGTCCCAAACAGTGGGACCTGACTGAAGTGACTTAGCATCTAGGCATATCTAATTACTAATTCATCTATTTGACCTGTGCAAAAGGCTCACGCTTCTGCTTTCCCTTACTGCACTGGTTAGTAATGTTTGAATCTGCTCTTTGGTATTCTGGAAGATCTAGGAGGCTGAATCCTATATCCTGCAAGTAAGAAGCCAAAAAGGAAAAGCTTTTTGTACCTGGGAGGGCCCCACAGGGTCCTGTTCAGTTTCATATGCATAGAAAGCAAACCTTTATTTTCATTCTGGAAATGGCCTAGAAGCTAAAAAGGTTTCAAGGCTTTTTCCACTTCTGAAAATTTGAATTTGCTGACCTCAACCTAACCATGTGTGTGATTTGATCCGGAAGCTGATTCCATGCCTCATTAACCCATGTCGTGTTCTGTGGAAGCTGGTTAGGTGAAAGGATCTTCCCTTGCTGTCTGCATCCCTGTGCAAACCTCTGCTAAAGCAGTATTTCTATCTGGAGACGTCTCATTTCTTTCTCTCAGGCCATATGATTTCTGATTCAGGAAGATTCTTGCTTCCCTCCCAACTTGGTCAATAAACATCAGTTTTCCTGGGTCTTTTCTCATCTCCTCCTAGCCAGCTCCTATCCTCCTGACAGAAACACTGTGGGAAAAGACAGCAGTGAATTCCCTGTATAAAAGATATGCTGATTATATAATTAAGTGAGGTGATCGAGGTGTTAATTAACCTTGTTGTGATAATCATTTCACAATATGTGTATCAAAACATCATGCTGTACACCTTAAACTTAGACAGCATTATAATATCAATTATAAGCTATATAATGTCATAATAATGCTGAGAGGAAAATAAAAGAATTCCTTTGTTTAATAGAGTTTGACCAATAAATATATTTTAAATGAATTATATCATGGACAAAAAGAGCGATACTGCTTACACAAGCAGCATTTCTTGTGTTAGGAATTACAAGATGGATTTTCAAGCTCACCACTCCCCTTCACGGAATTGCACCTTTCTTCAGTTATATAGTCTTCTTGCTAAGACTCTCAATTTAGGATCTCAATTTACTTGACGGTGAATTTCTTAACCAGGCTTCTAAAAGGATCTTTTTTTCCCACACAGGGAGTCGAACCCGGGCCGCCTGGGTGAAAACCAGGAATCCTAACCGCTAGACCATGTGGGAGAGGACGAGAGAGTGCCACAGTACAAGATAATTGAATCGCATCCATCTGCTTCCGCTTCCGCCGCGAGGTGCCGCCGCCGCCGCCGCCGCCGAGCTGCCACTGCCTTCCGCGCCTGCGCGGGTTTTCGGCGCTCGGCGCTCGGAGCTGGCGGGGCGGACTGTGCTGAGTCTCATCGCCTGGGGCCAGGAGACCGGAGCGCAGTGCTGCGGCCTCTCCGACCCCTCACCCCGCCCCGGGGAGGCGTCCCGACCCCACCGCACTCTCCGCTCCGGGGAAGCGGTTCTGGGCCCCACACAGCCCTCCCGCAGCGTCTGTGGACGGGCCTAGATTTCTAAACACCGGTTAACTACGCTCTGCGGTGAGATTTGAGAGTGCTTTGAAGAACCAAGAGCAGGTTGTGAGCCTGGCTCCTGGACTTCAGTTTCCCGGTTTTGAAGCAGAGGATAACTTTTATTAGATCTGTTTTTTACAGTCATGATGCTTAAGAATATTTTAAGTGGGATTTTGCACTTTGAAGGCAATAGATGAAACCTCGAATACCCCCTGGGGAACGTTTTGGGGCCAAAGGCCTTCAGAGACTACCTTTTTAAAAGATCTTGTTTAGGGGTGGTCTTACAGCCATAAAACCAAAGCTAAACACTGCCAACTGTAAAGAAAGAATCCATACGCTGCACTGCTTTAACAATTCATATCTAGCAGGAAGAAAGGTAAAATAAAACAAACTGCTGACTGGGAGATAAACATGTACACTCCACATAAGAAATTGGTATCCCATATTGGAAGGAAAATACACATGATTTATAAAAAGACAAATACTGCTATATAAAAGTCAGAACTTGTGAACAAGCCTCTTGGAGAGGAACCCCAAGACTACAATGCATCTGAAAAAAATCTCAACCCCACTGGCTTCAGGCTAGCATTAGGCCAAAAATCAAGTGTGCAATGTCAAATGTCGGCAAGTATGTGGGAAAAAGAAAGATTTTGGAAATTGGTAAAGCTTGATCAAGGAGGCAAATTGTCAGGATTTCCTGAATATGCTTATGACAAAGCAATTCTATTTTTTGGAAAAAAAAACACTTTTGTAAAACAAATACTGTTCTGGATTTGTCTCTCAGTGAATATGGAGAAATGCTGCTCTGAAAGTAATAGGCAGACCATAGGGAGGATAAAGGGCCAGGTTCACCCTAAGCAAAAATCAGCCAAGGGTGGAGATTCTCAATCTCTAAGAATTTCAACTGTGTGATTTTTTTAAAATTAAAATTCTTAATATTTGAAAACATTTGTGGAATGTAAAGGACTGTACATAATGTCTACAGTTGAGCCACAGACTGAAAGAAAATGTTTCATAGGGAAAAGTAACTATTCTTACTATAGCTGCACCTTAGCTCCCAGGGGAAAAAAAAAACCCCACAGGAATGAAAAGTGGATTGAGAGAAGAGTCAATAAATTGGGGAAATCTCACACTCACATGTAACTATGGCAATACAAGTTAAAACAATGCTAAGACACTTCTGCTTTACTGACTGTGCCAAAGCCTTTGTGTGGAGCACAAAAAACTGTGGAAAATTCTTCAAGAGATGGGAATACCAGACCACCTTACCACCTCATGAGGAATCTGTATGCAGGTCAAGTAGCAACAGAACTGGACATGGAACTACAGAGTGGTTCCAAACTGGGAAAGTAGTATCTCAAGGCTGTATATTGTCACCCTGCTTATTTAACTTAAATGCAGAATACATCATGAGAAATGCTGGGCTGGATGAAGCACAAGCTGGAATCAAGATTGCCAGGAGAAATATCAATAACCTCAGATATGCAGATAATACCATGCTTATGGCAGAAAGCAAGAGGAACTAAAGAGCCTCTTGATTAAAGTGAAAGAGGAGAGTGGAAAAGCTGTCTTAAAACTTAACATTCAATAAATGAAGATCATGGCATCCAGTCCCATCACTTTATGGCAAATAGATGGGAAAACAATGGAATAAAGTATCAGACTTTATTTTCCTGGGCTCCAATATTACTGCAGATGGTGACTGCAGCCATGAAATTAAAAGATGCTTGCTCCTTGGAAGAAAAGCTATGACAAACTTAGTATGTTAAAAAGCAGAGATGTTACTTTGCCAACAAAGGTCCGTCTAGTCAAAGCTATGATTTTTCCAGCAGTCATGTATGGATGTGAGAGTTGGACTATAAAGAAAGCTGAACATTGAAAAATTTATGCTTTTGAACTGTAGTGTTGGAGAAGACTTTTGAGAGTCTCTTGGACTTCAAGGAGATCAAACCAGTCCATCCTAAAGGAAATCAGTCCTGAATATTCATTGGAAGGACTTGCTGCTGAAGCTGAAGCTCCAATATTTTGGCCACTTGATGTGAAGAACTGATTCACTGTAAAAGACCCTGATTCTGGGAAAGAGTGAAGGGAGGAGAAGAAGGGGATGACAGGATGAGATGGTCAGATGGCATTACCCACTCTATGGATATGAATTTCAGCAAGGTCCAGGAGTGGGTGATGGACAGGGAAGCCTGGTGTGCTGCAGTTCGTGGGGTCACAAAGAGTCAGATACGACTGAGCGACTGAATTAAACTGAAGATATCCAGAGAGAGGAAGCAAGGGCACAAACTCAATGGAAATGGCCATCGCCCCTCTCTAGGGCTGCTGCCCAGGCTCCCCTTTCCCACGGCTCATCCACGTGTGAATGCAAAACCTTCCAAGGCATGGCAGCTGAGGCCAGAGCCACAGGATGGCATGAGTGTCTCCTTGCTTTCACTGTGTTGTGATCCCTTGCCAACCACCAGTATATACATTGCATTCTTACAGAAATAGTTTTATTGCACTAAGTCATGGTAATTTGGAGATTGTTAGTACTACCCGGAATAATGCCTTAGTTTCCTAAAATAGGGGCCAGAGCCATGGAAAAGAATTTTTTAGTAGATGATTAAGTGACTTTTTTGGTTTCGTTTTTGGTAAAAACAAGTACAGCAGGAAGCCTTGAATATTTTGCCTTGTTTTACAGAGTATGTTGGGTTTCATATCCTCCGTTTGGCAGTATTTATTGAAATATTTTTTAAAAACATTAGTAGCTAATAGCTCATATTTCTACCTTTTGTTGCATATTTGGTGAATTGTAACAATTTAGACTTAAAAAACCTTTAGATCTGAAAGGTGACTTGGGGATATTCAAGGCCACAACCTCAAAAATATCCAGGAGCTTAAAATGATTTGCCCCAAATCATCCAACTAATAGGTTTAGTGAAATTCTTTTGGCTATCATCATAGGTTGACTCCATGATAAAGATAATATTGGAAAATGCGGAAATGAATGAAATCTAGAATTTTCTCCATAAAGAAATCAATTTTTCCATAAAGAAATGGGAACTTACAAGGACAGTATACATTCTGAATAAAAAGTTACTAAATTCCAATGTTTTTAAATGAGTTGGGAGGTAATATATTTAGATAAGCTGGGACCTGGGATCTGGGACCCTTTGCTTGCACCTAGATAAATATTTCCCTGAGCAACAAATTACAAATAAAACTATGAGGGACTAAAATAACTGCATGCACAGTTGGAGCAAAACAATAAGATACAAAAAGACCAAAAATCCAACTGGTACTTCTGAGATTTGGGGAGTAAAAGTGGGGTTCTGCACATGATCCCCGCACAAGGTGCCACCAAAAGGGTGAGCAGACCACCTGAGCTACCCCTCCAGTCCAATCCATGGATCTGCCCCAGCTTTCACCCCACTGAAGGGACCTGGTTCTCCCCTCCCACCCCGTGGCTCCAGGGGCGAGCAAGGGAAACTGTTCCTTGTTTTGTCATGCTTCAGCACAAGTCTCAGTAAAGCCTTGCCTGAATTTCTCATCTGGCCTGTTATCAATTTGTATGGGTTGAAGAGTACAAGAACCTGGGTCAGTAACAACTTTACCAATAATAAACTTTTTATTAACTTGGATAACATGAAGATTAACATAGAATAATATGAATAGCTTTGTGTGCATTTGTGCATATAAATTTCTCCTGCATTTGGAAGTCAGATGTCAGTGGCATCAATCCTAAATCCAAAAACTGACTAGCTGTTAATTTTTGGGAAAACTATCAAATCTTTGAATATAAGTTCTCCCCCTTTATTCCATCAGTAACAATATATAACTGTCATTGTGAGGACAAGTTCTTAGCATCCAGCACAGAATGAAGGTAGTGCTTGCCCAGGGTTAGTTGCCAGTGGTCACTGTCACCCCTAGAGGTGGACGGTGTTGGTCTGACCACCTTCACTTAGGTACCCAAAAATGAACAGGATGGACCCACACCTTCCTTATTGATGGATCTTCTGGATGATTCTCCATCTGATGTTTGGTTCAGATCTAGGAAGCTCCCTGCATTTCACCATTACTTACACTGGCTGCTCATACCTCTGGAAGGAAGCTACAGTGAATCCTGGAGTGTGACACCAAGCTCCTCTGTCCATGGGATTCTCCAGGTAAGAATACTGGTGTGTATACAGCCAATATTTGCCTTGTTGCTTCGATTTCATGCATGCTTTCTGCATTTGGATGTGTGCTCTGTCCCTTCTGGTCTCTCTTTTGCTGAAATGAGGCAGTGCTCTTTTCTTCATTATTTATTTGACAGCTGTTTAAGGTCTTGAAATTTCATCATCTTTTCATAAGTATATGCTAAAAACTTTAAATAGAAATACAAGCATATTGGAGTAAGACTGTGATTGAACTGTTATTCTGCCCTGTCTATACCAAGTACAAAATAGATATACACCATTTTTTATTGATTTATTTTCAATGATAGTAAGTAAGATGATGAAAATAATTTTTTGGCAAGTTGAAATTTCTCAACTTGAGTTTTAAAAAATGCGTCCAGTTGGTAAGGGAGTTGGTGACCACACTCACTCTTGCTCTAACAGATACACAAAACAAAACAAAAAACGAGTTTTTTTCCAAAGAGCATTTTTGGTTATTCTCTAAGCCAAACCAAATTTCTACTTAAAAAGTAATTGCTAATACATTGGATTCAGTTCAGTTCAGTTCAGTCGCTCAGTCATGTCCGACTCATTGCAACCCCATGAATTGCAGATTAGCCATATGAAATTACCAATAATCCATTGATTTAGTACAATGGAAATTCTTTTTTTTTTTTTTTTTTCCCCAAGCCAATTCTTCTTCCTCTATCTGTAAGCACTTACCACATTAACAGGAAAGGCTGAATAGAAAGCATGGTGTTAAAATCTGAGTTTCTCCAATGTCAAGAGCAACAAAAAATTATACTTGTTTCTAGGATATAGATACTTTGCTTTTTAAAGTGTTACAGAACATAGGTTTGAGGGCTCACTGCACAAAAGCCATTAATTGAGAGGCTGCTGCTGCTGCTGCTGCTAAGTTGCTTCAGTCGTGTCCGACTCTGTGCGACCCCATAGATGGCAGCCCACCGGCACCCCCATCCCTGGGATTCTCCAGGCAAGAACACTGGAGTGGGTTGCCATTTCCTTCTCCAATGCATGAAAGTGAAAAGTGAAAGTGAAGTCGCTCCGTTGTGTCCAACTCTTAGCGACCCCATGGACTGCAGCCTACCAGGCTCCTCCATCCATGGGAGTTTCCAGGCAAGAGTACTGGAGTGGGGTGCCATTGCCTTCTCCGAATTGAGGGGCAAGTGTCAGTAAAAAGGAAGGGCGCTTTATTCAGAAAAGCCAGCAATCTGGGGAGGAGGTGGCATCATGTTCTGAGACCAACTGTAAAGACTGCTCAGCCGTAACAATTTTTAAAGGGAAAAGGAGCCAACAATCTTAGTCATTAAGGTAGGAGGTCAGATTCTTCACCACTTTTTCCACTGCTTGCAGACTTGCTGACTTCTGATCTTTCTTTGGATGCTGTGTTGCCCCTGTGGTCCACCTGCAGATTTGCTAAGGAGGAAGCTGAGGGTAAGAGTCAGTCACTCATTAACTACTTAATTCTTCATTCTTGACTCCTTTTAATCCCAGAAAGGAATCAACAGGTTCAGCAAGGCACTGTGTATATTTAATAACACAGAAGTCAGCAGGTAGGTTAAATGTTACTTGATGATCTCATTTTTATAATTAAAGTTTAAGGAAAATAGAGATGAACAAACAGAAAAGGGGCAAAAGAGCTGTTTACAAAAGTAACATGCAAAGATGAAAGTCTAATAGGTAATATTTAGTCTAGAAGGCCTGTGGGGTGTGGAAAGAAGCAGTTTTAGATTATTTGTTTAACAAATCTATTCTGGGTTTGTAAGAATAGAGTTAAAATGTGATTCACAGCTTCAACTTTATTTAAATCAATGAGAATTCATGAATTGTTAGAAGCATTTATGGATTCATCTCTAAAATGTGGACTCTTCTTAAAATAAGTTGCACTTCAAAGTATGTTAAAAACCCAGTCACATTTAGGAGAATTAGTAAATAATTGAAGAGATTGCTGAACCAGTAGGGAAAAGGTGACATTATAGTGATGCTGTCTGGATTTTGAAGGAATGAAGTTGATGGGAAGATAACTCTTGGGTGAGTGTAGGGTAAGCAGAAGACTGTTTAAGTTTGTGGAGCTTAGAGCTTGGCCAAGAGCTGGGATTCATTTAAAGAAAAATAATACAAAATTGTGGCTATAATATTTGTATGAAATTGAATGTGTATTTAGAGTAAGAAGAAATCACAATAAATCACACATTTAAAAACTTAAATACAGCAAATATTTAAAAATCTAGAAACATATTTTGATTAGTTGTCTGATGCCCCACATTACTTTTTTAAAAGAAAGATTTTTTTAATTTTTATTATTTGAATATTTATTTTGATTAATTAATTTATTTGGCTGCTCCAGGTCTTAGTTGCAACCTGTGGGAACTTGGATCTTTGCTGTGGCATGTGAACTGTTAGTTGTGGTGAGCAGGATCAAGTTCTCCGAATAGAAATTGAACCCAGGTCCCCTGCATTGGGAGTGGAGTGTCTCATCCACTGGACCACTGTGGGAGTCTCCCCATATTACTTTTTTCCCCTACATTATTGACTGTGTCCTTTCTGACTCCTTCATCTAACAGCAGCTATAATGCTTTCTTTGGAGGAAATAGATACTAGAGTCTTCAGTATGGTTTATGAAGTTTTTCTTTTTGTTATTGATAGTTTATAAAAATTTATTTAGTCTCTCAACCCATTACTGGTAATGTCATATAACTTTTTGACATTGCTGTCAAATTAAGGAGATTGCTGTTTCAGTTCTCCTGTGTATGAATGATAGAATTTCAGGGTATTTCAATTATTCCCTGGTCCAGTGATCAGTTTATTATCATGTTTCATTGTAGCAACATCTGTGAAGGATTTTCTGTCTCTGCAATCTTTGTTTAAAGCAGTATTTTATGTCAAATCAGTGAGGAATTTATTTTTCCAATGAACTCATATGGTTTGCTCCATTTCATTAAGTGGACTATCAAAAAATTCAAGAATTTATCAGTACTTTTTGAAATGTATACCTTTGTCTTAATGAATTATTGCTTTGAAATGATTTATATGCTGTTTCATCCCACAATATGATCTATTGTGTTGAAATGCGAAAAAACACACAACTTCACACATGGGTGTACATTCACGGCTTATGGAATGGCTAAGAGTTTGTGCTTGACAATCGCAGAAATTCTTCAAATCTCTGTTACTTGTTATTCCCACCCAGAAAAATATCTGGAAGTGTTTGAATGTTGTTCAAGTATACATAGCAAGTATATTCCTAAGAGGAGACCTATGGTAATCACATCTTTTATTTAGATTGTTACATGTCTAGTGATTGGAAGGATTTTCCACACACTGGCTTCTGGCTCTGTCTGTCACAGCTATTTTCCTTCCACTGCAGACATGCCAAGCCATAAGAAATGTTTTCTCAAGATAACAGCTCTAGCTGTTCAGGTCACAATGCTGGGTGATCAGCACGGTGAGCAACAGAAATGTTCCTGAAAGTAATTCCTACACTGGACGGCTAGTAACACCTGTACGTGAAAATGATCATAAACCACATGACCCTGAGTGAACCTCCCCTTAGCCAGACCCTAAGTTCTCACAGGCACCCACTTCTTCTCAACCTGAGGGGGAAGGAACATTCAACTGATCACATAAAATATCTTATTTTCCAATCTTTACAAAAACATGTGACTATCTAAGACATTCCACAGGTCACTCCCAGGAACACGAAAGAGGCCAGTGCAAAGGAAGGATCCTGAGGCTCAGGCCTCATTCACCTCCAACTGTAAATAAAAAAGGCTCTGTCACTTTCTTCCTCAGTTCCATCAGCAGAGCTGTAGTTCTAGCCTTCATTGGGTTCAGTTCAGTTCAGTTCAGTCACTCAGTCATGTCCAAATCTTTGCGACCCCATGAATCGCAGCATGCCAGGCCTCCCTGTCCATCACCAACTCCCAGAGTTCACTCAGACTCATGTCCATCAAGTCAGTAATGCCATCCAACCATCTCATCCTCTGTCGTCCCCTTCTCCTCCTGCCCCCAATCCCACCCAGCATGAGTCTTTTCCAAAGACTCAACTCTTCGCACGAGGTGGCCAAAGTACTGGAGTTTCAGCTTCAGCATCATTCCTTCCAAAGAAATCCCAGGACTGATCTCCTTCAGAATGGACTGGTTGGATCTCCTTGCAGTCCAAGGGACTCTCAAGAGTCTTCTCCAACACCACACTTCAAAAGCATCAATTCTTTAGCGCTCAGCCTTCTTCACAGTCCAACTCTCACATCCATACATGACCGCAGGAAAAACCATAGCCTTGACTAGACGGACCTTAGTTGGCAAAGTAATATCTCTGCTTTTGAATATGCTATCTAGGTTGGTCATAACTTTCCTTCCAAGGAGTAAGCGTCTTTTAATTTCATGGCTGCAGTCACCATCTGCAGTGATTTTGGAGCCCCCCAAAATAAAGTCTGACACTGTTTCCACTGTTTCCCCATCTATTTCCCATGAAGTGATGGAACCGGATGGGATGCCATGATATTTGTTTTCTGAATGTTGAGCTTTAAGCCAACTTTTTCACTCTCCTCTTTCACTTTCATCAAGAGGCTTTTTAGTTCCTCTTCACTTTCTGCCATAAGGGTGGTCTCATCTGCATATCTGAAGTTATTGATGTTTCTCCCAGCAATCTTGATTCCAGCTTGTGTTTCTTTCAGTCCAGCTTTTCTCATGATGTACTCTGCATATAAGCTAAATAAGCAGGGTGACAATATACAGCCTTGATGTACTCCTAACTGTTTGGAACCAGTCCGTTGTTCCATGTCCAGTTCATTGGGTTACTCCAGATTTATTGAGAAAGCTGCCTAGCTGACTTCTCTGTACCTTGGATTTGCCTCTTATCTAACATAATCATGTTAATCCACCACTTAAAACCTTTCCATGTTTGTTAATCATGTAAGATCAAACTGGAGAAGTAAATGGCAACCCACTCCAGTATTCTCACCTGGGGAATCCCAAGGACAGAGGAACCTGGCAGGCTACAGTCCATGGGGTTGCAAGAGTCAGACATGACTTAGGGACTAAACCACCACCAAGATCAAATTAGCTATTCAGAAAGGTCATTCATATTGGCCTGAGGCCCACACACATTCTCATTTCTCTATACTTTGGATTCCTTGAGTTTGTCCTAACCTACCCTAAGCTTAATAACTCCTTTCCTTTGTGTGTGCTGGTATTTTTCTGCTCAAATGTCTTCTCCCCTTTGTGTACCTTTCCTGAGGATTATCTACTTCTCTGCCAGGACTCAGCTTGGTTCTCAGCTCATCAGAACATTTCCCTGGAACCACGCCCTGCCTCTTGGCCCCCTCACCCACAACGGCACTGGATGATTCCCTCTCCCCTGCCACCACTTAGCTTGGACACATTCTTGTAACTCACCTCCCCATCCTATAGTATGATTTGTTGTCGTTTAGTCACTAAGTTGTGTCCGACTCTTTGTGACCCCATGGACTGTAGCCTGCCAGGCTCCTCTGTCCATGAGATTTCCCAGGCAAGAATACTGGTATGGGTTGCCATTTTCTTCTCCAAGAGATCTTCTCAACCCAGGGATTGAATCCACATCTCTTGCATGGCAGGTAGATGTGGATTCTTTACCACTGAGACCCCAAGGATGCCCATTAATGCTAAGTGCTACCCTGTATCTATTCCCCAAATCTTTAGTTGTAAGAAATGGCAAAAATAGACTCAGATATCCAGACAGCTGGCAGGTTACTCTCTTGGTGAATCTAAGCAGTCTTACATAGCACCAGCCTCAGATGAGGTCACTCTAAAGTCTAAGGTCACACTTCAGGCCACTTGTAAGCACAGACAAAAAAAGTTCCTGTGCCACATACAAAATACCGAACACTCCTTCTCTTGGCTGAAATGAGGGGCTTCAATTTCTTTCATTTCTCTCTCTCTCTCTTTTTTTTTTTTTTGGCTGCCCTGTGCAGCCGGTGGGATCTTAGTTTCCTAAGCAGGTATTGAACTCATGCCTCTTGCAGTGGGAGGGCAGAGTCCTAACCATGGGACCACTAGGGAATTGCCAAGTGGCTTCAGTTTCTTGATCATTTACAACGTTTATCCTCTTCTCGTATGGTCTGCCCCCCTGGATAAGATAAATTGCCTCTACTCTCTGGCATCACAACAGGGCAGACTCTGGCTTCCTCTGACCCTCTCTCAACTCATCCAGCCAGATCCAAATCGTACAATGGGTTCTTTCCAGAAGCCTCTCATGGAGATGCCATGATTCCCTATTAGTGCTTCTCACTGCAAAGAAGCATCAAACCAACTTGTCCAGCTGTAGGGATGTCACTGTTGGTCTTTGTTGGAAGGCACTCAGAAAGAAATAGAAGCTCTAGGAGCTTCCCCCCTTGGCCAGGAAGGCTTGGCCCAGTGATGGTGCCCACACCTGAGGCCCTATTCTTCCGCCTGCACCAGGTGCCTCCTGCTCTGGTCTGAAGGTAAGCTCTGCTGAATTAAACTTCTCTCTTTCCTTGAAGTCTTTCGGTATTGGGTTTATTATGTTTTCTTAGGAATCAAATCCCTTGGAATTTTGTTATTAGACCAGGCTTATATTGTTCTTTGACAAAACTTCTTTTTAAGTCCTAATATCTGCATATCTAATACTCTGCCTGTCTGCCTTTTCAATTTAATTTTGTCTGCCTGAAACCAAGATATTGTGTTTGGCCCCAGTAGGTAATGAGTGGTCTTTGTTAAACTCCAGAGCACAGAATTGCACAAGAGGCATCCTTACAGACACTTGTCAGTTCTCATGGGGTTGTTTCATTATAAACCACACCTTCTCCATGCTAACCTCCTGCGTTTCTTATGCTTAACATTGGGAGTCCATTCTTGTGCATATCTTTCTAACTGGCATAATTTCACAAAAGCAATTTGAAACCACATAGGCCACTTTACAGAATGTCTGATATGAATGAAATTGGTCATTTGAGCAGAGCTTTAGAACTAAAAGGAAACAAAATTCCAACTGTCCAATAGTCTGCTTTCTTCAGTTGGTCCAAGGAAGCAATTGGGGCCCAAAATTTGCCTTATACTTTAGCTGAAGCTAACAAGAAATGAGAAAACATGTCTCTA
Organism: Redunca redunca; assembly: GCA_006410935.1. Classification (NCBI taxonomy): domain Eukaryota; kingdom Metazoa; phylum Chordata; class Mammalia; order Artiodactyla; family Bovidae; genus Redunca; species Redunca redunca. The sequence goes on from SJYQ01001751.1 coordinate 717,814, forward strand.
AACATCTTCTTTATTTTTTTCTGAGAATTTACCATGATTTTTAATATTTTTAAAATTATTACTATTATTATTTTTTTTTTTTTACTTTACAATATTGTATTGGTTTTGCCATACATCGACATGAATCCGCCATGGGTGTACATGTGTTCCCAATCCTGAACCCCCCTCCCACCTCCCTCCCCATACCATCCCTCTGGGTCATCCCAGTGCACCAGCCCCAAGCATCTTGTATCCTGCATCAAACCTGGACTGATGATTCATTTCATATATGATATTATACATGTTTCAATGCCATTCTCCCAAATCATCCCAC
>SJYQ01001751.1:727498-746203 GCA_006410935.1 Redunca redunca
AATGTATGGCAAAACCAATACAGTATTGTAAAGTAAAATAAAGTAAAAAAAAAAAAGAAAAAAGAATGATCATAAAAATAATAAAAATACATCTAGGACTTTCTCTGGTGTTGTTGTGGGCAGTGTGGGAGCAGTTCATTTATGGATAGTTCCTTGGTCCGGCTTATATTTCTCAACATCTATAGGCCCCTTCCTATGTAGTTGGTACTAACAACAAGGTTTTAATCTATTGCACCTGTCACTTCCAAGGCAGTTCCTTCTGTTTTAGCTTCTTCTGTTTGCTGGTCTCTTCAGTGTCTGATTTTGCCCTGTCACAGGTGGTGGTGGTGGTGGTGGTGGTGGTGGTTGACATTTTTTTTAGGCTCACTTGTTCAGTCGCGCTGTGGGGAGGGAGAGACGCTGCGAACAAATAACAGTGGCATGTGCTCGCAGTGTCTCAGCCACACTGGGCCTGCCCTCGCTCATGACGTGTGTGCCCTCCCTGCCCACACAGCTCAGGCTCTAGGTTGCTCCACCAGGAACCTTCCGAGGCCAGCCCTGGGCTGCACGCACCTCCCAGGTCTAAGCTGCTCAGGTTCAGGTACTTGGGTAGTCCTCAGAGGTGCAGACCCCATTGGGCCTGCGTTTTGTGCCCTTCCCAGGTCCGAGCAGCTCAGGTAATGAGGTGTTTGGAGAGCGCAGTCGATGCGACTTATTGCCTCTCCCATCCTTGCTGCTTGGTTTTCTGGGTGTACAACTGGCACACCTTCTCAGGCAGATGATGACTGTCCAGAACCCCAAGAAGTCTTACTTAGCAAAGAAGCCTGCTTGCAGTTTGGTAGATAATGTCTCTCTGGGGCTATGATTGCCCCCTTCTGGCTCTGGCTGCCTGTCACTGGAGGGGGATAGTCTGCAGCCGGCTAATTCTGTTCAGTCCTTTGTTCTGTGTGTGGTCCTGGCGGTGTCTTAGGGCTTTTCCTGTGGTAGCTATCCCACAGTCTGGTTTGCTAGCCAAAGTTAGTTCACTCTGATTACCCTCAGGGCTTCAGGTCCGATCCTTACTCTCAGCAATGCAGCCCGCACCTCCCTGCCCAGCCCCCGCTTGATAGTGGCGGATGCAGGCGTCTGCACTGCTTCTCTGCTGGGGGAATTATTGCTGGGCTCATAATCTGTGGGTTTAAATTATTTATTTATTTTTCCTCCCTGTTATGTTGCCCTCTGTGCTTCCAAGGCTCACCACAGATTCGGCAGTGACAGTGTTTCCTGGTGTTTGGAAACTTCTCTCTTTTTAAGACTCCCTTCCTGGGATGGAGCTCCATCCTTACCTCTTTTGTCTCTTTTTTTGTCTTTTATATTTTTTCCTACCTCTTTTCAAAGACAATGGGCTGCTTTTCTGGGTGCCTGATGTCCTCTGCTGGCATTCAGAAGTTGTTTTGTGGAATTTACTCAGCGTTTAAATGTTCTTTTGATGAATTTGTCGGGGAGAAAGTGGTCTCCCCATCCTATTCCTCCACCATCTTAGGACCACCTCCTAAGCATCATCTTTTAAATAGTGTTCAGGATTAGCTGCTGTTGACATTTTCAAAGGACTTCCAACATTTTCTTGATAACTTGAAGTAAAAAATTACAGATATGGTCATAATTAAAAATTGACTGGTGCATCATCCCGTTGCATGGACTTCAACATCTGGCTGGAGATTTTCTAGAGACTTTAGAAACTGAGAATTTAAAAGGCCTTGTAAGGGAATTGCCTTATTTGTCCGAAAGAGAGTCTATATTATTTAAGTGGGAGGATCCCCCCTTCATTTACATCTTTGGGGATTGAATGTAGGATTTTGATCAGATGACTTGATAAGATTCTCAAGAACCCATATTATGTCAAAATTAGCTGATGACACTCTTTTTTGTGTGTGTATATGTCAAAATCTTTTAAAAGATACTTCTAAATTTTCTTCTCTCTCCTTACAGAAAATAATTAGCCATTTGTCTAAAGATTGCTTCTTCATATCTTTTTGTTCCACTCTTCCCTCCCTTTCTTGAGAAACTTTACAGATTAACTGATAAAAATTCTTCAGTTGTTATGTGCATACTCTAGGAATATTTACTTTGAATGAATACTCAAAGTTGTCTTAAAAACTTATCAAACTACATTTCTCTCTGTAGACACTGAAAGGTATATTTACATAATAGTCTTTGTGAATACAACTATAAGATAAAAAGAAAAGACTTCAGTTTCAAAAATAGAAGAAAACCTTGACATGATTCAGGGTCTTTAACAATTAGTTCATGAAAAGAAACATGTTAGTGTAATATTTTGTAATGTTCAAGAACAAGGTTCAATTTGTCAACCTTGTAGTTCAAACTCTATATTGTTCAAGAAAGTTTCTATTATATTCAAAACTTTTTAATTAAAAAAGTTATTTAAGTGAGCTTTTGGGCTTCCCAGGTGACTCAGTGGTAGAATCTGCCTGCCAGTGCAAGAGATGTGAGTTCAAGCTCTGCATTGGGAAGATCCCCTGGAGATGGAAATGACAACTCACTCTCGTATTCTTGCCTGGGAAATTCCACGGAGCCTGGTGGGATACAGTCCATGGAGTTGCAAAAGAGTCAACACAACCTAATGATTAAACAACAACAGTTGATTTATACTGTTTTGTTACTTTCAGGTGTACATAAAAATGATTCAGATACACACACACACACATATACATTGTTGTTCAGTTACTAAGTCATGTCTGACTCTTTGCCATCCCATGAAATGCAGCATACCAAGCTTCTCTGTCTTTTCACTACCTCCCGGAGTTTGCTCAAACTCATATCTACTGAGTCAGTGATGCTATACAATCAACTCATTTTCTGTTGCCCTCTTCTCCTCTTGCCCTCAATCTTTCGCAGCATCAGGGTCTTTTCAAATGAGTTGGCTTGTCTCATCAGATGGCCAAAATATTGGAGCTTTAGCTTCAGCATCAGTCTTTCCAATGAATGTTCAGGGTTGATATCCTTTAGGATTGACTGATTTGATCTCCTTGAAGTTTAAGGGACTCTCTAGAGTCTTCTCCAGCACCACAGTTCAAAAGCATCAGTTTTTTTTGGCACTCAGCCTTCTTTATGGTCCAACTCCCACATCCATACATGACTACTGGATAAACCATAGCTTTGACTATATGGACCTTTGTTGGCAAAGTGATGTCTCTGCTTTTTAATACACTGCCTAGATTGGTCATAGATGGACCTTTGTTGGCAAAGTGATGTCTCTGCTTTTTAATACACTGCCTAGATTGGTCATAGCTTTTCTTCTAAGGAGAAATTGTCTGATTTCATGGCTGCAGTCACCATCTGCAATGATTTTGGAGCACCGCCAAAATGAAATCTGACACTGTTTCCACATTTTCCCCATCTATTTGCCATGAAGTGATAGGACTGGATGCCATGATCTACCTTTTTGAACGTTGATTTTTAAGCCAGCTTTTTCATTCTCCTCTTTCACCTTCATCAAGAGGCTCTTTAGTTCCTCTTCACCTTTTCCCATTAAAGTAGTATCATCTGCATAACTAAGCTTGTTGATATTTCTNGTCAAAGGGACTCTCAAGAGTCTTCTCCAACACCACAGTTCAAAAGCATCAATTGTTCGGTGCTCAGCCTTCTTCACAGTCCAACTGTCACATCCATACATGACCACTGGAAAAACCATAGCCTTGACTAGACGGACCTTAGTCAGCAAAGTAATGTCTCTGCTTTTAAATATGCTATCTAGGTTGGTCATAACTTTTCTTCCAAGGAGTAAGCGTCTTTTAATTTCATGGCTGCAGTCACCATCTGCAGTGATTTGGGAGTCCCCCAAAATAAAGTCTGTCACTGTTGCCACTGTTTCCCCATCTATTTCCCATGAAGTGATGGAACTGGATGCCATAATCTTAGTTTTCTGAATGTTGAGCTTTAAGCCAAATTGTTCACTCTAGCACCACCAAACCAACTGTACAGCAAATGCTAAAGTAACTTCTCTAGACAGGAAACAAAGAGAAGGAAAAGACCTACAGAAAACAAACACAAAACAATTAAGAAAATGATGAGAGGATCATACATGTTGATAATTACCTTAAATGTAAATGGATTAAATGTACCAACCAAAAAACATAGGCTGGCTGGGTGGATACAAAAATAAGACCTGCATATGCTATCTATAAGAGACTCATCTCTGACCTTTGGACACTTATAGACTGAAAGTAAGGGGATGGTAGAAGACATTTAATCTGCAAATTGAAATCAAAGGAAAGCTGGGATAGCAATATTCATATCGGACAAAATAGACTTAAAATAAAATCTGTTGTAAGAAAAAAAGAAAGACACTACATAATAATCAAGGCTTTGATCCAAGAAGAAGATATAACAATTATAAATATATATGTACCCAACATAAGAGCACCTTAATATGTAAGGCAAATACTAACAACCATAATGGAAGATGTCCATATTACACAATAATAGTGGGAGACTTTAATACCCCAGTCTCATCAATGGACACATCATCTGGACAGAAAATTAATAAGAAAATGCAAGTCTTAAATAGCACTAGTTGGCCTTAATTGATATTTATAGAACATTCCAACCAAAAGCAGCAGACTATACATTCTTCTCAAGTGCACATGGGACATTCTCTAGGACTGACCACATGCTGGGCCACAAAGTGAACCTTGGTAAATTTAAGATAATTGAAATCATATCAAGCATATTCAGTTCACAACACTATGAGATTAAAGGTAGGCTGCAGTCCATGGGGTCGTGAAGAGTTGGACACGACTGAGTGACTTCATTTTCACTTTTCACTTTCATGCTTTGGAGAAGGAAATGGAAATCCACTCCAGTGTTCTTGCCTGGTGAATCCCAGGGATAAGGGAGCCTGGTGGGCTGCAGTCTATGGGGTCGCACAGAGTCGGACACAACTGAAGCAACTTAGCAGCAGCAGCAGCAGCACAAGGAAAAAACTCAAAAACACACGTGGCGGTTAAACAATATGTTATTAAACAACCAATGGATCACTGACTGAATCTAAGAGGAAAAACAAACAAACAAACCTAGAGACAAATGAAAACAAAATCACAATGGTCCAAAACCTATGAGATGCAGCAAAAGCAGTTCTAAGAGGAAATTTATTATAGCAATACAATCTTAAGAAATAAAAAATATCTCAAATAAACAATCTAACATTACTAATAAAACAACTAGAGAAGAACAACCAAAATCTAAGTTAGTTGAAAGGAAGAAATTATAAAGATCAAAGCAGAAATAAATGAAATAGAAACAAAGAAAGCAATTGGAAAGCTCAATAAAAGGAAAGCTGGTTCTTTGAAAAAATAAACAAAATTATAAGCCTTTACCCAGACTCATCAAGAAAAAAAGGGAGAGGACTCAAATCAATCAAATTAGAAATTAAAAAATGAGAAATTACAACTTACTCCACAGAAATACCAAGGATCATAAAAGACAACTATGAGCAACTTTATGCCAATAAATTGGACAGCTTGGAAGAAATGGACACATTCTTAGAAAGGTACAACCTCCCAAGACTGTAACAAGAAGAAATAGAAAGTATGAACAGACAAATTACAAGCGCTGAAATTGAAACTGTGATTAAAAACCTCCTAACAAATAGAAATCCAGGATCTAATGGCTTCACAGGCAAATTCTATCAAAAATTTAGAGAAAAGTTAACACCCACCCTTCTGAAACTGTTCCAGATAATTTCAGAGGGAGGAAAACCTCCAAACTCATTTTATGAGGCCATCACCCTGATACCACACCAGACCACACAGACAAACAAATTACAGACCAATATCATTCATGAGCATAGATGTAAACATCCTCAACAAAATGCTAGTAATCTGAATCCAACAATACATTAAAAGATCATACACTGTAATCAAGTGGGAATCATATCAAGCATGCAAGGATTCTTCAACATTCACAAATCAATCGATGTGATACATCACATCAGCAAATTGAAGAATAAAAACCATATGATCATCTCAATAGACGCAGAAAAATTTTTTGAGAAAATTCAACTCTGACTTATAACAAAAATTCTCTAGAAAGTGGGCAAAGAGGGAACATGCAGCAACATCAGAAAGATCATATATGAAAAACCTACAGCTAACATCATACTCAATGGTGAAAAGCTGAAAGCATTCCACCTAAGATCAGGAACAAGACAAAGAAGTCCATTCTTACCACTTGAATTCAATACAGTTTTGGAAGTCCTGGCTACAGCAATCAGAGAGGAAAAGGAGGTAAAGGGAATACAAATTGGGAAAGAGGAAGTGAAACTTTCACTCTTCGCATATGATACAATACTCTTTTTAACCCCATGGACTGTAGCCTACCAGGCTCCTCTGTCCATGGGATTTTCCAGGCAATAGTACTGGAATGGATTGCCATTTCCTTCTCCAGGGGATCTTCCCGACCCAGGGATCAAACCCAGGTCTCCCACATTGTAGACAGATGCTTTACCGTCTGAGCCACCAGGGAAGTCCTAATACTATACATAGGAGATCCTAAAGATGCTAACAGAAAACTACTAGAACTCATCAATGAACTTGGTAAAGTTGCAGGTTACAAAATCAAAACACAGAAATCTGTTGCATTTTTATACACTAACAATGTAATATCAGAAAGAGAAATTCAAGAAAGAATTCTAGTTACCATCACATCAAGAAGAATGAAATACCTAGAAATAAACCTACCTAAGGAGACAAATCGGAGAAGGCAATGGCACCCTACTCCAGTACTCTTGCCTGGAAAATCCCAGGGACGGGGAGCCTGGTGGGCTGCAGTCCATGGGGTTGCAAAGAGTCGGACGCGACTGAGTGACTTCACTTTCACTTTTCACTTTCATGCATTGGCGAAGGAAATGGCAATCCACTCCAGTGTTCTTGCCTGGAGAATCCCAGGGATGGGGGAGCCTGGTGGGCTGCCGTCTGTGGGGTCACACAGAGTCGGACACGACTGAAGTGACTTAGCAGCAGCAGCAGCAGCAGCAAGGAGACAAATGGACTTCCCTGGTGGCTCAGAGGTTAAAGCATCTGCCTGCAATGCGGGAGACCTGAGTTCGATCCCTGGGTCAGGGATATACCCTGGAGAAGGAAATGGCAACCCACTCCAGTGTTCTTGCCTGGAGAAACCCATGGACAGAGTTGGANNATATACCCTGGAGAAGGAAATGGCAACCCACTCCAGTGTTCTTGCCTGGAGAAACCCATGGACAGAGTTGGAGACGACTGAGCGACTTCACTTCACTTCACTTCACGGAGACAAATAACTGTGAAAAGAAGAGAGGTAAAAGGCAAAGGAGGAAAGGAAAGATATACGCATTTGAATGCAAAGTACCAAAGAATAGCAAGGAGAGATAAGAAAGCCTTCCTCAATGATCAATGCAAATAAATAGAGGAAAACAATAGAATGGGAAAAACTAGAGATCTCTTCAAGAAAATTAGAGATACCAAGGGAACACTTTATGCAGGATGGGCTTGATAAAGGACAGAAATGGTATGCACCTAACAGAAGCAGAAGATATTAAGAAGAAGTGACAAGAATAAACAGAAGACTGTACGAAAAAGATCTTCATGACTGAGATAATCTCACAGGTGTGATCGCTCATATTCACCTAGAGCCAGACATCCTGGAATGTGAAGTCAGGTAGGCTTTAGGAAGCATCACTATGAACAAAGTGAGTGGAGGTGATGGAATTCCAGTGGAGCTATTTAAAATCCTGAAAGATGATGCTGTGAAAGTGCTGCACTCAATATGCCAGCAAATCTGGAAAACTCAGCAGTGGCCACAGGACTGGAAAAGGTCAGTTTGCATTCCAATGCCAAAGAAAGCTCAAACTACTGCACAATTGCATTCATCTTACATGCTAGTAAAGTACTGCTCAAAATTCTCCAAGCCAGGCTTCAGCAATACATGAACCGTGAACTTCCAGATGTTCAAGCTGGTTTTAGAAAAGGCAGAGGAACCAGAGATCAAATTGCCAACATCTGATGGATCATCAAAANCAACATCTGCTGGATCATCAAAAAAGCAAGAGAGTTCCAGAAAAACATCTATTTCTGCTTTACTGACTATGCCAAAGCCTTTGATTGTGTGGATCATAATAAACTGTGGAAAATTCTGAAAAAGATGGGAGTACCAGACCACCTGACCTGCCTCTGGAGAAACCTGTATGCAGGTCAGGAAGCAACAGTTAGAATTAGACATGGCACAACAGACTGGTTCCAAATACGAAAAGGAGTACATCAAGGTTGTATATGGTCACCCTACCTATTTGACTTATATGCAGAGTACATCATTAGAAATGCTGGGGTGGAGGAAGCACAAGCTGGAATCAAGATTGCTGGGGAAAATATCAATAACCTCAGATATGCAGATGACACCACCCTTATGGCAGAAAGTGAAGAAGAACTAAAGATCCTCTTGATGAAAGTGAAAGAGGAGAGTGAAAAAGTTGGTGTAAAGCTCAACATTGAGAAAACTGAGATCATGGCATCTGGTTCCATCACTTCATGGCAAATAGATGGGAAACAGTGGAAACAGTGGTTGACTTTTTATTTTTCTGGGCTCCAAAATCCCTGAAGATGGTGATTGCAGCCACAAAATTAAAAGATGCTTGCTCCTTGCAAGGAAAGTTATGACCAACATAGACAGAATATTCAAAAGCAGAGACATTACTTTGCCAACAAAGGTTCATCTAGTCAAGGCTATGTTTTTTCCAGTAGTCATGTATGGATGTGAGAGTTGGACTAAAAAGAAATCTGAGCACTGAAGAACTGAAGCTTTTGAACTGTGGTATTTGAGGAGACTGTTGAGAATCCCTTGGACTGCAAGGAGATCCAATCAGTGCATCCTAAAGGAGATCAGTCCTGGGTTTTCACTGGAGGGACTAATGTTGAAGCTGAAGCTCCAATACTTTGTCCACCTGATGCAGAGAGCTGACTCATTTGAATAGACCCTGATGCTGGGAAGAATTGAGGGCAGGAGGAGAAGGGGTCGACAGAGGATGAGATGGTTGGATGGCATCACCAACACAATGGACATGGGTTTGGGCAGATTCTGGGAATTGGTGATGGATAGGGAGGTCTGGTGCGCTGTGGTTCATGGGGTCGCAAAGAGTCGGACATGACTGAATGACTGAATTGAATTGATTGAAGGAGACAAACGATCCGTCCTCTGAAAACTTTAAGGTGTGATGAAAGAAATCGAAGAAGAGGTAAACAGATGGAAAGATATACAATGTTTGTTGACTGGAATAATCAGTATTGTCCAAATGAGCACTACCCAAGGCAATGTACAGATTTAATGCAATCCTTATCAATTACCAAAGGCATTTTTTTTTCACAGATCTATAACCAAAAAGCTCAAAAATTTTAAGGAAACACAAAAGACTTCGAATAGATAAAGCAATCTTGAGAAAGAAAAATTCATCTGGAGGAATCGGGTTTCCTGACTTTAGACAATAATACAAAGCTACAGTCATCAAAACAGTGTGATATTGACACAAAAACAGAAATATAGGTCAAAGGAACAGAATAGAAAACCATGAAATAATCCTATGCACCTATGGTCAATTAAACTATGTTGAAGGAGGCAAGACTACACAACATTGGAAAAACATGCTCTTCAACAAATGGTGCTGGGAAAATGGGAAAACACCATGTTAAAAAAAGAAAGAAAGAAAGAAAGAAATTAGATCATTCTTTAACTCTAACAAAAATAAGCTCAAAATGGATTAAAGCCCTAACTGTGAGGCCAGACACTATAAAACTCCTAGAGGGAAACATAATCAGAACACTCTCTGATATAAATCAAAGCAATATCTTTTTCAATCTGTCTCCCAGAATAATGGAAATAAAAATAAAGATTAACACATGGTACCTACGTAAATTCCAAGCTTTTGCACAGCAAAGGAAACATAAACAAAATGAAAAGACAACCCACAGATTGGGAGAACATATTTGCAAATATGTGACTGATAAGTGATTAGTCTCCAAAATTTACAAACAGCTCATGATGCTTAACAGCCCCAAAACAAACGACTCATTTTAAAAATGGTCAGAAATAGACATTTCTCCAAAGAAGACATACATACAGTCAATAGGCAAATCAAAAGATGTTCAATTATATGTTACCTAATTATTAGAGAAATGATATAAAACTACAATGAGATATAACTTCATACCAGCCAGAATGTCTATCATCAAAAATCCACAAACCATAATTGCTGGAGAGGGTGTGGAGGGAAGGGAGGGAACTCTCCTACACTGTTGATGGGAATGTAAATTAGTATAGCCATTATGGAAAACAGTATGGAGGGTCCCTAAAAAAACAAAAAATAGAGCTACCATATGATCATGCAATCCTACTCCTGGGCATATATCTGGAGAAAAACATGATCCAAAAGGATATATGCAGCCAAATGTTCACTGAAGCATTGTTTACAATAGCCGAGACATGCAACCAACCTAAATTCCTACAGAGGAGTGGATAAAGATGATATGGTACATATATTTAATAGGATATTACTCAGCCATTAAAAAGAATGAAATGATGCTATTTGCAGCAACATGGATGGATTTAGAGAGTGTCATACTGAGTGAAGTCAGTCAGACAGTGAAGGAGAAATATCATCTGACATCCTTATATGTGGAATCTAGAAAGAAATGATATAAATGAACATATACAAAACAGAAACAGACTCGTAGACTTTGATAATGAGCTTATTGCTGGGGGGAAGGGATAGTTAGGGAGTTTGGTATGGACATGTACATACTGCTATATTTAAAATGGATAACCAACAATGACTTATTGTATAGCATGTGAACTCTGCTCAATGTTATGTGCCAGCCTGGATGGGAGGGGAGTTTGGGGGAGAATGATACATGTGTATGTATGGCTGAGTTCTTTTGATAGTCACCCAAAGCTATTGCAACACTGTTTGTTAAACAGTTATACCTCAATACAAAATTTTAAAAAATTAAAATATACACAAAGAAATCAGCTGAATTTCCTTACACTAACAAGGAAACGGGAAGGAAAAGTTAAAAAAAGAAAGCAACCTCTTTTAAAATCACATCAAACAAACAATAAAAGAGGAATAAATCTGACCAAGGAGATGAAAGATTTATATGCTGAGAACCATAAAACACTGATAAAGGAAACTGAAGATGTTTCAAAGAAATGGAAAGATATCCCATGTTTTTGAATTGGAAGAACTAATATTGTTAAAATAGCCAGAATATGCAAAGCAGTCTACAGATTTATTGTGATCCCTATCAATTATTCATAACATTTTTCACAAAACTAGAATATTCCTAAGTATATATGGAACCTCAAAAGACCCAGATTTACCAAAGTAATCTTGAGAGGGGAAAAACAAAACAAAACAGAAACAAAGTTGGAGGCAAAACTCTTCTAGACTTCATCAGTTCAGTTAAGTCGCTCAGTCGTGTCTGACTCTTTGCGACCCCATGAACCACAGCACACCAAGCCTCCCTGTCCATCACAAACTCCTGGAGCCAACCCAAATCCATGTACATCGAGTCAGTGATGCCATCCAACCATCTCATCCTCTGTTGACCCCTTCTCCTCCTGCCCTCAGTCTTTCCCAGCATCAGGGTCTTTCCCAATAAGTCAGCTCTTTGCATCAGGTGGACAAAATATTGGCATTTCAGCCTCAATATCAGTCCTTCCAATGAACACCTAAGGCTGATCTCCTTTAGAATGGACTGGTTGGACCTCCTTGCAGTCCAAGGTACTCTCAAGAGTCTTCTCCAACACCACAGTTCAAAAGCATCAATTCTTCGGTGCTCAGCTTTCTTTACAGTCCAACTCTCACATCCATACATGACTACTGGAAAAAACATAGCCTTGACTAGACGGACCTTTGTTGGCAAAGTAATGTCTCTGCTTTTTAATATGCTCTCTAGGTTGGTCATAACTTTCCTTCCAAGGAACAAGCATCTTTTAATTTCATGGCTGCAATCACCATCTGCAGGGATTTTGGAGCCCAGAGAAACAAAGTCAGCCATTGTTTCCACTGTTTCCCCATCCATTTGCCATGAAGTGATGGGACCAGATGCCATGATCTCAGTTTTCTCAATGTTGAGCTTTACACCCTTTTTCACTCTCCTCCTTCACTGTCATCAAGAGGCTCTTTAGTTCTTCTTTACTTACTGCCATAAGGGTGGTGTCATCTGCATGTCTGAGGTTATTGATATTTCTCCTGGTAATCTTGATTCCAGCTTGTGCTTCCTCAGCCCAGCCTTAAGTCAAATAAGCAGGGTGACAATATACAGCCTTGATGTACTCCTTTCCTATTTGGAATCCGTCTGTTCTTCCATGTCCAGTCCAAACTTTATACAATGCTACAAGATTACAGTAATGAAAGCAGCCTGGTATTGGCACAAAAATAGATGAATGAATCAATTGAACAAAATAAAGAGCCCAGATCCACACACATGTAGTCAATTAATCTTTAACAAAGGAGGCAGGAATACACAATGGAGAAAAGACGGTCTCTTCAGCAAGTGGTGTTGGGAAAATTGGATGGTCACATGTAAATCAATGAAGTTAGGACACTCCCTTACACCATACACACAAAAAAACCCTCAAAATACCCGAAAGACTTAAATATAAGACATGATACCATAAAACTAATAAAAGAAAATGTAGGCAAAATGTTCTCTGGCATAAATCATATTAATGTTTTCTTAGGTCAGTCTTCCAAGGCAATCAAATAGAAGCAGAAATAAACAATTGAGGTGTAATTCATAATTTTCTAAAGTTAAATATTTTATGTATAAATTTGTACTTAAGTACAGTGATAATACGATGTCTTTTTTATTACTATATTTTCATTTTAGAATGGTATTAGAAATAGTATCAGAAAAAGTTGTGAAGATAGTAGACAGCAGTCCCATATACTCCAGAGGCAGTTTCCCCTAATATTAATATCTTACTAATTAATATGGTATATTTGTCATAAAATATGAACCAATATTGGTACACTACTATCAACTTATGTTCATATTTTATTCATCTTGCCATATTTTTATCTATGTCCTCCTTCTGTTTTAGAACCTCATCCAAGACAGCACATTCCGTTGAGTTTCTGTGTCTCCTTAGGTTCTCTGGGTTGTGACAATTTCCCAGACTTTCCTTGTTTTTTATGACCTTGAGTTTTTGAGGTATACTCATCAGATATTTTGTAGAATGTTTCTTGGTTGGGATTTAACTAATGTTTCTCTCAGTATTATACTAAATGTACAGGTTTTTAGGAGGAAGACCACAGAGTTAAAGCCATTTTCATTATATCACATTAAGGATACATATTCAAGATCCCCAGAACAGGAAATGGCACCCCACTCCAGCATTCTTGCCTGGAAAATTCCAGGGACAGAGGCGCCTGGAGGGTAGTCCACTGGGTCACAAAAGTCAGACATGACTGAGCCACTCAACACACGTGCGTGCATGCACGCGCACACACACACACACACATACACACACACGTTATCAACATGATATCACTGTTGACCTTAACCTTTATCACCTGGCTGAGTGATCAGGGTTTTTTTGGTTCCTCTATTATAAAGATATTCTCCCCACCCCCTTTCATACTGTACTCTCTGGAATGAAGTCATTATGACAGCCCTCACTTAAGGAGGAGACAGTTATGTTCTACCTTCTTTAATGTGGAGTATCTGCATATATTACTTGAAATTTTTCTGCAAGAGAAATTAGTCTATTACTCCACATTTATTGGTTTATTCAATCACTTAGTGTGTGTGATTTAATGTGTCCTTTTCTGGGGACAAAATAAGATATTTCAGGCTCATTTTGTATATTCCCTGCCTCAAGAAAAAGCCATTTCTCCAAGGACTCCTTTTCCCTCTTATTGGATAATAGTATTAGAAACCAAGGTATGGGTGTCAGGTGCTACCAGGGAGTCATTGCTTCTATATTTTCTTGGCTGAAAGAACAAGAAAACGTGTAAGTACATACACTACATATTGTGTCTACCTATATCATGTCTTTATTTATAGATATTAATAGATCTATAAATATTTCTATATGTACCCCTCTATATGAAGTGAATTGGTACTGATGGGTCATTTTAGTATTTCACCATTGCTTATATGTAATTTCCTGCTTTAGCAATGAGAAATCTTGCACCCACCCTTTCCCATCCACTCCTATCTAATTCCATATATGTGAATGGTAGTTTCAGATGTGTTAACCCATATCCTGAAAGAAAACCACACCTCCACCTAGAGCACAGTGCTTATGCATATTTCTTTTTCTTTGGTCTTACAATGTAAACTCATTTGCAAAGCTACTTAGGTCAGCATTTTCCTCCCCATTCTCTTTGGTGAGATTGTATCATACCTCTGTAATACAGTGAGATTCTTTTGTCACATCCTTTGTCTGATCTTGCAAATCCCTGACTTCCCAAATGATTTTTGAATATTTTTGTATATATTTCCTTTTGTACTGTAAAGTTCCATGAATTTGTTAAAATGCATGGTTTCACATATTCTCCATTTTGGAATCATACAGAAGTTTCAATACCCTAAAAAATTCCCTACAACTCAACAATCTTCCCTTTCCAAATCCCTGGTAACCACTTTTTCTTGTCTCTATATAATGGAATCACAGCATGTATTGTTTTCAGAAGGTCTTCTTTCACTTAGCAAAGTGAATTGAAGACTCACATGTTTTTGTGCAGTCTGATAGCTCATTTCTGTTTATCACTAATATTTCATTATATTCCACCCAAAGTTTGTTTATCTGTTCACAGATTTGAAGGACATCTTGGTTGCTTCTGGTTTGGGGATATTGTGAATAAAGCAGCTACAAACATTTATGGGTAGGGTATTTATGTGGGCAAAAGTTTTAATATCAGCTGAGTAAATACTTAATAGCGCAACTGCTACACCACATGATAAAGAATATGTTTGACAGTTTGTAAGTAATTGTCAAACTGTCCTCCAAAGTGATTGTACTATTTTGCATTCTTAACAGCAATGGAGGAGAGTTCCTTTTGCTCCATGTTCTTGCTCACAACTGATTTTGTCAGCTTTTTGGATTTTCCTCATTCTAATACATCTCTAGTGGTATCTTATTATTGTTTTAATTAGTATTTTGTTAATGATGAAAGATGTTGAATACCTTTACAAGTATTTATTTGAAATCTTTATAGGTCTTTGACTCTATTTTGATCTTTTGCCCCTGATCTGATCAGCACTCAAGGATCTACCTACTACAATAAGAGAACTTTCCTGCCTTACTGCACATACACGATTCAATGTGCCATTTCTTACTCTGTTATAGCCAAGAGCAGGCCAGGCCAGTGCCTGTCATAGTTGATCTGACAATCAAATGACACATGATAGAAAATTTTGAAGATGAGTAATTATAAAAACATATACCTATATACACTTACATCCATAAGGTAGTCAACTCCAGAAATTTGTCACAACTCCTTCCAGATTGTTTTCTTCTGTGGGATTATTTTTCTTTACATATTATTCTTTATGTTGATATATAATTCATTTTCAACTTTTTCAAATCTTGAGTCATGCTGAAACAAACCACATGCTTTGTAAAAAGCATTTTATCATTTCAGATGAAACCCCAGAATTAGAATTATCATGTAAAAATTTAAATAGTGCTTTAAATTCCTTTGATACACACACTCAAATACTTATTCACAAATTGCTAACATTTTATTTCTAAATCCAGGGACTGAGAATGCTTGCCTTTACACGCCCACTAACACTGATCCAGGTTGTTTTTGTATATTACTCACTTTTGGTTTCAGTGACACTTCTCTGCAGTCTGAGTCACAGCCATTGACTGCTTCTTTAGCTGTCCTGGAAACACGACAAGGGAGGGTGAGGTTAAAGACCCACGCTTTCAGTTCAGCTCATTTCAGCCACTCAGTTGGGTCTGACTCTTTGCAACCCCTTGGACTGCAACACGCCAGGCTTCCCTGTCCATCGCCAACTCCCGGAGCTTGCTCAAACTCATGTCCATCACATTGATGATGCCATCCAACCATCTCATCCTCTGTTGTCCCCTTCTCTTCCTGCCTTCAATCTTTCCTAGCATCAGGGTCTTTTCCAGCAAGTCCATTCTTCACATCAGGTGGCCAAAGTATTGGAGTTTCAGCTTCAGTATCAGTCCTTCCAATGATTATTCAGGACTCATTTCCTTTAGAATTGACTGGCTAGATCTCCTTGCAATCTAAGGGGCTCTCAAGAGTCTTCTCCAACACCACAATTCAAAAGCACCAGTTCTTCGGTGCTCAGGTTTCTTTATAGTCCAACTCTCACATCCATGCACGACTACTGGAAAAACCATAGCCTTGACTAGACTGACCTATGTTGGCAAAGTAATGTCTCTGCTTTTGAATATGCTGTCTAGGTTGGTCATAGCTTTTCTTCCAAGGATCAAGCATCCTTTAATTTCATGGCTGCAGTCACCATCTGCAGTGATTTTGGAGCCCCCCAAAATAAAGTCTGTCACTGTTTCCACTGTTTTCCCATCTATTTGCCATGAAGTGATGGGACCAGATGCCATGATCTTAGTTTTCTGAATGTTGAGTTTTAAGCCAACGTTAACCCAAGCTTTAACCTCAGGCTAAATCAGATCTTCATGACAGCCTCTATGTGCAGCACAGTTTTCACAGGAGACAATGACTAACTCTTGGGGTTTCTGTTTCCTCCTTTGTGAACCATGGACATCACTGATGTTTCACAGGGCCATTGTAAGGATGACATGAGATAATACATGAGACAGGCCTTCCTCTTTTCAGGCTCTTTGCCCAGGGTTGCTTGAAGATTTAGCTATTGTATAAATCTATCCATTGACATGAACAGGGAATTTACTATTTATAGGAGGCATGTTGTATGCAAAAGATGGGGCTAGTTTTAACAAGGGGTGTAAAAGGGAAATCTCAATACAGGATTCAGAAAATACCTACATAGATAACCTTTGTTTTGCTGTTGAAGGAAAAATTTTGAGGAACAGCCATTTATAGACTACATATATACTAATATAAAATACTCCATCTTTCTGTATTGGCAGAGACTTAATATGTAAAATTGTTCACTACCAGTCTGCACAAAAAGAAGAAAATCTGTTCACATTATTGGTTTACCACTTCCCTACAGACTAAATGACCCAGCAGCTGAGGGTGTGTACAGAAATGCGAGCAGACAAAGAAAAGTAACAACATACTTAGAGGGAAGAACGAGCTACAAGTCAACACTAGTGAAGTGGAACAGGCAAAAAAAACAGTTGACAATTTTAACAAAAATGTAATAAGATTTAAAAGGAGGTTCAGTTAGAGCACAAAATGATTTTCTCAAATCTAAATGTTATACACAAACTGGAAAAATATTTCACATATTAGAATATAAGTTCCAAAGGAGTGGAATTAATGAAAGAATAGATGTTAGACACGAAAAGTAACTTGAGGAACTATAACAAGCAAATGATTCAGCAGTCCAAAAAGTTAAAAATAAACAGCTCAAAGAGAGATAATGGTTAAATAAAAAAGGAAATTTTCAAAGTCTTGAGTCATAAAACTAAATATCCACATGCAAAAGAATGACATTGGAACCTTATATGATACATGGAAATTAACTCAAAATGGATTAAAATTTTAAACATTAAGACCTGAAGTTGTAAAATTCATAGAAGAAAACATAAGACAAAAACTTCATGACATTGCTGTTGACAACAATTTCATGGTTATAATACCAAAAGCACAGGCAATTAAAGCAAAAATAAATAAGTGAGACTCAGTTCATTTCAGTCGCTCAGTCGTGTCCGACTCTTTGCAACCCCATGAATTGCAGCACTCCAGATCTCCCTGTCCATCACCAACACCTGGAGTCTACTCAAACTCATGTCCATAGAGTCAGTGATGCCATCCAGTCATCTCATCCTCTGTCGTCCCTTTCTCCTCCTGCCCCCAATCTTTCCCAGCATCAGGGTCTTTTCCAATGACTCAATTCTTCACATCAAGTGGCCAAAGTATTGGAGTTTCAGCTTTAGCATCAGTCCTTCCAATGAACAGCCAGGACTGATCTCCTTTAGGATGGACTGGTTGGACCTCCTTGCAGTCCAAGGGACTCTCAAAAGTCTTCTCCAACACCACAGTTCCAGGTTCCTATGCAATATTTCTCTTTACAGCGTTGGACCTTGCTTCTATAACCAGTCATATCCACCACTGGGTATTGTCTTTGCTTTGGCTCCATGACTTCATTCTTTCTGGAGTTATTTCTCCACTGATTTCCAGTAGCTGGGGAGTTCCTCTTTCAGTATCCTATCCTTTTGCTTTTTCATACTGTTCACGGGGTTTTCAAGGCAAGAATACTGAAGTGGTTTGCCATTCCCTTCTCCAGGGGACCACATTCTGTTAGACCTCTCCACCATGACCTGTCCATCTTGAGTGGCCCCACATGGCATGGCTTAGCTTCACGGGACCACAACGCTGTGGTCCGTGTGATCAGATTGGCTAGTTTTCTGTGATTATGGTTTCAGTGTGTCTTCCCTTTGATGCCCTCTCACAACACCTACCGTTTTACTTGGGTTTCTCTTACCTTGGATGAGGGATATCTCCTCACGGCTGCCCCTCTTGACCTTGAACTTGGAGTAGCTTCTCTTAGC
>SJYQ01001751.1:748965-789568 GCA_006410935.1 Redunca redunca
ATCAATAACCTCAGATATGCAGATGACACCACCCTTATGGCAGAAAGTGAAGAAGAACTAAAGAGCCTCTTGATGAAAGTGAAAGTGGAGAGTGAAAAAGTTGGCTTAAAGCTCAACATTCAGAAAACGAAAATCATGGCATCCAATCCCACCACTTCATGGCAAATAGATGGGGAAACAGTGGAAACAGTGGCTGAGTTTATTTTTCTGGGCTCCAAAATCCCTGTCGATGGTGATTGCAGCCATGAAATTAAAAGATGATTGCTCCTTGGAAGAAAAGTTATGACCAACATAGACAGCATATTTAAAAGCAGAGACATTACTTTGCCAACAAAGGACCGTCTAGTCAAGGCTATGGTTTTTCCCGTGGTCATGTATGGATGTGAGATTTGGACTATAAAGAAAGCTGAGTGCTGAAGAATTGATGCTTTTAAACTGTGGTGTTGGAGAAGACTCTTGAGAGTCCCTTAGACTACAAGGAGTTCCAACCAGTCAATCATAAAGGAGATCAGTCCTGGATGTTCATTGGTAGGACTGATTTTGAAGCTGAAACTCCAATACTTAGGCCAACTGTTGCGAAGAGCTGACTCATTGGAAAATACCCTGATGCTGGGAAAGATTGAGGGCAGGATAGAAGGGGATGACAGAGGATGAGATGGTAGGTTGGCACCACCGACTCAATGGACATGGGTTTGGGTGAACTCTGGGAGCTGGTGATGCACAGGGAGGCCTGGCGTGCTGCGGTTTATGGGGTCGCAAAGAGTCGGACATGACTGAGCAACTGAACTGAACTAAACTGAAGGATTAATTTTGCATCCTCTGTGCCTTCTGCATTGCAGGTGGATTCTTTGCCACTGAACCACTGGGGATTGCCCTTAAACTATAATGGGCTTCTGTAAATCAGAACGCTCAGCAAAAGAACTAAAAAATAAGGAAGTACTTTAACCTTTTACATAAAAGGAAATTAAAATTGCGCCTTTATGTATGCATAGGTAGTCAAGTGAAATCATAATGCCATTTTTCCCCCATCAGGTTGTTGAAGATGGAGATGGTTGATGGCATGCTGTCAGCAAGGGTGCAGAGATACAGGCTCTGAACGATTGGTGAGAGCACAACTGGGCCACAACCACTAACATTTAGAGAGCATATAGCCTTTGTCCCAACAATTGCACTTTTAGAAATATAACATATGAATATACCCACACATGTGCAAATGAAAAATATGTAGAAGCATTCATTGCACCATTTGTAGTGTTACAAATGCAAGTTCCCTTGACACACAGTTCAGTTCAGTCACTCAGTCGTGTCCAACTCTTTGCAACCCCCAAGAATCGCAGCATGCCAGGCCTCCCTGTCCATCACCACCTCCCGGAGTTCACCCAGACCCACATCCATCAAGTCCGTGTGCCATCCAGCCATCTCATCCTGGGTTGTCCCCTTCTCCTCCCGCCCCCAATCTCTCCCAGCATCAGAGTTTTTTCCAATGAGTCAACTCTTCACATCAGTTGTCCAAAGTACTGGAGCTTCAGCTTTAGCATCATTCCTTCCAAAGAAATCCCAGGATTGATCTCCTTCAGAATGGACTGGTTGGATCTCCTTGCAGTCCAAGGGACTCTCAAGAGTCTTCTCCAACACCACAGTTCAAAAGCATCAATTCTTCGGCGCTCAGCCTTCTTCACAGTCCAACTCTCACATCCATACATGACCACAGGAAAAACCATAGCCTTGACACACAAGTGAGGCCAAAGAAACTGAAATATAAGAATTTGGAGTAGAGAAAGTTTTATTGCATAACCAGGCAAGAAGATAGATGGCTTGTAGCCCTGCCCCTCAAACCCCTATTCTTTGAAGGGTTTCAGTAAAGTGCTTTTAAACACAAGATGAGGAGCGATTAGTCGTTGCAGTCTTACTGGNAAAGTTTTATTGCATAACCAGGCAAGAAGATAGATGGCTTGTAGCCCTGCCCCTCAAACCCGTATTCTTTGAAGGGTTTCAGTAAAGTGCTTTTAAACACAAGATGAGGAGCGATTAGTCGTTGCAGTCTTACTGGTGCAGGAATCTTTTGCTCAGCTTTGTGCCTCTGTCCTTGTAGGTCAGGTCACTATGTTCCTGTAAACCTCCAAAATTTACTCCCTGTTCTGCAACTTTTTCTCTCTATATGGATGACTTCTTAAAATCCAGAGCCTTGAGAATGGGCTCACTTGTATATTTCAGATACTGGCAACATTCTTTTACAAAAGGTGTAGAGCCAGCATGTATATTGCACAGGCAATTGAACAAATCTAATGGGAAATCAGATTTATTCTTCCTTACTTATTAAAATGTAGCAAAAGATTGGAGAAAATAATTAAATGAAGCATGCATAGCTGCTAAAAAGAATGAGACAGTGTTGTACAAGCTAATGTAAAATAAACTCCAAGATTATTCTTGATAGGGAAGAGTGTTGCCCTGAAGCACATGGGATCATTCTGGAGTAGGGGTTGAATCCAGGTCTCCTGCATTGGCAGGCAGATTCTTTACCACTAGACCACCAGGAAAGTCCAATAAAGCACTTTTAAAGGCAAGGTGAGGGAAAGATGTGGTTAGTTGTTGCAAATTTCTTGGCGTAGGAATCCTTTGTTCTTGCAACTGTCCACCTAAGTCAGGTAAAAACAAATGTTATTCTCTGTTCTGCAACTTTTTCTCTCTAAATGAATGGACTCTTAAATGTCAGAGCCCTGAAAACAGGCTATTCCTTTGTATTTCAGGCCATAGGCAACATTCTCTTACAAATGTGGAGAGCCAGCATAACTAAGCACAGGCAACAGAGCACCAAGGCCAAAGGAAAAGGAACAGGTCTAGTATGGAATCAAATTTGTTCTTCCCTATTACAAATGTACCTCTCCTTTGTTTAAACTGAATGTAAATGGGGAAACTAAGTACGTTGTTCTGTGCTAATTTTCTAGGTACACTGTAGTGTACCTAGTNCTTTGTTTAAACTGAATGTAAATGGGGAAACTAAGTAAGTTGTTCTGTGCTAATTTTCTAGGTACAGTGTACTAGCTTCATAATTGCCCTTTGCCTCCCTCTAAGGTTTCTAATTTTATACTATTCTTCATTTAAAATGTCTAATTTTCAGTGTGGGTTATCACAAAGAGACAAGATGTACATTTAATGTTATCTACTAGGAAGCCTTCTTTCAGGAATAAAATGAGAAGTTGCTGATACATGCCATGGTTCTCAAACCAACCTTTATTTTAACTGAATTAAGTGAAAGTGAATGTTGCTCAGTCATGTCCGACTCTTTGAGACCCCATGGGCTATACAGTCAATGGAATTCTACAGGACAGAATACTGGAGTGTGTGGCCTTTCCCTTCTCCAGGGGATCCCAACCCAGAAATCTCCCACATTGCAAGTGGATTCTCTACCAGCTGAGCCACAAGGGAAGACCTAAATTGCACATAAAATAATATATTCGTATCTTTTATAATATATTAAGTATCCTTGTATTGGTACTCCTGTGTGCCTTTTGTTACTCATATTACTTATTGAAGTCTTCCTTGTTTTATTGTTTATTTTATTTTCTTACAGTTTATTGGTGATTTCATAGAATATCCATTGGGGGCTGCTGATCATCTGAAAGTTTGGTGTGTGTAGGTTTACTTTATTGAATCAACTTTTTAAAATTAATTTTTCCTTCTAATTTCTTTGAGTTTATTGTGTTCTTATACATAGGTAATGGCAACCCACTCCAGTATTCTTGCCTGGAGAATCCCATGGACAGAGGAGCCTGGCAGACTACAGTCCATGGGGTTGCAAGAGTTGCACATGACTTAGTGATTAAACCATACTTCAGTTCATTTCAGTTCAGTTCAGTCGCTCAGTCGTGTCCGACTCTTTGTGACCCCATGAATTGCAGCACGCCAGGCCTCCCTGTCCATCACCAACTCCCGGAGTTCACCCAAACTCATGTCCATCAAGTTGGTGATGCCATCTAGCCATCTCATCCTCTGTCATCCCCTTCTCCTCCTGCCCCCAAGCCCTCCCAGAATCAGAGTCTTTTCCAATGAGTCAACTCTTCGCATGAGGTGGCCAAAGCATTGGAGTTTCAGCTTTAGCATCATTCCTTCCAAAGAAATCCCAGGGCTGATCTCCTTTAGAATGGACTGGTTGGATCTCCTTGCAGTCCAAGGGACTCTCACGAGTCTTCTCCAACACCACAGTTCAAAAGCATCAATTCTTTGGTGCTCAGCTTTCTTCACAGTCCAACTCTCACATCCATACATGACCACAGGAAAAACCATAGCCTTGACTGGACAGACCTTTGTTGGCAAAGTAATGTCTCTGCTTTTTAATATGCTGTCTAGGTTGGTGATAACTTTCCTTCCAAGGAGTAAGCGTCTTTTAATTTCATGGCTGCAGTCACTATCTGCAGTGATTTTGGAGCCCAGAAAAATAAACTCAGCCACTGTTTCCACTGTTTCCCCATCTATTTGCCATGAAGGGATGGGACCAGATGACATGATGTTCATTTTCTGAATGTTGAGCTTTAAACCAACTTTTTCCACTCTCCTCTTTCACTTTCATCAAGAGGCTTTTTAGTTCCTCTTCACTCTCTGCCATAAGGGTGGTGTCATCTGCATATCTGAGGTTATTGATATTTCTCCTGGCAATCTTGATTCCATCTTTTGCTTCTTCCAGCCCAGCGTTTCTCATGATGTACTCTGCATTGAAGTTAAATAAGCAGGGTGACAATATACAGCCTTGACGTACTCCTTTTCCTATTTGGAACCAGTCTGTTGTTTCATGTCCAGTTCTAACCATTGCTTCCTGACCTGCATACAGGTTTCTCCAGAGGCAGGTCAGGTGGTCTGATATTCCCATCTCTTTTAGAGTGTTCCGCAGTTTATTGTGATCCACACAGTCAAAGGCTTTGGCATAGGCAATAAAGCAGAAACAGATGTTTTTCTGGGACTCTCTTCCTTTTTTGATGATCCAGTGGATGTTGGCAATTTGATCTCTGGTTCCTTTGTCTTTTCTAAAACCAGCTTAAACATCTGGAAGTTCACAGTTCATGTATTGCTGAAGCCTGGCTTGGAGAATTTTGAGCATTACTTTACTAGCTTGTGAGATGAGTGCAATTGTGCAGTGGTTTGAGCATTCTTTGGCATTGCCTTTCTTTGGGATTGGAATGCAACCTGACCTTTTCCAGTCCTGTGGCCACTGCTGAGTTTTCCATCTTTGCTGGCATATTGAGTGCAGCACTTTCACAGCATCATCTTTCAGGATTTGAAATAGCTCAACTTCTTGCATTGTTGTTCACTCACTCAGTTGTGTTTGACTCTCTGCTACTCCCATCAACTGCAGCATGCTAGGCTTCCTTGACCTCTGTCACTTGGAGTTTGTTCAACTCATGTTAATTTAGTTAATGATGCCATCCGACTGTCTCATTCTCTGTTCTCTCCTTCTTCTCCTGCCCTCAATCTTTCCCAGCTTCAGAGTCTTTTCCAGTGAGCCAGCTCTTTGCATCAGGTGGCCAAAGTATTGGAGCTTCAGCTTCATCATCCGTTCCTCCAATGAGTATTCAGGGTTAATTTCCTTTAGGTTCTTGGGTAGAAAGTTTCATTTAATTTATTCTAGTCTATTTTTGAATCTAATCAGTGCTTTTGAGAATATCTGTTTTTCTGAATGTCCCTCTTGCCTTCCCCATTCCATGTATTATTCAGTTAAAATGGTTTGTGGTTTCTACTTCTACTTGATTTATAACTTAAAGCTATATAAATGTTTGACTTTTAAAATTGTTTTCTTAATTATTTTGGTTTGTGAAAATGAATGTGGTTTAAATTATACAGACTTGAAATGTGTGGCTATTGCCTTTGTGGTTCAGGATATGATTAATTTATGTTGAAAATTATACATTTGTTTGAAAACAAAGCACATTCTTTCATAAATGAATGTAACCATGGTTATATGTGTAAACATAGCCTTTCTATGTTTAGTTATTCAATCTGTTTGATCTGTCCCTTTCTGAAAGAAATTCTACCACCATGTAGAATTTAGAGTTCTATATTTTGAAGCTGTAGTGCACCCCTTTACAATTTTATCAACATATAGTCATAATATTCTCTGCTTTTTAATATGCTGTTTAGTTGATCAAAGCTTTTCTTCCAAGGAACAAGCTTTTTTTAATTTCGTGGCTGCAGTCACCAACTGCAGTGAATTTGAAGCCCAAGAAAAATAATGTCTGATACTCTTTTCATTGTTTCCCCATCTATTTGCCATAAATGATGGGACCAGATGCCATGACCTTAGTTTTTTGAATGCTGAGTTTTAATCCAGCTTTTCCACTCTCCTCTTTCACTTTTTTTCAAGAGGCTCTTCAGTTCCTCTTCGCTTCCTGCCATTAGGGTGTTGTCATGTGCATACATGATGTTATTGATATTTCTTCCTGCAATCTTGATCCCAGCTTCTGCTTCATCCAGGCCAGCACTGGGCATGATGTATCCTGCATAGAAGTTGAATAAGTAGAGTGAAAATATACAGGTTTGATGTAATTCTTTCCCAATTTGGAACCAGTCCGTTGCTCCATGTCCGGTTGTAACTGTTACTTCTTGACCTGCATCCAGATTTCTCAGGAGGAAGTAAGGTGGCCTTCTATGCCCATCTCTTGAAGAATTTTCAACAGTTTTTATTTACATAGTCAAAGGCTTTGGTGTAGTCAATAAAACATAAGTAGATGTTTTTTTTCTGGAACTCTCTTTATGATCCAGCAGATGTTGGCAATTGATCTTTGGTTCCTCTGGCTTTTCTAAATCCAGCTTGAACATCTGGAAGTTCTCAGTTCATGTACTGTTGAAATTTTGGACATTACTTTGCTAGTGTGTGAGATGAGTGCAATAGTGGGGCAGTTTGAGCATTCTTTGTCATTGCCTTTCTCTGGGATTGTAATGAAAACTGACTTTTTCCAGTCCTGTGGCCACTGCTGAGTTTTCCAAATTTGCTGGCATATCGAGTGCAGCACTTTCACAGCATCATCTTTTAGGATTTGAAACAGCTCAGCTGAAATTCCATCACCTCCACTAGCTGTGCTCATAGTGATGTATCTTAAGGCCCACCTGACTTTGCACTCCAGGACGTCTGGCTCTAGGTGAGTGATCACACCATCATAGTTATCTGGGTCGTGAAGATCTTTTTTTTTTTTTTAATAGTTCTGTGTATTCAAAATTTTCATGAAGAGAACTCTAGTCTTTCCCATTTTATTGTTTTCCTCTATTTCTTTGCATTGATCATGTAGGAAGGCTTTCTTATCTCTCCTTGTTATTCTTTGGAACTCTGCATTCAGATGGATTTATCTTTCCTTTCTTCCTTTCCGTTTCACTTCCCTTCTTTTCTCGGCTGTTTGAGAGGTCTTGTCAGACAACCATTTTGCATTTTTTCACTTCTTTTTTCTTGAGGATGGTCTTGATCACTGCCTCCTGTACAACGTCATGCACCTCCATCCATAGTTCTTCAGGAATTCTTTTTTTTTTTTTTTATAATTTTTATTTTTACTTTAGTTTACTTTACATTACTGTATTGGTTTTGCCAAACATTGACATTAATTCACCACGAGTGTACATGCGTTCCCAAACACGAATCCCCTCCCATCTCCCACCCCGTACCATCCCTCTGGGTCCTCTCCTTGCACCAGTCCCAAGTATCCTGCATCCTGCATCAGACATTGACTGGCGATTCGTTTCTTACATGATAGTATACATGTTTCAATGCCATTCTCCCATCTCAAATCGAATCCCTTGAATCTACTTATCACTTCTACTATATAACTGTGAGGGATTTGATTTAGGTCATACCTGAAAGGTCTACTGGTTTCCCCTATTTTCTTCAATTTAAGTCTGAATTTGGCAATAAGGAGGTCATATTCTGAGCCCCAGTCATCTCCTGGTCTTGTTTTTTCTGACTGTATAGGGCTTCTCCACTTTGGCTGCAAAGAATATAATCAATCTAATTTCAGTATTGACCATCTGATCATTTCCATGTATAGAGTTGTCTCTTGTGTTGTTAGAAGAGGGTGTTTTCCACAACCAGTGCGCTCTCTTGGCAAAACTCTGTTAGTCTCTGCCTTGCTTCATTTTGTACTCCAAGGCCATAATTACCTGTTAATCTAGGTGTCTCTTGACTTCTTACTTTTGCATTTCAGTCCCCCATGATGAAAAGGACAGCTTTTGTGTGTGTGTGTGTGTGTGTGTGTGTTAATTCTAGAAGATCTTGTAGGTCTTCATAAAACCATTCAGCATCAGCTTATTCAGCATTAGTAGTTGGGGCATAGACTTGGATTACTGTGATACTGAATGGTTTGTCTTCAGAACGAACTGAGTTCATTCTGTCATTTTTGAGATCACACCCAAGTACAGCATTTCGGAGTCTTTTGTTGACTATGAGGGTTACTCCATTTCTTCTAAGAGATTCTTGCTCACAGTAGTAGATATATTGGTCATCTGAATTAAATTTACCTATTGCAGTCCATTTTAGTTCACTGATTCCTGTAATGTCAATGTTCACTCACCATCTCCTGTTTGATCACTTTCAATTTACCTTGATTAAGGGACCTAACATTCCAGGTTCCTATGCAATATTCCTCTTACATCATGGGACTTTACTTCCATCACCAGTCACATTCACAGCTGGGCATTGTTTTTGCTTTGGCTCCATCTCTCATTCTTTCTGAAGTTATTTACCTGCTCTCCTTGAATAGCATATTGTTCACTTACCAATCTGGAGAGTTCATCTTTCAGTGTCCTATCTTTTTGCCTTTTCATACTGTTCATGAGGTTCTCAAGGCAAGAATACTGAATTGTTTTGCCATTCCATTCTACGGTGGACCACATTTTGTCAGAACACTCCAGTGTGGCCTGTCCATCTTGTGTGGCCCTACAGGGCATGGCTCATAATTTCATCGGGTTAGACAAGGCTGTGATCCGTGTGATCGGTTTGGTTATGTTTCTGCGACTGTGGTTTTCATTCTGACTCCCCTTTGATGGACAAAGCAGGTTTATGAAAGCTTTCTGATGAGAGAGATTGGACGTAATTGGGTCTTGTTCTGGTGCATGAGGCCATGCTCAATTCAGTCAGTTAAGTCGCTTAGTCGTGTCCGACTCTTTGAAACCCCATGGACTGCAGCATGCCAGGCTTCCTTGTCCATCACCAACTCCCAGAGCTTTCTCAAACTCATGTCCATTGAGATGGTGATGCCATCCAATCATCTCGTCCTCTGTTGTCTCCTTCTCCTCCTGCCTTCAGTCTTTCTCAGAGTCAGGATCTTTTCCATTGAGTCAATTCTTCACCTTAGGTGGCCAAAGTATTGTAGGTTCAGCTTCAGCATCAGAACTTCCAATGAATATTCAAGACTGATTTCCTTTAGGATTGGCTGGTTTTATCTCCTTGCAGTCCAAGGGACTCTGAAAAGTCTTCCCCAACACCACAGTTCAAAAATACCAACTCTTCAGCTCCCGGGTTTTTTTATAGTTCAACTCTCACATCCATATACACACAAAAAAAAAACCATAATTTTGACTAGATAGACCTTTGTTGGTAAAGTTATGTCTCTGCTTTACAATATGCTGTCTAGGTTGGTCATAGCTTTTCTTCCAAGGAGCAAGTGTCTTTTAATTTCATGGCTGTACTCACCATCTGCAGTGATTTTGGAGCCCTCCAAAATAAAGTCTGTCACCGTTTCCATTGTTTTCCCATCTATTTTCCATGAAGTGATGGGACCAGATGCCATGATCTTAGTTTTTTGAATGTTGAGTTTTAAGCCAGCTTTTTCACTTTCCTCTTTCACGTTCATCAAGAGGCTCTTTAGTTCTTCACTTTCTTCCATATGAGTGATGTGATCTGCATATCTGAGGTTATTGATATTTCTCCCAGTAATCTTGACTCCAGCTCGTGCTTCATCCTTCCTGGCATTTTGCATGATGCACTCTCCATATAAGTTAAATAAGCAGGGTGACAATATACAGTTTTGTCATACTTCTTGACTTGGTCAGTAAATCTTTAATCCAATTTTCTGTTGATGGTGGGGCTGTATTCCCTCCCTGTTGTTTGACCCGAGGCCAAACTCTAGTAGGGGTGATGAAGATAATGGTGTCTTCCTTCAAAAGGACTTGTGCAGGCATGGTTGAATTCAGTGCCCCTGACACTGTAGCAAGCCACTGTCCATCCACGCCTCCCCCAGAGACTCTTGGACACTCACAGGCAAGTCTGGTCAGTCTCTTGCGGGAACACTGTTCCTTTCTCCTGGCTCTTGCTGTGCACAAGGTTTTATTTGTGCCCTCCAAAGGTCTGTTTCCATCATCCTGTGTAAGTTCTGTAATCAAATCCCACTGGCCTTCAAAGACCAATTCCCCAGGGGTTCTCAGTCCCTTTGCCAGTTCCCCAGGTTGGGAAATCTGTTGTGGGTCCTAGAACTTTCTTAACAGTGCAAGAATTTCTTTGGTATAATTGTTCTGCAGTTTATGTGTCGTCTGCTCAATGGCTCTATGCTGGGGCTAATGGCCACCTCCTCAAAGAGGGCTTCTGCCACATGCTGCGTGACCCTGGTCTGATGCAGTCAGACCCCCTGTCCCTGTGGCATGCTACTGCTGACCTGTGCATCCACAAGAGACACTCAAACACTCAAAAGCAGGTCTGGCTCAGTCTTTGTGGAGTCTCTGGGTCTTAGTGCACACATAATTTTGTTTGAGTTGTTCGAACATCTCTGCTAGGTATGCAGTTTGAGCTTTTGCCTCTCCTACAGTCTTCCTGGGGCATTTCCTTTGTCCTTGGATGTGGGGTCTTTTTTTGGTGGAATTGAACATTCTCCTGTCGATGGTTTTTCAGCAGCAAGTTGCGATTTTGGAGTTCTCACAGAAGAAGATGAGTGCATGTCCTTCCAGTCCACCATCTGTGTCTTGGTTTGTAATAATGTAATCACCTCTCTGAGTCAATCCAATCTGGCTCTGGCACCCCAGGGATTTTAACCAGATAAAGGCCCAGCCCAGGGACATGATCCTGGATTCTTCACACCACATGAAAAAATACTTGTGATTCTGACCCACTCAAAGAGAGGGAGGTTAGCATGCGACCCCATATAAAAATGACAGTCTCAAAAATCTGCACTTGGGTCATCATTCTGAGACCCAGAGAGGAGCTGAATTATTGAAGGCTGAGAAAGGGAACCAAGCACACCTGTCAACAGTCACACCTGGCATCATCCACCAGCCAAAAAATGCAATTAAGAGCCAAAAGAATACCAGTTGCAATGAATTGAAATATATCAAATATGTTAAAGTTCATGGAATTATTATAAAGCTTTAAAAATAACACTTCACTAATCACCTTGACCTAGTGACTCAGCAGAAAAGAATCCAACTGCCAATGCAGAACACTTGAGCCCTATCCCAGGTTGGGAATATCCCTTGGAGAATGAAATGGAAACCCACTCCAGCATTCTTGCTTGGGAAATCCTGTGGACAGAGGAGCCTGGTGGGATAGAGACCATGAGGTCACAGAGTTGCACATGACTTAGCAACTAAACAACAACAACAGCATTTACCTTTGATGGATATAGGAAATTATTTCATTCTTCTGAAAATTGATTTAAAAAACAAATATTCACTCTACCTTTTCAAACTGTACATCAGAGTACATGAACATTTGATTAGAAAAGGTTCTTTTTACAGAATAAATCTAACCAAAAATTGCAGAAGTTACGGAAGTGGGAAAAACCACTAGGCTATTTAGGTATGACTTACATCAAATCCCTTAAGATTATATAGTAGAGGTGACAAATAGATTCAGAAGACTAGATCTGACAGACAGTGTGCCTGAAGAACTATGAACAGAGGTTTGTAACATTGTACAGGAGGCAGTGACCAAAACCATACACAAGAAAAATAAATGCAGCAAGGCATAATGGTTGTCTGAGGAGGCCTTACAAATATCTGTGAAAAGAAGAGAAGAAAAAGGCAAAGGAGAAAAGGAAAGATATAACCATCTGAATGCCAAGTTCCAAAAAATATCAAGGAGAGATAAGAAAGCCTTCTTAAGTGGACAAGGCAAAGAAATAGAGGGAAATAATTGAATGGGAAAGACTAGAGATCTCTTCAAGAAAATCTGAAGACATTTCATGCAAAGTTGGGCACAATAAAGGACGGAAACAGTAAGAACCTAACAGAAGCAGAAGATATTAAGAAGAGGTGGCAAAAACACGCAGAAGAACTGTGTTTAAAAGGTCCTAATAACCCAGAAAACAGCAATTGTGTGATCAGTCACACCTAGAGTCAGACATCCTGGAGTGTGAAGTCAAATGGGACTTAGGAAGAATTACTATGAACAAAGCTAGTGGAAGTGATGAGATTCCAGCTGAGCTATTTCAAATCCTCAAAGATGATGCTGTGAAAGTGCTGCACTCAACATGCCAGCAAATTTGGAAAACTCAACGGTGGCCACAGGACTGGAAGAGGTTAGTTTTCATTCAAATTCCAAAGAAAGGCAATGCCAAAGAATATTCAAACTACCACACAATTGTACTCATTTCACATGCTAACAAGGTCATGCTCCAAATACTTAAAGCTAGGTTTCAGCAGTATGTGAACTGAGAACTTCCAGATGTTCAAGCTGGATTTAGAAAAGGCAGAGGAACCACAGATCAAATTGCAAACATCCCCTGAATCATAGAAAAAGCAAGAGAATTCCAGAAAAACATTTATTTCTGCTTTATTGACTGTGCTAAAGCCTTTGTATGGATTAAAGCAAACTGTGGAAAATTCTGAAAGAGATGGGAATACCAGACCACCTTGCCTGCCTCCTGAGAAACTTTTATGCATGTCAAGAAGTAACAGTTAGAACTGGGCAGGGAACAATGGAGTGGATCAAAATTGGAAAAGGAGTAAATCAAGGCTGTATATTGTCACCCTACTCATTTAACTTGTATTCAGTGTGTGTGTGTGTGTGTGTGTATGTGTGTGTGTATTTAGCCCCTTAGTCATGTCCGACTCTTTGTGACCCCATGGACTGTAGCCCACCAGGCCTCCTCTGTCCATGGGGATTCTCCAGGCAAGAATACTGGAGTGGGTTGCCATGCCATGCTCCAGGGTATCTTCCCAACACAGGGATTCAACCCAAGTCTCCAGCATTGCAGGCAGGTTCTTTACCACGAGGTAAGCCTATAAATAATGGAGTTGGTAGCCTATTCCTTCTCCAGGGCACCTTCTCGACCCAGGAATCAAACCGAGCTCTCCTGAATTACCTGGGATTCTATGCTGAGTACATCATGCAAAATGCCAGGCTAGATGAATCACAAGCTGGAAACAAGGCTGCAGGGGAAAATATCAATAACCTCAGATATTCAAATTACACTACCCTAATGGCAGAAAGCAAAGAGGAATTGAAGAGTCTCTTGATGAAGGTAAAAGTGGACAGTGAAAAAGCTAGCTTAAAACTCAACATTCAAAAAACTAAGATCATTGTCCCATCGCTTCATAGCAAATAAATGGGGAAAAAATGGAAACAGTGCCAGAATTTATTTTCTTAGGCTCCAAAAACACTGTGTATGGTGACTGCAGCCATGAAATGAAAAGACACTTGATCCTTGAAAGAAAAGCTCTGACCAACTTAGGCAGCATATTAGAAAGCAGAGGCATCACTTTATCAACAAAGGTCTGTCTAGTCAAAGCTATGGTTTATCCAGTAGTCATGTATGAATGTGAGAGTTGGACCAACTGTGAAAAGACTGAGCGCCAATGAATTGATGCTTTCAAACTGTGGTGCTGAAGAAGACTCTTGAGTCCTTTGGACATCAAAGAGATCAAACCAGTCAGTCCTAGAGGAAATCAACCCTGAATATTCATTGGAAGGAGTGAGGCTGAAGCTGAATCTCCAATACTTTGGCCATCTGATATGAAGAGCCGACTCATTGAAAAAGATCCTGACATTGATAACGGTCAGGAGGAGAAGGGGGCAACAGAGGATCAGATGATTAGATTTCATCACTGACTCAGTGGACATGAGCTTGACCAACTTCAGAGATTATGAAGATCAGGGAAGCCTGACATGCTGCAGCCCATGGAGTGACAGAGATTTGGACACGACTGAGTGAATGAACAACAATCACAATGGAAGCACGTGTCAGTAAAATCATTTGTTTAAAGGCTATGGGAACATCATGAGACACTCATTCATCTTCACTTATATCTTCCCTGGTTTCTAGATCAAACTGACAATTTACAGGAAATGAAAAAATAGAAGAGCAAGTTAAACACAATCCACGAATGTGGTCAGCTAAATGTAACAGTTGGGAAATCTTACAGGACAAGTGGCCCTGTTTCTTTGACAAATGAAGTACAAAACGTAAACAGAAAGAGCCAGAGCAATACTAAAGATATTTAGCCATTGCATTAGATTCTTATTGCTGCTGTAACTAATTATCACAAGTTTATTGACTTAAAGCAACCCAAGTTTACTCTCTGACGACTCTGGAGGTCGGAAGTCTCATGTGAATCAGCAGGGCTATGTCCCTCACTCCTTGTCTCATGGGCTCCACAGCTCTCAGGTCTCTGCTTCCATTGTCACACCTCCTCTGGCTCTGACACTCCCCCTTCCCTCTTATGAAGACCTTTGTGTTTACTTGCACCCACCTGGAGAGCTCAGAATAATGTCTTTCATTCTAAGGCCTTAACTTAGGGACATCTGCCATGTCCCTTTTGCATGTAAGGTAACACTCTCAGGTGCCAGGGGTCAGGGTATGGACTACATGGGGGCCTATTATTCAATCATGTTAACCAAGTATTGAAGTCTGGTTCAAACTAACCAACTCTGGGGGAAAATTATGAGACAGTTGGGAAATTTGGACATTGACTAGGAATTTGATGGTAGTCAGGAATTTTTGTTAATACAATATTTTGGTAATATTTTTTAAAAAACTATATATTTTACAGATAAATACTGAAGTATTATGGATGTATTGATCTGATGTCTGGGATTTGCTCTAAGTTCTTAGATGGACCATGTGTGGAGAGTCATTTCAGCCAGTGGGTGGACACATGGGTTCCATGGGCTCACACATGTTTACACTGAAGATGAGCTAAGACTGTTTAAAGGGAACAGGGCCTCTGAAAGAGAAAGGATAGTCAACACTGGTTTTTCCTGAGAGGACAGAGGGCCTCAAGCTCCACCACTGTGGAGGACCACGCTTTGTCCTGGAGAAGGGGATGCTGTCTTCTCATGGAGGGAGATGGAGGGAAATGCAGGGACATGGCAGGTTTGAATGTTTGGTGAGGAAAAAAGGAAGGACCTCACCTCTAGTGGATTCTAATTTCTGTACTGAATGGTAGCTGTGGTGGGTGCAGTGGAGAGGTCAGTGGGTGGGGCCATAAGGAGGCATAAACCTGGAAACCGCTGTTACCACCAATTACCTGAGGGTCTTGGACAGAAAATGAGCAGAGCGTGTGAACAGCATTGAAGGCCCATTAGTCACTCTGAATTTATGGTGAAAACAGTCAGCTCCACTACGTAATTTTCTTCAGAATTGCTGCCCTGCGGGTTTCAAGAAAGGAGACACATGGTTCACTCAGGATAAAGCTGTGTCTGTTAGTGAGGCAAGAAGATGAAAAGCAAAGGAGTTGAGGGCATTGGTGTGGTGTGGTTGAGATGGTGAACCGTGGAATTGAAGGGCCATTATTGAGAAGGTGAAAGAAGCACCATGATGAGAGAGCAGAGCTCTTGACAGGGTTGCAGGGAACCGAGGGGCCCAGGAAGCTGGGGGAAGGAAGGTTCTAGTCACTTGGGGCTCTAATGGTTATTGTTGGTGGGAGAGTTTGGGTTATGACGATGTTCAGGGTAACTATGAAGGGAAGCAATTCCCGAATGTGATGAAAATGACACCTGAGGATGTGGGAAATAAAATTTGCCAGGATCCCAGGAAGCTATGATACCTTCAGGCGCTTCAGCTGAGCAGTTGCCCATCTTAGCAACAATCACTTGCAATGCCTTTCGGTATGTAGGGCAGGGGAGGGGGTGCAGACCCTTCACATTTTAACCAAGCAAAATAGTACAGAAGAAAGAAGCTCTTTGAAAAGAGAACATGAGCTCTTTGAAGGCAGAAGCTCAGAATGATTTTCCCTCTTTGAATCTCAGTATTCTTCATAATGTGAGAAACTGATAGATGCCCCATAACTATTATTAGTCAGAAATTAAAAATCAAATGAATAAATACACCCTTATTAATTACTTCCATCTAAGGATCAATGATGTAAGGAATGAATTCTGACATATATGTTTTCCCCACCACCATCAAGCAATTAACCCTAAGGATTCTGACTGAGTGTCCTAAAAATTTAATTCCGTTCTGACACCACCCACCTGGAGAGAATATCAGAGCCTACAGGTTAGGGGGTCTGTCCCACAGGACTGCCGTCACTGTGGATGTTAATTCCAAGTCCAGATCATCACTCATGCTTCTGACTGATCAGCTATAAACTGAAGGTTCCCACCCCCTTCCCCTCAGGTTTGCTGGAGCAGAGGAACATTTTCTTACAAGTACAAGTTTAATTTCATAATAAAATGAAATTTTAATTTTTTGGTATCATGGCACCAAATATCAGGTTGGTTTATTTCTCTTCCTCAATTCTTGTCTCATCACAACAAAAATATGGAGCAAGGACCAAAAGATGTAGATCCACAGATAAGTTAGAGCTCAGTTCAGCTCAAGAAGACAGATCTTTTATTAGTCTGACACTCCCAAAGAAGTTCTCCTCCTCCTTCCTATAGACCCCTTTTGGCTTCCCCCTTTTACACTTCCAGTCTCCTAATTTTGGTTATGCCTGTTGCAAAGTAGGGCTTGCACTCATCACCAGTCAATGAAAGGGAATGCAAATGGGCATATGCTCATGGCTGATTGACAATTACAAGTTATATGACAGCAAGCTGTGTTGTTTATGTCTTCCCATATGTCTTTGCATAATTCCATCTGCTATAATTAGATGTTGAATATTCATGAGCCCTTGATGGGCTCCTAACTGCCTAAGGTTACTTGGGGAAGCCCCTGTGGTCATGTTGTATCCACTGTGTGCCTAGGGTACGTATGCAGGAGTTGAAAAGTCTCTGTGGTTATTTTGTAGCATATCTATGAGTTCTCCTGGGTGTATCTGGGATGGAGTTTAGAGGTGGCTTGCCTCCCTTCAGCCAAGCCTCCCCTCATTGCTCATGTCTAACTTCCTATCTAACATTCTCCGTCAATTGTATGGACCCCAAATCATTGGGGAGATGGGCGTCATTCATTCTGGCTGCTTCCTGCTGAGTTGGGGCAGCGAGGGGCCTTGGGTGTCCATCACCTGCTTACAGTCAAAAAGGGGGGGGCGGTAAGGGCTGCTGATGTCTGTCCAAGGAGGACGCTGTGAGGAAGTCATCAGAGGGGTCAGGGGTTGGTATCCATGTTGTATCAGAAGTTGAGACTGTATCTTGTTGACCTGAGAAGAAATTAAAAAAAAGAGTAAGTTGAGGAGTGAAAGTTTCTCAGTAGTGTCCAACTCTTTGTGACCCATGGACTGTAGCCTGCCAGGCTCCTCTGTCAAAGAAATTCTCCAGGCCAGAATGCTGAAGTGGGTAGCTGCTCCCTTCTCCAGATCTTCCCAACCCAGGGATCCAACCCAGGTCTCCTGCATTGCAGGTGGATTCTTTACCATCTGAGCTACCAGAGAAGTTGAAGAAAGAGGGAGCAAACAGAATTATAAGCCAAAGCCACCCCAGGAGTGTATCCTTGATTTAATGAAACCAGGATGTTGCTGTGCTGGCCTTGTCCAGTATTTGATTAGTTTTTAGTGTAACCAGTCCTGATCCATTTATATGTCAGCTTAGTAAGAATTGGGTCAAGGCATACCCAGAAAATAGCCTTATTGAGCATGTTCATGATTTCTGTGGTGGCTGGACTTAAGGGGTGTATATAAGAATAACTCAAACCGGTGAGGCACAGGAGATACAGAAACCTGGGGAGAAGGTTTGGAAGCAGGAGCTTCTGCCCCTGTGGAGCTGGGGTGCATTACCCCCTGGTATGTGGATTTGCTCACCAACCTTGAAGCTCATCTGATCTCCTCATTCCAGAGTTTTTATTATGGAGCTTAATCTGCTGCTCCAACTCCTTCCCAGGGATCAGAGGATGTGCCTGAAAATCCAAACCTTCTAATCTCTTGGTCTTGTTGATGACCAGACCCATTCTGGGGGAATCTAGGGCCCCAGACTGTCACCTCATTAGCATAAATGCAGGTGGGCTCAAGGGGCTTTTTATGAAGAACACATGATGCTCTTATCACTTGGGAAATCCCAAGGCTTTAGCATCTGTGTCAGGACCTGGGGACAAAAAGCAAATGTACTTCCTATTATACCACAAATATATAAGTGAAGTTGGAAATACACAAATCTATAATCAGAAGAGAAGTGAGGTAGTCACTTCAGTTGAAAGCAATGGCATTTTTAAAGGGATGGTGCATGGGGATGACCCAGAGAGGTGTTATGGGGTGTGAGGTGGGAGGCGGTTTATGTTTGGGAATGCATGTACACCCGTGGTGGAGTCATGTCAATGTATGGCAAAACCAATACAGTATTGTAAAGTAAAACAAAGTTAAAATAAAAATTAAAAAATAAATAAATAAATAAAAATAAAAAATAAAAATGTGAGGATAATGCAGTTCCGATAAATAAAAATGAATCATGGCATGGACATAATACGTGGTAAAATACAGCAGAGAGAATGTTGGAAAAGGACTCAACATCCACAGGAGTATGCTCTGTAACACTGACTACCTGGGCAATTTCCTAAAATAAGGTAAAAACTCAAGCATCTCCTTGAGGGAGAAATATGTGTGGAGTGAAATTTCCATGCCAGGAGGGATTCAGAATTTGGCTCCTGCAAGACCACAGGTTCATGATCACCACCATGCTGGCCACGGCCTGGGGTTCCTTCCAAGCAATGAAAGTATGTGTGTGAAAAGCACCAGAGCTATTTTTCCTCAAAAGCATATCGCAGAAAATCACAAGAGGACAAAAAAGATGACTTCCTCACATTGAAATGACTTAAAAAAACAGTGGTAAAAATAAAATCATGGTTAAAAATATCCAAGGCATGATGGGGCCACAGACTATCGTTACTCAGGATCTGGCCCACAATTAAAGACTTCCAACAGGTTGCAAATTGCCTGCTTCACCAGCTTCACACTGTATGCCACTAAGTCTTTATGCAGAAGGCAGGCCTCTCCAGAGAGCCTTCCTCACAGCCATGAGATTCCTATGTCATGACGGTGCCACTCACCCCAATACTTCTGAGTTCTTGTGGATTCTCTTTCTAAGTTCATTAGTTTTGTTGGAGCACAGAAACAAATGTTTTAGTGTGTGGACATTACTACACTTCCATGACTGGGAACTGTCAGGTGTGTTACTGCTTTTGAAATTATTGATTTCAAAAGAGGAACTCTTTGCAATAAGAACCTTTGCATTTTTCATGTGCCTATTGGTCACCTGTATATCTTCTTTGCAAAATGTCTATTCAGATCTTCTGACCATTTCTGAATCAGGGTGTTTGATTTTTTTATGATTAAATTTATTAGGCTTCACTGGTGGCTCAGATGGTAAAGAGTCCATCTGCAATGCGGGAGACTTGGGTTCAGTCCCTGGGTTAGGAAGATCCCTTGGAGAAGGAAATGACAAATCCAATATTCTTGCCTCAGAAATCCATGGATGGAGGAGCTTGGCAGGCTATAATCCATGGGGTTGCAAAGAGCTAAGTGAGAGACTAACATTTTCTCTGAGTAGATGTCCAGGAGTGGGATTGCTGGGTAATGTGGTAGTTCTATTTTTAGTTTCTAAGGGAACTTTCATACTGTTTTCAGTAGTGGCTGTATCAATTTACATTTCCAACATCAGTGCAAGATGATTGCCTGTTCTCCACACCCTCTCCAGCATTTATTGATTGTGGATTTTTGATGACGGTCATTCTGACTGTGTGAGGTGATTGTAGTTTCCATTGTAGTTTTGATTTCTCTAATTATTAGTGATGTTGATCATCTTTTAATGTGACTTTTGGCCATCTATGTGTCTTCTTTGGAGAGATGTCTGTTTAGGTCTTTTGCCCATTTATTTATTTAAAATTGAGCTTACTGAGCAGTTTGTGTGTTTTGGAGATTCATCCCTTATCAGTTACTCTTTTTGCAAATATTTTCTCCCATCTGAGGGTTATCTTTTCATCTTATTTATGCTTTTCTTTGCTGTTCAAAAGATTTTAAGTTTACTTAGGTCTCATTTGTTTATTTTTGTTTTTATTTACGTTACTCTAGGAGGTGGGTCAAAAAAGACCTTACTATGATTTATGTAAAGAATGTTCTACCTATGTTTTCCTCTAAGAGTTTTACAGTATACAAGCTTATATTCAGAAGTGCGGCAGCTGCGGCAGATGGCGCAGAAAAATGGCCTAGAAGAGCTACCCCATGTCCAAGGTAAGGAGAGGCGTCTGTGCTTTTCTGGAGCAGTCGTGAAGAGATACCTCATGTCCAAGGTAAGAGAAACCCAAGTAAGATGGGGTAGGCACTGAGAGAGAGCATCAGAGGGCAGACAAACTGAAACCACAATCACAGACAACTAGCCAATCTGATCACATGGACCACAGCCTTGTCTAACTCAATGAAACTAAGCCATGCTATGTGGAGCCACCCAGGATGGTGGAGAGGTCTGACAAAATGTGGTCCACTGGAGAGGGGAATGGTAAACCACTTCAGTATTCTTGCCTTGAGAAACCCATGAACAGTATGAAAAGGCAAAAACTAGGACACTGAAAGATGAGCTCCCCAAGTCAGTAGGTGCCCAATATGCTACTGGAGATCAGTGGAGAAATAACTCCAGAAAGAATGAAGGGATGGAGCCAAAGCAAGAATAACATGATTGGACTGGTGATAGAAGCAAGGTTTGATGCTGTAAAGAGCAATATTGCATAGGAACTTGGAATGTCAGGTCCATGAATCAAGTGAAATTGGAAGTGGTCAAACAGGAGATGGCAAGAGTGAACACTGACATTCTAGGAATCAGCAAACTAAGAGGGAATGGAATGGGTGAATGTAACTCAGATGACCATTATATCTACTATTGTTGGCAGGAATCCTTTAGAAGAAATGGAGTAGCCATCATGGTCAACAAAAGAGTCTGAAATGCAGTACTTGGATGCAACCTCAAGAATGACAGAATGATCTCTGTTCATTTCCAAGGCAAACCATTCAATATCATGGTAATCCAAGTCTATGCCCCGACTAGTAATGCTGAAGACGCTGAAGTTGAACAGTTCTATGAAGAACAACAAGACCTTCTAGAACTAGCACCCAAAAAAGATGTCCTTTTCATTATAGGGGAATGGAATGCAAAAATAGGAAGTCAAGAAACACCTGGAGTGACAGGCAAATTTGGCCTTGGAGCAGGGCAAAGGCTAATAGAGTTCTGCAAACAGAATACATGGGTCATAGCAAACACCCTCTTCCAACAACACAAGAGAAGACTACACATGGACATCACCAGATGGGCAACACCAAAATCAGATTGATTATATTCTTTGCAGCCAAAGATGGAGAAGCTCTATACAGTCAGCAAAAACAAGACTAGAAGCTGACTGTGGCTCAGATCATGAGCTCCTTATTGTCAAATTCAGGCTTAAGTTTAAGAAAGTAGGGAAAACCACTAGACCATTCAGGTATGACCTAAATCAAATCCCTTATGATTATACGGTGAGAAGCAGATTTAAGGGACTAGATCTGATAGAGTGCCTGATGAACTATGGACTGAGGTTTGTGACATTGTACAGGAGAAAGGGATCAAGACCATCCCCGTGGAAAAGAAATGCAAAAAAGCAAAATGGCTGTCTGAGGAGGCCTTACAAATAGCTGTGAAAAGAAACGAAGTGAAAAGCAAAGGAGAAAAGGAAAGATATACCCATTTGAATGCAGAGTCCCAAAGAATAGCAAGGGGAGATAAAAAAGCCTTCATCCGTGATCATTGCAAAGAAATAGAAGAAAACAATAGAATGGAAAAGACTAGAAATCTCTTCAAGAAAATTAGAGATACCAAGGGAACATTTCAGGCAAAGATGGGCTCAATAAAGGACAGAAATGGTAGGGACCTAACATAAGCAGAAGATATTAAGGAGAGGTGGCAAGAACTGGACAAAAAAGATCTTCATGACTGAGATAATCACGATGGTGTGATCTCTCACCTAGAGCCAGACATCCTGTAATGTGAAGTCAAGTGGGCCTTAGGACACATCACTCCAACCAAGGCTAGTGGAGGTGATGGAATTCCAGTTGAGCTATTTCAAATCCTGAAAGATGATGCTGTGAAAGTGCTGCACTCAATATACCAGCAAGTTTGGAAAACTCGGCAGTGGCCACAGGACTGGAAAAGGTCAGTTTTCATTCCAATCCCAAAGAAAGGCAATGCCAAAGAATGCTCAAACTACAGCACAATTGCACTCATCTCACATGCTAGTAAAGTAATGCTCAAAATTCTCCAAGCCAGGCTTCAGCAATACTTGAACTGTGAACTTCCAGATGTTCAAGTTGGTTTTAGAAAAGGCAGAGGAACCAGAGATCAAATTGCCAACATCCTCTGGATCATCAAAAGAGCAAGAGAGTTCCATGAAAACATCTATTTCTGCTTTACTGACTATGCCAAAGCCTTTGGCTGTGTGGATCACAATAAACTGTGGAAAATTCTGAAAGAGATGGGCATAGCAGACCACCTGACCTGCCTCTTGAGAAATCTATATGCAGGTCAGGAATCAACAGTTAGAACTTGACATGGAACAACAGACTGTTTCCAAATAGGAAAAGGAATATGTCAAGACTGTATATTGTCACCCTGCTTATTTAACTTACATGCAGAGTACATCATGAGAAACGCTGGGCTGGAGGAAGCACACACTGGAATCAGATTGCCAGGAGAAATATCAATAACCTCAGATATGCAGATGACACCACCCTTATGGCATAAATTGAAGAAGAACTAAAGATCCTCTTGATGAAAGTGAAAGAAGAGAGTGAAAAAGTTGGTGTAAAGCTCAACATTCATAAAACGAAGATCATGGCATCTGGTCCCATCACTTCATGGGAAATAGATGGGGAAACAGTGGAAACAGTGTCAGGCTTTTTTTTTTTCTGGGCTCCAAAATCACTGTAGATGGTGATTGCGGCCATGAAATTAAAAGACACTTACTCCTTGGAAGGAAAGTTATGACCAACCTATATAGCATATTAAAAAGCAGACATTACTTTGTCAACAAGGTCCATCTAGTCAAGGCTATGGTTTTCCCAGTGGTCATGTATGAATGTGAGAGTTGGGCTATAAACAAAGCTGAGTGCAGAAGAATTTATGCTTTTGAACCGTTGTAGTTCAAAACTCCAACTTTTGGTGTTGGAGAACATTCTTGAGAGTCCCTTGAACTGCAAGGAGATCCAACCAGTCCATCCTAAAGGAGATCAGTTCTGGGCATTCATTGGTAGGACTGATTTTGAAGCTGAAACTCCAGTACTTTGGCCACCTGATGACTCATTTGAAAAGACCCTGATGCTGGGAAGGATTGAGGGCAGGAGGAGAAGGGGACGACAGAGAATGAGATGGTTGGATGCCATCGCTGACTTGATGAACATGAGTTTGGGTGAACTTCAGGTGTTGGTGATGACAGTGAGGCCTGGCATGGTGTGGTTCATGGGGTCACAAAGAGTCAGACACAACTGAGTGAATGAACTGAGCTGAATCCATTTTGACTTTTTTTGTGTGTATAGTGTTAGGGAGTGTTCTAGTTCCAGTCTTTTACATTTTCCAACCATAACATATTGAAGAGGCTGTCTTTTCTCTGTTGTATATTCTTGCCTTCATCATCATAGACTAGGGGACCATAGATGGTAGGTATATCTCTGGACTTTCTATCTTATTCCACTGATCCATTTTTCCTCTTTTGTGCCAGCACCATAATATATTGATTACTGTAGATGTGTGAAGTCAAGGAGGCTAGTTTCTCCAGCTCAATTTTCTTAAGATTGTTTTGGCTATTCAAGGTCTTTTGTGTTCCCATACAAATTGTGAGAATTTTTTGTTCTGTGAAAAATGTCCTTGGTAACTTAATAGGGATTGTGCTGAATGTGAATATTACATGGGTGGTAGAGTCATTTTCACAATATTGATTCTTTCAATCCAAGATCATGTTATATCTTTCTATCTGTTTGTATCGTCTTTGATTTCTTGCATCAGTATCTTACAGCTTTCTGAGTACAAGCCTTTTGCCTCCTTGTTGTTGTTCAGTTGCTCAGTCATGTCTGACTCTTTGTAACCCCATGGACTGCAGCACAAGAGGCTTCCCTGTCCTTCACCATCTCCCAGAGCTTGCTCAAACTCATGTCCACTGAGTTGGTGATACTATCCAATAATCTCATTCTCTGTTGTACTCTTTTCCTGCCTTCAATCTTTCCCATATATTGTGTGGGCTTTTCTGAATCAACTCTTTGTATCAGGTGGCCAAAGTTGTGAAGCTTCAACTTCAGCATCAGTCCTTCCAATTAATATTCAGGACCAATTTCCTTTAGGATGGACTGGCTTGATCTGCTTGCAGTCCAAGGGGCTCTCAAGAATTTTCTGCAACACCACAGTTCAAAAGATCCAATTCTTCAGCGCTCAACCTTCTTTATGCTCCAACTCTCACATCCATATATTACTAATGAGAATACCTTATCTTTGACTATATGGAAATTTGTTGGCAAAGTACAGTCTCTACTTTTTAATATGCTGTCTAGATTTACCATAGCTTTTCTTTCAAGGATCAAGCAGCTTTTAATTTCATGGCTGCAGTCACCATCTGCAGTGATTTTAGAGCCCATGAAAAATAAAGTCTGTCACTGTTTCCATTGTTTCCACCATCTAATTGCCATGAAGTGATGGGACCAGATGCCATGATCTTTGTTTTTTGAATGTTGAATTCTAAGTCAACTTTTCACTCTCCTCTTTCTCCTCCATCAAGAGGCTCTTTAGCTCCTCTTTGCTTTCTGCTATAAGGTTGGTGTCATCTGCATGTCTGAGGTTATTGATATTTCTACCAGCAGTCTGGATTTCAGTGTGTGCTTCATCCAGCCTGTCATTTGCATGATATACTCTGCATAAAAGTTAAAGAAGCAGGGTGACAATATGCAGCCTTGACATACTCTTCCTAATTTTGAACCAGTCTGTTGTTCCATATCCGGTTCTAACTTGTTTCTTGACCTGCATACAGGCTTCTCAGGAGGCAGGTAAGGTGGTCTCTTTAAGAATTTTACAGTTTGTCGTGGTCCACACAGTCAAAGCCTTTAACATAGCCAATGAAGCAGGAGTAAATGTTTCTCTGGAATTATCTTCCTTTATCAATGATTCAACAGATGTTGGCAATTTGATCTCTGGTTTCTCTACCTTTTCTAAATCCAGTTTGAACATCTGGAAGTTCTCGGTTCACATACTGGTGAAGCCTGTCTTGGAGAATTTTGAGCTTTACTTTGCAAGCTTGTGAAATGAGCACAATTGTGTCGTAGTTTGAAGATTCTTTGGCATTGTCTTTTTTGAGATTGAAATGAAACCTGGCATTTCCAGTGCTGTGGCCACTGCTAAGTTTTCCAAATTTGCTGGCATATTGCGTGCAGCACTCTA
The DNA here is from genome assembly GCA_006410935.1 of Redunca redunca. Lineage (NCBI taxonomy): Eukaryota > Metazoa > Chordata > Mammalia > Artiodactyla > Bovidae > Redunca > Redunca redunca. The sequence continues at coordinate 774,671 of SJYQ01001751.1, forward strand.
ACAGCATCATCTTTTAGGATTTGAAATAACCGGAATACCATCACATCCACTTTGCTTGTAGTGATGCTTCCTAAGGCTCACACGACTTTGCACTTCAGGATGCCTGGTTTTGAGTGAGCTCATCATCGTAGTTATCTGGGTCGCTGAGATCTTTTTTGCATAGTTCATCTACGTATTCTTGCCACCTCTACTTAATATTTTCTACTTCTGTTAGGTCCTTGATGTTTCTGTCCTTTATTGTGCCTATTTTTGTATGAAATATTCCCTTGATATCTCTAATTTTCTTGAAGAGATCTCTAGTCTATTCTATTGTTTCTCTCTATTTCTTTGCATTGTTCTCTTAGGAAGGCTTTCTTTCCTCTCCTTGCTGTTCTTTTGAACTCTGCATTCAGATGGGTATATTTTCCCTTTTCTCCTTTGGCTTTCACTTCTCTTCCTAGCTATTTGCAAAGCTTCCTGAGACAATCTTTTGGCTTTTTTGTGTTTCTTTTTCTTGGGGATGATTTTGATCACCACCTTCTATGCAATGTTATAAACCTCCATTCATGATCCTTCAGACACTCTCTCTGTCAGATGTAATCCTGTGAATCTATTTTGTCACTTCCACTGTATCATCTTAAGGAATTTGATTTAGGTCACACCTGAATAACTTCATGTTTTCCCTATTTTCTTCAATATAAGTTAGAATTTTGAATAAAGAGTTCATGATCTGAGCCACACTCAGCTCCTAGTCTTCTTTTTGCTGACTGTATAAAGCTTCCCCATTTTTGGCTGCAAATAGTATAATCAATCTGATTTCAGTATTAGTCGTCTGGTGATGTCAATGTGTAGAGTCATCTCTTGTGTCGTTGGAAGAGTGTGTTTTCTATCACTAGTTCATCCTCTTGGGAAAACTCCGTTAGTCTTTGCCCTGCTTCATTTTGTACTCCAAGGCCAAACTTGCCTGTTACTCCAGGTATCTCTTGACTTCCTACTTTTGCATTCCAGTACTCTATGATGAAAAAGACATCATTTTTGGTGTTAATTCTAGAGAGTCTTGTAGATCTTCATAGAATCATTCAACTTTTGCTTCTTCAGCATTAGTCGTTGTGGCATAGACGTGGATTACTGTGATAGTCCAAGGTTTGCCTTGGAAATGAGCAGAGATCATTCTGTTGTTTTTGAGATTGCACCCAAGATTGCATTTTGGACTCTTTTGTTGACTATGAGGGCTACTTCATTTCTTCTAAGGGATTCTTTCCCACAGTAGTAGATATAATGGTCATCTGAATTAAATTCACCCATTCTGGTCCATTTTAGTTCACTAATTCCTAATATGTATATGTTCACTCTTGCCATCTTCTATTTGATTCTTCTAATTTACCTTGATTCATGGACCTAACATTCCAGGTTCATATGCAATATTGTTCTTTACATCATCAGACTTTGCTTTCGCCATCAGATTCATTCACAACTAGGCGTTTCTGCTTTGGCTGAATCTCGTCATTTCTTCTGGGGCTATTTCTCTGCTCTTCTCCAGTGGCTTACTGGGAACTTCCTGACCTTGAGAGTTCATCTTTCAGTGTCATATCTTTGACTTTTCATACTGTACATGGGATTCTTAAGACAAGAATACTGAAGTGGTTTGCCACTCCCTTCTCCAGAGCACTACATTTTGTCAGAACTCTCTGCCATGTCTTGCTTAGCCCTCTATGGCATGGCTCATAGTTTCCTTGAGTTTCACAGGGCTGTGATCTATGTAATAAGGTTGGTTAGTTTTCTGCGACTGTGGTTTTCATTCTGTCTGCCCTCTGATGGATGAGGATAAGAGGCTTGTGGAAGCTTCCTGATGGAAGGGACTGGCTGTGGGAAAATTGTGAGTTGGTCAGGTGCTCAATCATCTGGTGGGGCTGTGTTCCTTTCCTGTAGATTGACCTGAGGCCAAACTCTGCTAGGGTTAATGGTCATAACAGCAACCCCCTTCAAAAGGATTTATGCCAGCATGCTGTGGCTCCCAAGACTGTTGTAGTTAGTGCCCCTGACTCCACAGCAGGCCACTGTCAGCCCTTGCCTCCTCCAAAGACTCTGGGACATGCACAGGCAAGTCTGGCTCAGTCTTGTGGGGTCGTTGCTCCTTTCCTGATTCCTGGTGTGCACATGGTTTTGTTGTGCCCTCCAAAAGTCTGTTTCTCCAGTCCTGTGGGTGTTCTGTAATCAGTCCCACTGACCTTCAAAGTCAAATTCCTGGGAATTCTCAATCCATTTGCTAGATCCCTGGTTGAGGAAATGAGTTTTTGCACCAGTGTCAGAATTTCTTTGATATCGTTCTCCAGTTTGTGAATCGTCTGCTCAGCAGCTCTATGGTGGAGCTAATGGAGACCTCCTCCAAAAGGACTGATGCCACATGCCAAACCTCCTAGATTTGCTGCAGCCAGAGCCCCTGCCCCTGTGGCAGGGCACTGCTGACTCGTGCATCCACAGGACACATTCAAACGCTCTCAGGCAGGTCTGGCTTAATTCTCCTGTGAGACTCACTGCTCCTTTCCATTGGTCCTGGTGTGCAGGTTTTGTTTGTGCCTTCGGACCATCTCTGGAGGGTATGAAGTTTGATTAAACACGATTGTGCCCCTCCTACCATCGTGTTGGGGCTCTTCCTTTGCCCTTGGATGCAGGGATCCAACGTTCTCCTGTTGATGGTTGTTCAGCAACTAGTTGAGGTTTTGTTTTTCTCGCAGGAAAGATGAGCACTTGTCCTTCTACTCTGCCATCTTCCCTAGTAGCTCAGCTTATAGAATCCACCTGCAATGTTCAGTTCAATTCCTGGGCTGGAAAGATCCCTTAGAGAAGGTATAGGCTACTCACTCCAATATTCAAGGGCTTCCCTGGTGACTCATATGGTAAAGAATCTTCCTGCAATGCCGGAGAGCTTGCTTTGAGCCCTGGGTTGGGAAAACCCCACGGAGGAGGGCGTGGCAACCCACTGCAGTATTTGCCTCCTTAGGTAGGTTTATTCCTAGGTATTTAATTCTTTTTTGTTGCAATGGTAAATGGGATAGATCCTTAATTTCTCTTTCTGATCTTCTATTGTCAGTGCACAGGAATGCAAGAGATTTCTGTGTATTCATTTTGTATTCTGTAACTTTACCAAATTCATTGCTTAGCTCGAGTAGTTTTCTGGTGGCATCTTTAGGATTTTCTATGTGAAAATCTTTTCTATCTTCTTTTCCAGTATAAATTCCTTTTATTTCTTTTTTTTCTCTGAATGTCATCCTTAGGACTTCCAAAATTATACTGAGTAAAAAGTGGTGACAGCAGAAACCTTCGTCTTGTTCCTATCTTGAAAGAAATGCTTTCAGTTTTTCACCATTGGGAATAAAGTTTACTGTGGGTTGGTTGTATATGGCTTTTATTACGTTGAGGTAGGTTCTCTCTATGCCCCATCTCTGGAGATATCTTTTTTTCTTTTAAAATCATAAATGGGGGTTGAATTTTGTCAAAAGCTTTTCCTGCATCTACAGAGAGGAATACATGCTTTTCATTCTTGAATTTGTTAATATACTGTATCATATTGCTTGATTTGGGTATATTGAAGACTCCATTTTTTGGTTTAAAGCCTACTTGATCATGATATATGATCCTTTTAATGTGTTATTGGATTCTGTTGCTAGTATTTTGTTCAGGATTTTTGTGTCTATGTTCATCAATAGTATTGACCTGTAATTTTCTTTTTGCAATATCTTTGGTTTTGGCATAAGAGTAATAGTAGCCTCATAAATGAAATTGATAGTGTTCCTCTCTCTTCAATTTTTTGGAAGAGTTTGAGAATGATAGAGTTAGTGCACCTCTAAATATTTGATAGATTTCCATCTGGTCCTGGAATTTTGTTGCTAGAAGAATTTTAATCACACTTCCAATTTCATTACTTGTGAATCTATTCATATTTTCTATTTCTTCCTGGTTTGGTCTTGGAGGCTTCCCAGGTGGTGCAGTGGGGGAAAAAAATCTGCCTGCTAATGCAGGAGATGTAAGACATGTAGGATCTATCCCTGGGTCAGGAAAATCCCTTGGAGTAGGAAATGGCAACCTGCTCTGGTATTCTTGCCTGGAAAAATCCATGCATAGGACCCTAGTGGGTTATAGTCCATGGGGTTGCAAAAAGCACACACTCAGTCTTAGAAAGTTGTATCTTTCTAAAGAATATGTCCATTTCTTAAGTTGTCCATTTTTGGTGTATAGTTGTTTGTAGTAGTCTCCTATGTTTCTTTGTATTTCTGTGGTGTTGATTGTAACTTCTCCTTTTCCATTTTTAATTTTATTGATTTGAACCCTTTCATTTTTCTTCTTGAGGAGTCTGGATAAAGATTTATCAATTTTGTTTATCTTCTCAAAGAATCAATTTTTAGTTCATTGATCTTTGCTATTGTTTCTAAGTCATTTGTTTCTGCTGTGATATTTATGATTTTGTTCCATTTAAATACTTTGGGTTTGTTATTTCTTATTTTTCTAGTTGCTTTAGGTGTAAGGTGAGGTTTGTTTATTTGAGATTTTTCTTGTTTCCAGAAGCTGAATTGTATTGTCATAAACTTCCCTCCGAGAACTGCTTTTGCTACATCTGGCAGGTCGTGGGTTGTCATGCTTTCATTGTCATTTGTTTCTAAGTATTTGTTGATTTCCTCTTTGATTTCTTCAGTGATCCATTGGTTATTTAGTAGCATATTTTTTAGCCTCCATGTGCTTGTGTTTTTACAGATTTTTTTCCCCATAATTGATTTCTAATCTCATATCATTGTGGTCAAAAAGATGCTTGAAAAAATTTCAATTTTCTTAAATTTACAAAAGCTTGAATTACCAAGGTATGATATATCTTGGAGAATGTTTTGTCTGCACTTGAGAAGAAAATGTATTCTGATGCTTTGAAATAGAATGTCCTATAAATGTCAATTAAGTCTACCTAGTCTATTGTGTGGTGCTTCCCTAGTGGCACTAGTGGTAAAGAAGCCACCTGCCAATGCAAGAGATGTAAGAGACGTAGGTTTGACCATTGCATTGGGAAGATCCCCTGAAAGTGCATGGCAACCCACTCAAATATTCTTGACTGGAGAAGCACAGGTGGTGGCAGTGGCACCCGGCACACTTAAGCACAGGCAGTCACGGCTGCGGCACCCGGTGCACTTAAGTGCAGGCGGCTGTGGCGGGGCCCGATGCACTTAAGCATGGCCAAGAACTACCCCACGTCCGAGGTCAGGGGCAGCAGCCTAGAGTGCCAGGCTGCGATGATGCCGGAACGGCCAAGAGGAGCTACCCCACATCCGAGGCCAGGGGCGATGGCCGAGAGGAGCTACCCCACATCTGAAGCCAGGGTAGGCTTCTGGGAGGAGCAGCCCCACGCTCAAGGAGTGGTGGCTGTGAGAGTGCAGGAGGGCCTAGAGGAGCCATCCCACGTTGAGGGTCAGGAAGGGCGGTGGGAGGAGATACCCCTCATCCGAGGTAAGGAGCAGTGGCTGTGCTTTGCTGGAGCAGCTGTGAAGAGATACCCCACGCCCAAGGTAAGAGAAACCCAGGGTGTTGCAAGAGGGCATGAGAGGGCAGACTGAAACCATACTCACAGAAAACTAGTCAACCTAATCACACTAGGACCACAGCTTTGTCTAACTCAGTGAAACTAAGCCATGCCTGCAGGGCAACCCAGGGTGGGCAGGTCACGGTGGAGAGGTCTGACAGAATGTGGTCCACTGGAGAAAGGAATGGCCAACCACTTCAGTATTCTTGCCTTGAGAACCCCCTGAACAGTATGAAAAGACAAAATGATAGGATACTGAAAGAGGTACTCCCCAGGTCAATACATACCCAATATGCTACTGGAAATAAGTGGAGAAATAACTCCAGAAAGAATGAAAAGACGGAGCCAAAGCAAAAACAGTACCCATCTGTGGATGTGACTGGTGATAGAAGCAAGGTCCGATGATGTAAAGAGCAATATTCCATAGGAACCTGGAATGTCAGGTCCATGAATCAAGGCAAATAGGAAGAGGTCAAACAGGAGATGGCAAGAGTGAATGTCGATATTCTAGGAATCAGGAACTAAAATGGACTGGAATGGGTGAATTTAACTCAGATGACCATTATATCTACTACTGCGGGCAGGAATCCCTCAGAAGAAATGGAGTAGCCATCATGGTCAACAGAAGAGTCTGAAATGCAGTACTTGGATGCAATCTCAAAAATGACAGAATGATCTCTGTTCATCCCCAAGGCGAACCATTCAATATCACGGTAATCCAAGTCTATGCCCCAACCAGTAATGCTGAAGAAGCTGAAGTTGAATGGTTCTATGAAGACCTACAAGACCTTTTAGAACTAACACCCAAAAAAGATGTCCTTTTCATTATAGGGGACTGGAAAGCAAAAGTAGGAAGTCAAAAAACACCTGGAGTAACAGGCAAATTTGGCCTTGGAATGTGGAATGAAGCTCAGCAAAGACTAACAGAGTTTTGCCAAGAAAATGCACTGGTCATAGCAAACAGCCTCTTCTAACAACACAAGAGAAGACTCTACACATGAACATCACCAGATGGTCAACATCGAAATCAGATTGATTCTATTCTCTGCAGCAAAAGATGGAGAAGCTCTATACAGTCAAGAAAAACAAGACCAGGAGCTGACTGTGGCTCAGATCATGAACTCCTTATTACCAAATTCAGACTGAAATTGAAGAAAGTAGGGAAAACCACTAGACCATTCAGGTATGACCTAAATCAAATCCTTTATGATTATACAGTGGAAGTGAGAAATAGGTTTAGTGTCTAGATCTGATAGATAGAGTGCCTGATGAACTATGGACTGAGGTTTGTGACATTGTACAGGAGACAGGGATCAAGACCATCCCCATGGAAAAGAAATGCAAAAAAGCAAAATGGATGTCTGGGGAGACCTTACAAATAGCTGTGAAAAGAAGAGAAGTGAAAAGCCAAGGAGAAAAGGAAAGATATAAGCATCTGAATGCCGAGTTCCAAAGAATAGCAAGAAGAGATAAGAAAGCCTTCTTCAGCGATCAATGCAAAGAATTAGAGGAAAGCAACAGAATGGAAAAGACTAGAGATCTCTTCAAGAAAACTAGAGATACCAAGGGAACATTTCATGCAAAGATGGGCTCAATAAAGGACAGAAATGGTATGTACCTAACAGAAGCAGAAGATATTAAGAAGAGGTGGCAAGAATACACAGAAGAACTGTACAAAAAAAGATCTTCATGACCCAGATAATCACGATGGTGTGATCACTCATCTAGAGCCAGACATCCTGGAATGTGAAGTCAAGTGGGCTTTAGAAAGCATCACTACAAACAAAGCTAGTGGAGGTGATGGCATTCCAGTAGAGCTAATTCAAATCCTGAAAGATGATGCTGTGAAAGTGCTTCACTCAATATTCCAGCACATTTGGGAAACTCAGCAGTGGCCACAGGACTGAAAAAGGTCACTTTTCATTCCAATGCCAAAGAATGCTCAAACTACCACACAACTGCACTCATCTCACATGCTAGTAAAGTACTGCTCAAAATTCTCCAAGCCAGGCTTCAGCAATACCTGAACTGTGAACTCCCTAATGTTCAAGCTGGTTTTAGGAAAGGCAGAGGAACCAGAGATCAAATTGCCAACATCTGCTGGATCATGGAAAAGCAAGAGAGTTCCAGAAAAACCATCTATTCTGCTTTACTGACTATGCCAAAGCCTTTGACTGTGTGGATCACAATAAACTGTGGAAAATCCTGAAAGAGATGGGAATACCAGACTACCTAAACTGCCTCTTGAGAAACCTATATGCAGGCCAGGAAGCAACAGTTAGAACTGGACATGGAACAACAGACTGGTTCCAAATAGGAAAAAGAGTACGTCAAGACTGTATATTGTCACCCTGCTTATTTAACTTCTATGCAGAGTACATCATGAGTAACACTGGACTGGAAGAAACACAAGCTGGAATCAAGATTGCTGGGAGAAATATCAATCACCTCAGATATGCAGATGACACCACCCTTATGGCAGAAAGTGAAGAGGAACTAAAAAGCCTCTTGATGAAAGTAAAAGAGCAGAGTGAAAAAGTTGGCTTAAAGCTCAACATTCAGGAAATGAAGATCATGGCATCCGGTCCCATCATTTCTGGGAAATAGATGGGGAAACAGTGGAAACAGTGTCAGAATTTATTTTAGGGGGCTCCAAAATCACTGCAGATGGTGACTGCAGCCATGAAATTAAAAGATGCTTACTCCTTGGAAGAAAAGTTATGAGCAATCTAGACAGCATATTCAAAAGCAGAGACATTACTTTGCCGACTAAGGTCCATCTAGTCAAGGCTATCGTTTTTCCAGTGTTCATGTATGGATGTGATAGTTGGACTATGAAGAAGGCTGAGCTCCGAAGAATTGATGCTTTTGAACTGTGGTGTTGGAGAAGACTCTTGAGAGTCCCTTGGACTGCAAGGAGATCCAACCAGTGGATTCTGAAGGAGATCAGCCCTGGGATTTCTTTTGAAGGAATGATGCTAAAGCTGAAAATCCAATACTTTGGCCACCTCATGCGAAGAGTTGACTCATTGTTAAAGACTCTGATGCTGGGAGGGATTGTGGGCAGGAGGAGAAGGGACGACCGAGGATGAAATGGCTGGATGGCATCACTGACTCAATGGACGGGAGTCTGGGTGAACTCCGGGAGTTGGTGATGGACAGGGAGGCCTCGTGTGCTGCGACTCATGGGGTCACAAAGAGTCAGATCCAACTGAGCGACTGAACTGAACTGAACTGGAGAATCCCATGACAGAGGAGCCAGGAAAGCTACAGTTCATAGGGCCACACAGAGTAACACACAGAGTAGGAGATGGCTGGAGTGACTTAGCACACACACAATCTATCGTATCATTTAAATCTTATGTTTCCTTATTTATTTTCTCTCTGGATGGTCTGTGCATTGGTTTGAATAGAGTGTTAAATTCTCCCTGTTATCACTGTGTTACTGTTGATGTTCCCTCTTTGGGCTGTTAGCATTGCCTTATGTATCAGTTTAGTTCCGTCACTCAGTCGTGTCCGACTCTTTTCTTCCCCAGTCATTCTCTTATTAATTCCTTCTAGTGTATTTTTAATTTCAGTTATTGTGCTGTTCGTCAGTGTTTGTTCTTTAGTTCTTCTAGGCCCTTGTTAAACATTTCCTGTATCTTATTGATCCAGGCCTCCATTCTATTTCTGAGATCTTGGATTATTCTAACTATCATTACTCTGTATTCTTTTTCAGAATCGCCTATTTCCTCTTCATTCATTGAATTTTATGGATTTTTATCTGACTCCTTCTTCTGTAACATATGTCTCTGCCGTCTCACTTTGTCTGACATACTCCATCTGTGGCTGCAGGGTGGCAGTCCTTCTTCTGTTGCCTGCCTCCCGCTGGGAGAGTGTTGCCCAGCAGTTTATGTAGGCTTCCTAGAGGGACTGGAACCTGCACCCTGGTGGGTGGAGCTGAGCCTTGTCCCTCTGATGGGCAAGGCCACATCGCGTGGTGTGTTGGGGTGTCTGTGAGCTTGGTATGGCTTTATACCTTCCTGCTGACAGCTGGGGCCATGTTCCCGTTATGCTGTTTGTTTGCTGTGTGGCCTCTGGCACTGGAACCTGCACCCATTTGGGTGGAGCCATGTCAGGTCTTCCCAGGTGGCACTATGTTGCCTGCCAAATCAGGAGACAAAAGAGATACAGGTTCGATCCCTGGGTTGGGAAGATCCCCTGGAGGAGGGCATAGCAACCCACTCCAGTAATTTTGCCTGGAGCGTCCTATGGACAGAGGAGCCTGATGGGCTACAGTCCATATGGTCACAAAGAGTCAGACATGATTGAAGTGACTGAGCACGCAGCATGCATATCTTGGTGTCAAGATGGAGACCTCTGGGAGAGTTCATGCTGATTTGTATTACCTGGGTATGGGAATTGTCTGGTATTCCAGTGCCTTGGACATGATACTCTTACTCTGAGGCTCAGGCCTAATGCCTGGGCAGAGAACCAACATCCCACAAGTGCATGGCATGGCCAGGGGAAAAAAGGAAAAGAAAAAGCAAAAAAAGAAAGCAAACAGGTAAACAAAACCCAAGACAAATTATAAAAGCAAAACCAAATAAAGAGAAGGAAAAATAAGGAAATAGAAAATCAGGAAAAAGCATAAAATGTTAGTTACTCAATCATGTCCAACTCTTTGTGAGTTCACGGACTATAGTAGTCCTCCAGGCTCCTCTGTCCATGGGATTCTCCAGGCAAGAATAATGGAATGGGTGCAATTCCCTTCTCCAGAGGATCTTCCCAAACCAGGGACTGAAGTCAGGTCTCCTGATTGCAGGCAGATTCATCATCTGAGCCACCTGGGAAGCCCAGAAAATCAAGAGAACAACCTAACAAAGGAACCCCAAAGCAAAAACAAACAATGGAAAGAAAACTAGCAAACAAGATACAGGACAAAAACAGAAAGCAAACTAAAATAAAAAAAAAAAAAGAAAACGTTAAACAAACACACAAAAACAATTTTAAAAAATCTTTAAAGAATAAAAAGAAAAACAAGAAGAAAGCACACAAAAATGTAGAGTGACACTAGAAAATNAGTGAGCCACAGCCAGCACTCACCCTCCCAGTAGGCCCTCCAAAGTCCCTGAGTATGTCTCTGGACCCGTTGTGGGCACTGTGGGTACAACTCAGACCCTGACCTGGCCCAGTTCCTTCATGAATTTGCCCCCAAAGTCCACATCTGCCAAAGATAAACCCGTTCTCAGCTATTGGAGTACTTGTGTATTCAGATAGTCCACAGATGCAAGGGTTTACTAGGCAGAACATGGGGATTCGATCCGCAGCTTGTGCAGTTGAACAGAGAGATTTCTGTACTTCTTCTTTAACTGCATAGCCCCTGGAGCTCAGCTTTGTTTTCGGCCCCATCTCTGCATGTGGGTGACCTTGTTGTGCATGTACCCTGCCCTGGTGAGAGAGAGCAAAAGCAGCAGCTGACTGAAGCTCTCCTGATGATTGGAGCACTTATTTGCTCAGGCTGGTCAGGAATAAGGCGGCCACAACTAGGATATGTGTGAAGTGCCTATGGTGACAGAGACCAGCAGAAAGATGCAACAGACTGGGACAAGCTTACTCTGGTGGAAGATCCTCCCAGTATATGCAGAGGCAGGGGCAGTGGGGGAAGGTAGGGGATTGTAATGGCAGCCCCGCCCATTATGCACCACTCAACCTCATTTCCAAGGCAATCATGCTTCCTCTAGGAGCACCCTGCAGATGTGGAGCCTTTCACTCTCATCCTCTCAGGTTGCCTTTGCAAGGCCAACAGCAGTCCTCTCCCTGTGCCCACTCTTCTAACCCCACACTTTAGCACTCAGCCTCTGCCAGCACTGATGTCTTCCCGTTTCAGGCTGTGGTGCCCAGGGCTGATTCCAGAGGAGGCTTTGACACTGGTGGCTCTTAGGACTCTGGAGCCTGCATTAGCCAGGAAGCCTTGGCCTGAGGGGTAGGCAAGCCTGCTCAGTGGGGAGCCCCTCCCTGTCCTCGGAGAGGCAAGAGGCAGGAGGATGGGGAAGGGGATCAAAACGCGCTTTGTGCACCAGTCAGTAATGACAACTTGCTTCTGTTTGCACCCTCGATTTCTTCAGAAAACATTCCCAGCTATTGAGCACCTTACTCCTGTCCTTCAGGGTATCTCTTCACAGCCAGAAACTGCTCCCTTCCTGGGTCCTTTCTCTGAAAGCCACTTTCTAGCAACCAGGACCCCCCTCCCCCTGCCCTCTGCACTAGAAGACACACAACTCAGACTGGGTGTGAAGGGCAGTGGTATGTCATGCCCTTCTAGCCGATCCCTGCCTTCCACAGGCCAGTTACTCTTTCCCTTCGATTCTCTGGGCCAGGTCAGGGTCTGAGTTGTACCCACAGTGCCCACAACGGGTCCAGAGACATACTCAGGGACTTTGGAGGGCCTACTGGGAGGGTGAGTGCTGGCTGTGGCTCACTGCGGGTAGTCAAGGACATTATCAGGTCTCTCTCTGCCCTGCTAGTTTCCTTGCCATGAATGGGAAGAGGGTGGGAATTTCTCCTCACTTTCAGTTCCCTGCCACTGGTGCTGGTCCTTTCCCATTTCCTCTTCTTCTTTTTCTTTTGTTCTACCTGGTTGTGTAGGAACTTTTCTTGTTTTAGGTTTCCAAGGTCTTCCACTAGTATTCAACAGGTGATATCTGAGAATTTTCCTATTTGTAGATATATCCTTGATGTGCTTGTGAGTAGCAGTGAATTCCTGTCCTATTACTCTCCTACCTTGACTCCTACCTGATTGTTGTTGTTGTTGTTGTTGTTTTGAGTTGCATGAGTTCCTTACATATTTTGGAATGTTATCCTCTTATGGGATATATTTTTGCAAATATCTTCTCCCATTTAGTAGGCTGTCTTTCCTTTTATTAATGGTTTCCTTTACTATGCAGAAGTGTTTTAGTTTGATGTAGTCCCAGTTGCTTATTTTTGTTTTGCTTCCTTTGCCTGAGAAGACATACATAGAAAGATATTGCTAAGACCAATGTCAAGTAGTGTACTGCCTGTTTTCCTCTGGGAGTTTTATGGCCTCAGGTCTTACATTCAATTCTTTAATTTAATGGCTCAAATGGTAAATAATCTGCCTGCAATGCAGGAGACCTGGGTTCACTCTCTAGATTGGGAAGATCTCCTGCAGAAGGGAATGGCTACCCACTCCAGTAGTCTTGCTTGGAAAATGGACAGAGGAGTCTGGCAGGCTACAGTCCATGGGGTTGCAAACATTTGGACATGGCTGAGAGATTAATACTCTGTGTATGGTGTGAGATGGTAGTCTAGTTTCATTTTTTTGAATGTAGCAGTCCCAGTTTTCCCAACCCCACTTATTGAAGAGACCATTCTTTCCCCATTGTGTATCTTTTCCTCCTCTGTCATAAATTAATTGCCCATAATTATGTGGGTTTATTGCTGGGCTCTCAATTCTGTTCCATTGATTTATGTGTCTGTTTTTGTATCAATACTATGCTGTTTTGATTATTGTGAATTTGTAGTACAGTTTGAAATTAGGGAGTGTGATATTTCCAACTCAGTTATTTTTTCTCAAGTTTGTTCTGACTACTTGGGGTGTTCTCTGATTTCACATAGAATTTTTTTGTTTTACTCCTGTGAAAGATGTCCTTGATATTTTGATGGGGTTTGCATTGGATCTGTTCATTGCTTTGGGTAGTATGGTCATCTTAACAATATTTGTTCTTCCAAGACAAGAGCACATGATATCTCTCCAAATAATCGTGTTATCTTCAATTTCTTTCACTCATACATGGAATATTAAAAAATAAAGAAACAAAAATAAATGAACAAATCAAACCAAACCAATGCATAGACAAAGAAAACAGAGTATTGGCTAGCAAAGGGGCAGGAAAATGGGAGGGTGAAATGGGGAAAGGGGATCAACTGTATGTAATAGGTAAAAAACTTGGGGTGGTAGTTGTCGGCTATACAGAAATAGAAATATTATGATGTACACATGTAATTTACATGTTTTCAATCAATATTACCTCAATAACAACAGCAAACATGAGTTTGAGCAAGGTCTGGCAATTGGTGATGGACAAGGAAGCCTGGCGTGCTGCAGTCCATGAGGTCACAAAGAGTCAAACATGACTGAGCAACTGAACTGAAAACAACAAAGAATCTCTACAGTGGCTGAAAAAAATTTCAAACAGCAATGAATAATTTCACCTTTTAAACTCTAAGTACTGTGCAGTGGGTCATTGGCTGCATGGAACCTGGTTTTCTGGCTTGGGTTTTAGATGACTTCTTTCATGTATCTCTTCTATCTGGCCAATTTATTAGAGAGTGAGGAGAGAAGATGAGAATTTCAGTGTAGGGGGAAGTGGACTTGAGAATAGGATGTGAAACTTGCCTTTTAAGATTCTCTTGCATTGTAGGAGTTAATAACACTTGAGTAAATAAAATCACATCACTTTATTAGTGTGTTGGGACTTTTAGGAAACCACCAAAGAGGGGAAAGTTATACCTATTAAACATCATTTTTTTTAATGCTTAATGCTTTTAATGTCAATGTGTTACTTTCAAATAAAGTACAGCTTAAAAAAGAAAAAGTTAAACATCATTTTAAGTAAATGAAAGCAGCACACCTAAATAACTAGGCCCATTCCACAAGCATTGGCCTTGTAGATTTGTTTTATTCTTGCATAGGCACAGGTACCTGAGGCCCATTTTCCAAGAAGCACAGAGGTCTGCAGTCTGAATGTCAGAAGAGAGTGCTCTGAGCACCCTGCGATGGCATGGCAGTGTTGCTGCTGACTGGCTTTTGTTTGTAATTTAATGAGCACATGTCTGGGGGGTCCAATAACCCATTGTGAGTGCTGGGGCCATCAATCTGCATGTCATATCTCATCTGACTGACAGATGAAACTGATTGACACATGTGAGGAGAGACTCTAGGAGAATTCCAAGTAAGGTGATAAGGTAAAAGACCAACTAAGCATAATGTCTCTAAAACACTATTTCTTTCACTAGTAAAATATGCATAATATAAATGCTGCCAAAAGAACTCACTGGTCATAGCAAACACTCTTTTTCAACAACAAAAGAGACAACGTTGCACATGGACATCACCAGATGGTCAACACCAAAATCAGATTGATTCTATTCTCTGCAGCAAAAGATGGAGAAGCTCTATACAGTCAAGAAAAACAAGACCAGGAGCTGACTGTGGCTCAAATCATGAACTCCTTATTACCAAATTCAGACTGAAATTGAAGAAAGCAGGGAAAACCACTAGACCATTCAGGTATTACCTAAATCAAATCCCTTATGATTGATTATACAGTGGAAGTGAGAAATAGATTTAAGGG
>SJYQ01001751.1:789603-804930 GCA_006410935.1 Redunca redunca
GCTCAAACTACCGCACAATTGCACTCATCTCACATGCTAGTAAAGTAATGCTCAAAATTCTCCAAGCCAGGCTTCAGCAATACCTGAACCAAGAACTTCCTGATGTTCAAGCTGGTTTTAGAAAAGGCAGAGGAACCAGAGATCAAATTGGCAACATCCGCTGGATCATGGAAAAAGCAAGAGAGTTCCAGAAAAACATCTATTTCTGCCTAATTGACTATGCCAAAGCCTTTGACTGTGTGGATCACAATAAACTGTGGAAAATTCTGAAAGAGATGGGAATACCAGACCATCTGACCTCCCTCTTGAGAAACCTATATGCAGGTCAGGAAGCAACAGTTAGAACTAGACATGGAACAACAGACTGGTTCCAAATAGGAAAAGGAGTACGTCAAGGCTGTATATTGTCACCCTGCTTATTTAGCTTATATGAAGAATACATCATGAGAAACGCTGGGCTGGAAGAAGCACAAGTTGGAAGTCAAGACTTCCAGGAGAAATATCAATAAACTCAGATATGCAGATGACACCACCCTTATCACATAAAGTAGAGAGGGACTAAAAAGCCTCTTGATGAAAGTAAAAGAGGAGAGTGAAAAAGTTGGCTTAAAGCTCAACATTCAGAAAACGAAGATCATGGCATCTGGTCCCATCACTTCAGGGGAAATAGATGGGGAAACAGTGGAAACAGGGTCAGACTTTATTTTTTTGGGCTCCAAAACCACTGCAGATGGTGAGTGCAGCCATGAAATTAAAAGATGCTTGCTCCTTGGAAGAAAAGTTATGACCAACCTAGATAATATATTCAAAAGCAAAGACATTACTTTGCCGACTAAGTTTCGTCTAGTCAAGGCTAATGTTTTTCCAGTGGTCATGTATGGATGTGAGTGTTGGACTGTGAGGAAGGCTGAGCACCGAAGAATTGATGCTTTTGAACTGTGGTGTTGGAGAAGACTCTTGAGAGTCCCTTGGACTGCAAGGAGATCCAACCAGTCCATTCTGAAGGAGATCAACCCTGGGATTTCTTTGGAAGGAATGATGCTTAAGCTGAAGCTCCAGTACTTTGGCCACGTCATGCGAAGTGTTGAGTCATTGGAAAAGACTTTGATTCTGGGAGGGATTGGGGGCAGGAGAAAAAGGGGATGACGGAGGATGAGATGACTTGATGGCATCACTGACTCGATGGATGCGAGTCTGAGTGAACTCCGGGAGATGGTGATGGACAGGGAAGCCTAGTGTGCTGCGATTCATGGGGTCGCAAAGAGTCGGACACGACTGAGCGACTGAACTGAACTGAACTGACCAGGGACCTCATGTGCCGGAGTCCAGCTCCAGCAACCAGGGATTCAACCTGAAGGGGTGAGCAGTGTCAGCAAGAAACTGAGGCAGCCTCTCAGTTTTCTTGGACTCCCTGTTTATTTCAAGCTTATGATTCCCTTTTATACTTTTATAAAAGCATTAGGTCAGATGTTTGATATTTTCATTCCCACTGACCCAGATTTTTTGTCTCCATAAATCATTGTTGCCCCTCAAAAGGAGTTTCTGCCTCATCGATTCTCTTATCTTCTTTTTCTCATGTGTCTTTGTGAATACACTGTAACTCATGCTAATGTCTGGGCTGCATACCACATTCCTCAGTTTATTTATCTTTCTAAGTCCTGTTTGCCCCTAGTATTCTAAGCTCACTATTTCTTAGAAAGGGCTTTTAGCTAATAATATCTCTAAAGTCCCTAATTTCTATAAGCTATAGTAGAACATGCTAACATTACAACATTCATTAAATCTTTAGCTTCTAACTATTTTACTTATTCCTAAAACCTAAATTCACCAAACTATTTTGCCATAAACACTTTCCTCACAAATAGGCTTCAGATAGCAATCCCTCTCGTGGCCTCAAGCTGCAGCCTGCGTGCTTACCCTGGAACACTCTTTTGTAAAAGTATTGAACAAATGTCAGTGATTAACTTTATTCTCTGAGCACAGCTGCAGAATGCTTTGTGCCTTCTCATGCTCCTCTCAAAAACAATAAGCACCTTAATATTCTTTTCAGTCAACTCAGCCAAGGAAAGGAAAAAAAAAAGTCAGAATCATAAAGCCTAACTCCTTCATTCCGAATTTGTGCCTGCGGAACAAAGGGAGGGAGTTAGCGCCATGCCTCCATTTTGTCAGTAATGCCTAACGCGGCTCCTGACACTCATGTAAGTGGAATCATTCAATATTTGTTCTTTTGTATCTGATTTTTGTTACTTGGTATAGTGTCTTCACCTGTGTTAAAATTTTCTTCTTTTTGAAGACAATAATATTCCATTATATGGGTAGACCACATTTTGTTTATCCAGTCATCTGTTCATGACCATTTGGATTTTTTCCACTTTTTGATGTTTGTGTAATGCTACTATGCAATGGGTATATAAATATCTTCTTGAGTCCCTGCTTTCACCTCTCCTGGATAATTGCTTAGAAGTGGTAATGCCAGATAAAATGATAATTCTGTGTTTAATTTTTTGAGGAGCTACAACACTTTTCCATAGTGGCTCTTTCCTTCTGGCTCAACTGGCAAAGAATCCACCTGCAATGTGGGAGACCTGGGTTTGATCCCTGGGTTTGATCCCCGGGTTGGGAAGATCCCTGGAGAAGGGAAAGGCTACCCACTCCAGCATTCTGGCCTGAAGAATTCCAAGGACTGTATAGTCCATGGGGTCCCTAAGAGTCAGACATGACTGGGCGATTTTCACTTTCACTTTCTCCCATTTTGCATTCCCATCAGCAATGCATGAGAATTCCAATTTCTCCACATCCTCACCAACACTTATTTTTTGTTGTTGCTATTTTGTTTAACAATTACCCTATTGGGTGTGAGTTATTAATAATATTCCACTTAAGTTTTGATTGACATTTCCCTAATGATTAGTAGTTTTGAGCAAATTTTCATGTTCTTTTTGGTGATTTGCATGTCTTCTTTGGTAAAATGTCTATTCATACCTAGTACTTTTTTGTTTAACAAATATCTATTATTACAATTAGAAAGTTTCCTCAGTGAGGAAAAATAAGATGAACAAGATAAGAATTGAAACCAAGTAGAAAGTGACACTTATGTCCAGTTTTCACTTCCTTTCAGTTTAACAAGGCACTCATTCCCTGGGCATTCTGAGCTGGTGGTCCTTGACCTGGCTTGCCCATGCCTCTATTAGAAACTTTGTAATGTTGACAAGTATGGCTTGTGGTGCTAATGTTGGAGTCATTGGACACACTAAAAGAATCCCCAGCAAAGATGCAAATGTGCTCAGAGTTAAACATTTCAGAAGAAGCTAGATGGAAATATCTCTACTAAACATTTGCCATTGCTCTCTTATTTTAGAACAGAGGAGAACACCCATCTAGCAAAGAGAAGATTTACAGAGATGATCTTGATTTTGAATGGAAGCTCAGTATAGATTTCCAAGGAAGAAGAGAAATCTTCTTGAGTCCTATTTCTTCAAGCTTGTTATAAGAAACTCCAGCCAGCGCATTGCAAGCAGGAGCCCATATGCCCCACGAGATGGTGATGTACATATATCGAATATTTTTCCATAAAGCCATTATAATTATTGTTTGGTTGATAAGTCAGGTCCAACTCTTTGTGATCCCAAGGACAGCAGCACATCCCTGTCTTTCATTATCTTCCAAAGTTTGCTCAAATTCATGTTCATTGACTCAATGATGCTATCTAACCATCTTACCCTCCACCACCCCCTTCTCCATTTGCCCTCAACCTTTCCCAGCATCAGGATCTTTTCCAACAAGTCAGTTCTTTGCATCAGGTGGCAAGGTATTGGAGCTTCAGCTTTAGCATCACTCCTTCCAAGGAGTATTAAGGGTTGATTTCCTTAGGATTGGCTGGTTTGCTGTCCAAGGGACACTCAAGAGTCTACTCCAGCACCACAATTCAAAATACATCTTTGTAAAACACACATCTTTGCCTTATTTTCATCATTTTTGTCATTAATTCTGATATTTTTATAAGGATGATATTGATTTCTGGGACCCAGACCTCTAATGGATGCTATCACACCCCAATGAAACAAGATCTACCTTAAAATGTCCAGGCTTGCAGCTCTCTCCAGGAACAAATGAAACTATCAGACAAGTAGCCTGTGACAGCCTCAGGAGTCACTCTGGTAATTAGGTAAGATGAACATGGAAATCTTGAACCAGAGGACTCACTGTGNTTCATTATCTTCTAAAGTTTGCTCAAATTCATGTTCATTGACTCAATGATGCTATCTAACCATCTTACCCTCCACCACCCCCTTCTCCATTTGCCCTCAACCTTTCCCAGCATCAGGATCTTTTCCAACAAGTCAGTTCTTTGCATCAGGTGGCAAGGTATTGGAGCTTCAGCTTTAGCATCACTCCTTCCAAGGAGTATTAAGGGTTCATTTCCTTAGGATTGACTGGTTTGCTGTCCAAGGGACACTCAAGAGTCTACTCCAGCACCACATTTCAAAATACATCTTTGTAAAACACACATCTTTGCCTTATTTTCATCATTTTTGTCATTAATTCTGATAGTTTTATAAGGATGATATTGATTTCTGGGACCCAGACCTCTAATGGATGCTATCACACCCCAATGAAACAAGATCTACCTTAAAATGTCCAGGCTTGCAGCTCTCTCCAGGAACAAATGAAACTATCAGACAAGTAGCCTGTGACAGCCTCAGGAGTCACTCTGGTAATTAGGTAAGATGAACATGGAAATCTTGAACCAGAGGACTCACTGTGACAGTTTTGAATTTCATAGCCATAGATGTGGGTCCCAGATGAGCTGGTCATGCAACATAGAAGACTCTTCTTTTTGATCCCTTGTCCACTTAAAATTCTCCTAAACTGAAGCACTTCAGAGCATAATTGAATAAATATGCATATACATAATTGTCTAACTGGCCTATTAATAATAATTTGCAGACATATACTTTGCAGTGTTAAGAAAAGGGTATTTGAGGAAGATTTATTTTATTTAAAATTTTATATTATATTTCTTTTGTATCAAGTACCTTCACCTAGAGTGTTTATGCTCCTTTTTGTCTTCATGCAAACCTACACATTATACATAATGCAGAATACATCATTAGCAGAGGGAGGTGTTGGGGGCAGCATTTCACAGCAACAGGAGGGAAAGATGGCTCCAGCTGAGGAGCCTGACCTTGATCTGGCCAGTGCTGCTCAGGGACACCCGTGGAGCCTTACAGAGCTTCGTGTCCTGGGAATGCAGGCACCATGCTGCTCTGTGCTTTGGACTTCTGTTGGTATGCATCACCCGGAACAATGGTGCTTCCTCTACTTTTGACTCAGTGACAGCCCTCAGAGTTGACACTGCAGCTGCGAGAGTTGGTGCATTAATCCCTGTCTGACTGCCAATCCCTGGACCTGTGGAGGAAACTCGTGGGATCAATTCCTAAATCAGTATTTAAGGTATGTTTTCAAAAGAGCAATCAGGTTTTGGCGAAATTAGCACCTGCCTGAGTGAGTGAGTGAGTGAGTGAGCTCCGTCTGTTCACAGCAGAGGAAACTTGGAGTGGCACGAACTCTGCCTCACTGGGCAATGGCCTTGAAGCACTCAGGGCACCGGGAGCTAAAGGGACACTTGCTATCTGCCAGGGTCAGTGCCAAGCACTCCACGTGAGTTTTCTCATAAGCCCTGGGTGAGTATCCTGAGCTGGTTCTCTCAGCATCCTCTCCTACAGATCCTAGAAAGCTGCATCTCATGCTGCACTGCAGATAGAGCTCTGAATGTGATTTACCATTCCAGTCAGAAGTCCTTCCACATGAGTCCCATAGATAAAATATTGCCACTGATGAACAATTCACCATGAATGGAAGTCGAAAGATGCAATAAACTGTAAGGTTAGACTCTTGAAAATGCCAAGAAAGAGCAATGGTGTGGGTGCTGTGGGCACTGTCATCAGCTGCCTTCTAGCGGCTAATCACTAGCTGATGTCCAGAGGAGAGGCCAATGGTGTCCATCGAGCGTAGGTTTTGCACATAAGGACTGGAAGGCACATCGCAGCTGTGTTGCAGTGCAACGGCCTTGTCATCCTGCCCACAGTGAACATCATGGCTCCTGAAGGCAGAGGCTCCACTGAGTGGCTGTTTCTCCCTTTCTGGGCATCAATTCCAGAGGCCAAGTGGAGAGCCAGCCCCTCTTACTCTGCCAACATTTTCTATAAGCATCTAACTTCTCTGTGTGAAATTCCTTGCAGTTAAAATTTATTTTTTTCTGCAACTGAACCAACCAACCAATAAAGAAAATATTTATCATTTTGATTCAAAAAGGAAGTAACTGGGGTTCAGTAAAGTTAAGAACAAACAGTGGATGTGTGTCAGACATTGAATTTAAATCTAGGTCTATTATCTCCAAAGAGAGCACATTTACACAGTGCCTTTAGATTTGTTTCCACAGTGAGTCTAAATCAATAAATATTAATGAAACAGAAGTTACTCTTCTTACAGTGATGTAGAATATAAGTCTGGGAAACCCTGTCTTTCCTCAACAAGGAAGGTACAGGATAAAGCCTAATAAACACTCTTTAAATTTTGATGTTTTTCTTTAGGGAAAAAAAAAAGGCAAAGTGAAAATGTGAGGCAATTTACAGGGAACTGAAAAGTATGTGACAAACATGGAAAGTGAGCTGTGATTCAGTAGCTCAGCCTTGTGAAAAGTTGCTGCTATTGCTTGTAATCCAGGGCTTTGGCTATAATACTGATCCAGGTAAAGAGAAGAGGAATGTCTGTAGGCCACAAACAGGTGCATATTTGAAACTGAGATTCACACATATCAAACCTGAAATGTAAAGGTGCTACCCTCAGTGAAAGCCTTAGTCGACCTTAGTCTGAGCTCTGAGTTAAGAAAATGCATGCCTTAGAACTTGTATCATTCTGTCTTCAACTATCATGGGTTTGGGGTTTAGATTTGTTTTTTTNACATGAAAGAACAAAATTTTATGAAAAAGAAAGGCAGATTTTTAAAATAAAAGAACTTCTAGAAATAAAATAATTAATACTCAGTGTATGAAGCAGCATGTTACACCAAGCTTAAGAATTAATGAATAGAAGAAATATCTAAAAAGTGTATAGAATACAGAAAAGCAAGAAATAAATTATGAAACAGATTGTGAGTCTGACAAAGCATTAGTTGTTCAAATAATGTTCAACTATGTTAAACAAAGTCTTAGAAGCTTCTGGGTAATTTAGACTAAAAAGTAAATCCTGGCACTTCCTTGTCTCTGGTATGAGGGCAGGAGAGCACCTCACTGACTCCAAGTGGGCGTTGATCACAAGGTGTGGAAAACACTCACCTCATCAGGCCTGGTCCTCCAAGTCCCCTCATCACGGGGAGGTTTTTAATGATTGTTGTATTAGTAGGTAAAATTCAGCTTCCATACACAAGTGCCACATTGAATCTCAAGAGTTTTGGGTGAAGTGGAAAAGAAGAGCTTTATTGCTTTGCCAGGCAAAGGGGGCCACAGCTGGCTAATGCCCTCAAAACTGTGTCCTGGTCTGAATGGAGAAGCCCACGTGCCACAAGGAAGTGTAGCTCCTGCTTGCCACAACTGGAGAAAAGCCCGCATGCAGCAACAATGCAGTGCATTCTTTACCCTCCGAGCCACCAGGGAAGCCCAAGGAGACTGGACTGGGTAGCCTGTGCCTTCTCCAGGGAGTCTTTGTGACCCCTAGGAATCACACCATGGGCTCCTGCATTGCAGACATATTCTTTACCAACTGAGCCACCAGAGAAGTATCGCTACAAACAAAGGTATAAGAGGTGATGAAATTCCAGTTGAGCTATTCTAAATCCTAAAAGATGATGCTGTGAAAGTGATGCACTCAATATGCCAGCAAATTTGGAAAACTCAGCAGTGGCCACAGGCCTGGAAAAGGTCAGTTTTCATTCCAATCTCAAAGAAAGGCAACGGCAAAAAATGTTCAAACTACCGCACAATTACACTCATCTCACATGCTAGCAAAGTGATACTCAAAATTCTCCAAGTGAAGTTTCAATAGCACGTGAACAGAGATCTTCCAGATATTCAAGCTGGATTTAGAAAAGGCAGAGGAACCAGGTATCCAATTGTCAACATCCGCTGGATTGTTGAAAATGCAAGAAAGTTCCAGGAAAACATTTACGTCTGCTTTATTGACTACGCCAAAGCCTTTGACTGCGTGGATCACAATAAACTGTGGAAAATTCTGAGAGAGATGGGAATACCAGACCATCTGACCTGCCTTTTGAGAAACCTGTATGCAGGTCAAGAAGCAACAGTTAGAACTGGACATGAAACAACAGACTGGTCCCAAATTGGGAAAGCAGTACATCAAGGCTGTATATTGTCACTCTGCTTAATTAACTTATATGCAGAGCACATCATGTGAAATGCCAGGCTGTCTGAAACATAAGCTGGAATCAAGATTGCCAGGAGAAGTATCAATAACCTGAGATATGCAGATGACACCACCCTTATGGCAGAAAGTGAAGAGGAACTAAAGAGCCTCTTGATGAAAGTGAAAGAGGAGAGTGAAAAAGCTGGCTTAAAACTGAATATTCAAAAAACTAAGATTATAGCATCTGGTCCCATCACTTCATGCAAATTGATGGGGAAACAATGGAAACAGTGACAGACTTTATTTTAGGGCTCCAAAGTCAGTGTGGACAGTGACTGCAGCCATGAAATTAAGACATTTGCTCCTTGGAAGAAAAACTATGACCAACTTAGTCAGCACATTAAAAAGCAGAGACATTACTTTACCAACAAAGGTCTGTCTAGTCAAAGCTATGTTTTTTCCAGTAGTCAAGTATGGATGTGAGAGTTGCACCATAAAGAAAGCTGAGCACTGAAGAACTGACATTTTTGAACTTTTGTGTTGGAGAAGACTCGAGAGTCTGTTGGACTGCAAGGAGATCATTCAATCCTAAAGGAAACCAGTCCTGAATATTGGTAGGACTGATTCTGAAGCTGAAGCTCCAATAGTTTGTCCACCTGATGGGAAGAACTGACTCACTGCAAAAGACCCTGATGGTGGGAAAGATTGAAGGCAGGAGGAGAAGGGGACGATAGAGGATGAGATGGTTGGATGGTATCATCGACTCAATGCACATGAGTTTGAGCAAGCTCATGGAGCTGGTGATGGACAGGGAAGACTGGTGTGCTGCAGTCCGTGGGATCACAAAGAGTCGGACTGACTGAGCGACTGAACTGAACTGAACTGACCTGGAGAGTGTAGTGAGGCAATTTATAGTAATAATTCAAAATTGTGAACAGTCTTTTGCTTGGCTGCTTATGAGGTAATCATTAACCTTCTGGTTCCAACTGCTCTGGTGTCTACGTGCTTGTGAGCAGCATAGTTTACTTCTTCCACCTGGTATGTGTTTCAGTAGGTACAAGCATCTCAGAGATATCTCTCAAAAGATATTGTGTATCCCTTGAGGGGGAACCAGGACCCTGCCCCAAGGCTGTATTATTGTTTCCTGATTGCTTCTCCCTTCTCTCTGTATCCACTCTCTTCCCTGATTAGCATCTATTTGAAACTGCCCTTCAAAACTCAGGGAAGTTCATGGAAGCTGAACGAAGCCTATTCCAAATGAATGAAGATTATTTCAAAATAATCTATTTTGAAAGTTTGCGAGACACTGCGTACTGTGTCTCAGAGAGGAATTTCCTGGTCAGGTGTGTGAACTTGGTGTGAAGCATTTTCCAGCCACATGAGGTCACACACATCAGGTGTGAGGAACTGTACCAACACTTGTGTCTACCCCTAGTTTTCTCTAGATGCATGTGACAACTGTACAGGTACTAACATCCTGTGAAAACAGTCTTATGTGAAAATGTTGCAGGGAAAAACCAGTTCAGACTTAATGCTGGAACTTTCTTTGTCTTGCTTTTGTGATTATAATAACACACAATGGCCATCTTGAGAAAATCCTGCCCCTCTGCCTGAATGTTAAAGTGCCTTTGTTCAGAACCCTATCCACCTGTGGATGGCAGGAAGGAAGAAATTAACACATACCCTGCCTGTGGCTTGTCATCTTAGGAGCTATTTGCAAGGTTAATGACCTTTTTACCTTGTTTCCTCACCTCCCCATCTCTGATCTGTAAAAGTACCTGACATCCAGACTCTGACGAGATGGTTATTTTGAGAACATTAGTCAGCCATCTACTTGGTCAGTCAGCTCTCCAAATAAAGTTGTTTTTCTTGCCTTAGCACCTTGTCTTCAATTCATTGGCCATTGGGCAGCGTGCAGAGCAAGCTTGGGCTTGGTAACAAAACTTCCCTCAGGAAGGCTGCTTCTATGGATGAGAAACCCAAAGCCAAGAATGGGGAGGAGTTTCTTTTCTTTTTTAATTGGAGGATAATTACTTTACAATATTGTGGTGGTCTCTGCCATACCCCTCGAGGTCATCTCAGAGCTCCAGTCTGGGCCCCCTGTGTTATATAGCATCTTCCCAATTGTTACCTATTTTCCATGTGATAGTGTTTATGTCAAAGTTACTTACTCAATTTGCCCCACCCTCTCCTTCCCTCCTGTGTCCACCAGTCTGTTATCTACATCTACATCCCCATTTCTTCTCTGCAAATAGGTTCATCATCAAACTATTTTTCTAAATTTCATATGTATGTATAAGGGAAATGCTACCCAATCTGGCCTGGAGAGTTCCATGGACTGTATAGTCCATGGGATCTCAAAGAGTAGGACACAGCTGAGCAACTTTCACCTCACTTCACACCGTACTTGACTTTCTCTTTCTGACTTACTTCACTCTGCATAAGAGGCTCTAGACTTATTTACCTCACTATAACTGACTTAAATTTGTTCCTTTTTATGGCTGAATAATATCCCTTTGTATATATGTACCACAACCTCCTTATCCATTCATTGTTGATGGACATTTAAGTTGCTTCCATGTCCTGGCTAATGTAAATACTGCTGCAATGAATACTGGGATGCATGTGTCATTTTGAATTGTAGTTTTCTCAAGGTATATGCCCAGTAGTGGGATTGCTAGGTCATATGTGAGTTTTATTCCTAGTTTGTTAAGGAATCTTCATAATGTCCTCCACAGTAACTGTACCAATTTACATTCCCACCAACAGTACAGCAAGATTCTCTTTTCTCCACATCCTCTCCAGCATTTATTGCTTGTAGTTTTTTTGAAGATGGTCGTTATGATTGGTATGAGGTGATACCTCACTGTAGTTTTGATTCAAATTTCTCTAAATGAGTGATGTTGAGCATCTTTTCATGTATTTGTTGGTAATCCACATGTCTTCTTTGGAGAAATGACTGTTTAGGTCTTCTGTGCATTTTTTGATTGTACTGTTTGTTTTTGTGACAATGAACTGTATGAGCTGCTTATATATTTTGGAGATTAATCCTTTGTCAGTTTCTGAGGCTAACTTATCAATTTGTTTTCCTTTGGCAGCCCTTTCTGCCTCCCATGCATGTTCAGTTCTATTATCACCAGAAAGCTGTGTGCTTTTCCTTTGCTGCAAGTCATTAAACATTCTGAAAAATGTATTAATCTGAAAAAAGAGGAGGTGGACAAAAGCATTTGAATCCAGCTTTATGCCAAATAATTATTGGTGGGTTCTACACATATGAAAATCTGTTTTTGAAGTCATGTAATTATTTATTTCATTGAATACTCAGTTCAATAAAAGGATTTTATCCATCCCTTTGGGAGATGATCATAGACATTATGTCTAACATCAAGATTAAGTCCATTTTATAATTCCAAGTAGAAACTTCTTTACCTGACTCTAAAATTGTTGTTTAGTCACTAAGTCATATCTGACTCCTTTGTGACCCCATGAACTGCAGCCTGCCAGGCTCTTCTGTCCATGGTATTTCCTAGGCAAGAATACTGGAGTTGGTTGTCATTTCCTTTTCCAGGGGATCTTCCTGACCCTAAAATTGAATCCATGTCTCCCACATTGGCAAGCGGGTTCTTTAGCACTGAGCCACAGGGAAGCCCTAGCTCTAAAATTAGAACTAGACTTTTTCTCAAGCCACAGACCCCAACAAACATTTACCCTGGAATCTGTCCCATGATTGTGAACTTCCTCAGTGATTTTTTTTTTTTTTAATGATTTGCAGCATGCTTCAGTTCATATTTCAGGGCTTCCCTGATAGCTCAGCTGGTAAAAACATCTGCCTGCAATACAGGAGACCCTGATTCAATTCCTGGGTCAGTAAGATCTGCTGGAGAAGGGATAGGCTACCCACTGCAGTATTCTTGGGCTTCCCTTGTGACTTAGCTGGTAAAGAATCCACCCTGGATTGGGAAGATACCCTGGAGAAAGGAGTCGCTATCCACTCCAGTATTCTGGCCTAGAGAATTCCATGAACTGTATAGTCCATGGGGTAAAAGTCGGACATGACTGAGTGACTTTCACTTTCAATTTGCATGCTTGTGCAATATGCAAGGTCAGATGGTATGACTTTCATGCTGCATGCTAAGTCACTTCTGTCATGTTTGACTCTTTGTGACCCTGTAGACTGCCAAATTCAGACTTAAATTGAAGAAAGTAGGGAAAATCACTAGATCATTCAGGTATGACCTAAATCAAATCCCTTATGATTGATTATACAGTGGAAGTGAGAAATAGATTTAAGGGCCTAGATCTGATAGATAGAGTGCCTGATGAACTATGCAATGAGGTTTGTGACACTGTACAGGAGACAGGGATCAAGACCATCCCCATGGAAAAGAAATGCAAAAAAGCAAAATGGCTGTCTGGGAGGCCTTACAAATAGCTGTAAAAAGAAGAGAAGCGAAAAGCAAAGGAGAAAAGGAAAGATATAAGCATCTGAATCCAGAGTTCCAAAGAATAGCAAGAAGAGATAAGAAAGCTTTCTTCAGTGATCAATGCAAAGAAATAGAGGAAAACAACAGAATGGGAAAGACTAGAGATATCTTCAAGAAAATTAGAGATACCAAGGGAACATTTCATGCAAAGATGGGCTCGATAAAGGACAAAAATGGTATGTACCTAACAGAAGCAGAAAATATTAAGAAGAGGTGGCAAGAATACACAGAAGAACTGTACAAAAAGAATCTTCACGACCAAGATAACCATGAAGGTATGATCACTAATCTAGAGCCAGATATCCTGGAATGTGAAGTCAAGTGGGCCATGAAATCAGAAGACAATTGCTTCTTGGCAGGAAAGTAATGACAACCTACAGTGTGTTGAAATGCTTTGGTTTACAAAGGTCTGTATAGTTAAGGCTATGGCCTTGTGAGAGCTGGACCATAAATAAGGCAGAACACCAAAGAATTAATGCCTTTGAACTATGGTGCTGGAGAAGATTCCTGAAAGTCCCTTGGACAGCACGGAGATCAGACCAGTTAATCTTAAGGGAGATCAGCCCTGGATATTCGCTTGAAGGACTGATGCTGAAGCTCCAGTATTTTGGTCATCTGATTTGAACTGAGGGCAGAAGGAGAAGAGAGAGTCAAAGACTGAGACAGCTGGACGGTATCCTGATGCAATGATTATGAACTTGGGCAAACTCTGGGAGATGGTGAGGGACAGGGAGGCCTGGCATGCTGCAGTCCATGGGGTCATAAAGAGTTGCACACAACTAGGTGACTAAAAAACAACAACATATACATACACACACACACACACACACACACACACATCCAAAATACTTTGCTGTATAAAGTGTTACCAGAAACTAATACAACATTGTAATAAACTATATTTCATTTAAAAAAAAAAAGGCTATCAGTTTTGGGGTGAAAGAGAGGTATGGATGTATATACCTTGATGGACTGTTGTATGTGCTTTTTAAGGATAAGAATAAATTTAGTGAATGTGCTTGGGGGACAGAGCACTCACTCTGGAAGTGTAGAGTTATTTTTGTTGTGAGAGAAACATTTAAATTGGTTTTGTAAGAAAAAACAGAAAAGAAAGGAGGGGAGGACATTTCAGAGACTAGGAAGATTTTGGTTCTAAAATGTTATGGAATGTCAAGAAATCTAACCACATCATATAACCCTCTTCTCATCCAGGTTTTGAAGAAATATTGTGACTCTCAGCCCTGCTTGTGGTCCTCCTTCCAGAGAGGCATCCACCTGGACACACACCCTAGGTTGCTCTCAAGTGGGTACCCCACATACTGCCTCCAGCGTGCTCAGTCACACCTGACTCTGTGACTCAGGTAAGGATATTGCAATGGTTGCCATTGCTTACCTCCCAAACCAGGGATGGAACCCGTGTCTCCCACACTGGCAGATGGACTCTTTCCTGCTACACTTCCTGGGAAGCCCCACATTACAATATCTCCCCTTCCAAATAGTAAATAAAATATTCATTTTTTTTAGTCTTTAACTTCTCTTTATAAATAGACACATCAAATTGCATCTGTAGATCAGAAAATAGTTACTACTAACAGCCTATAGTTAGTAAACAGCACACTATTAGCATGTGATACTAATTTCTTT
This sequence comes from Redunca redunca, assembly GCA_006410935.1. Lineage (NCBI taxonomy): Eukaryota > Metazoa > Chordata > Mammalia > Artiodactyla > Bovidae > Redunca > Redunca redunca. Next base: position 804,093 of record SJYQ01001751.1, read on the forward strand.
TCAACTTAAAAAGATACTATTTTGCATTAGCATTTATCATTTACTTTTTCAAGATAATAATTTATATGTTTTTGTTCACTATTCCAGCTGAAATAGTTTTAAACATTTAATTACATTCTTTGCAACTAAAGATGAAGAAGCTCAATATGGTCAGCAAAAGCAAGACCAGGAGCTGACTATGGCACAGATCATGAACTCATTACTACAAAATCAAGACTTAAATTGAAGAAAGTAGGGAAAACCACTAGACCATTTAAGTATGACTTAAATCAAATCCCTTATGATTATACAGTGGAAGTGACAAAGAGATTCAAGGGGTTCAATCTGATAGACAGACTGCCTGAAGAACTAAGGATGAAGGTTCATGAAATTGCACAGGAGGCAATGATCAAGGCCATCCCCAAGAAAAACAAATGCAAAAAGCAAAATGGTTGTCTGAGGAGGCATTAAAAATAGCTGAGAAAAAAAGAGAAGCTAAAGGAAAAGGGGAAAAGGAAAGACACACCCATTTGGATGAAGACTTCTAAAGAATAGCAAGGAGAGAAAAGAAAGCTTTCCACAGCGATAAAGGCAAGGAAGTAGAGGAAAACAATAGAATGGGAAAGACCAAAGATCTCTTCAAGAAAATTAGAGATGTCAAGTGAACATTTCATGCAACGATGGGCACAATAAAGGACAGAAACAGTATGGACCTAACAGAAGCAGAAGATATTAACAAGAGGTGGCAAGAACACAGAACGATACAAAAACGACCTTCATGACCCAGATAACCATGATGTTGTGACCACTCACCTAGAGCATGACATCTTGGGGTGCAAAGTCAAGTGGGCCTTAGGAA
>SJYQ01001751.1:805297-825958 GCA_006410935.1 Redunca redunca
TGGCTTGGAGAATTTTAAGCATTACTTTACTAGCGTGTGAGATGAGTGCAATTGTGTGGCATTTAGAGCATTCTTTGGCATTGCCTTTCTTTGGGAATGGAATGAAAACTGACCTTTTCCAGTCCTGTGGCCACTGCTGAGTTTTCCAAATTTGTGGGCATATTGAGTGCAGCACTTTAACAGTATTGTCTTTATCTAAGTGATATTTTAGGGTAGTGTGTCCTGAACCTCCATCACTGGGAATATAAGTCAGTTAGAAAGCAAAAAATAAAACTGTACCAGAAATGTTGATTCATTTTGAGAGAGCTAATTATTAGGTCAGTTGATAAGGATTCCAGGGCCCTCCAGGAGGAGGAAGGGGCAAACATTTTTTTTTTTCCCTACATTTCTTTGTCCTAGTCACCTAAGACATTTTTTTCTTAAGCTCTACGCTGTTATGGCAACAATCTATTCACCTAAGACTAACTTTTTTAAATTTAGAGCTAATGATTACACAACAAAACAACGCATCATTTTCAAGCTATGTTTTTCCTTAAGTTCTGTGCTAATGATTAAACAACAATGTGTCTTGATTGAGGACATGTTTCTCTTTCTTAACAGGAACCAATTCCTTCTGGCTAATCTTGTTATCTGAAGAGTTTATGTTGCGGGAGTGGGCCTGGTAAGACCTTTACAACCTTGAAACATTCTTTTGATCTATTGTGAGTAACCTATTGAAAAAGTATACAAATGCCTTCCAAAGGGGAGCAAGGTGGCCTCTTTCTGCCCTCTCCTGGTGTCTGTGTCAGAGCGTTTTCTATCCCTTTTCATTGTAATAAAACATTTGCTGCATGAAGCTCCGAGTGACTGAAGCCCTGTCTTGGGCCCCAAAGTGAAGTTTTCTCCTTTGGAGATCACGAATCTGACACCATTCATCATAAGCTATTGATTTCATGGACACATTTGAAAAATATCATTTCCATGATCATTAATTTTGGGCAACTGAATTAAAAATTAAACATTCACTTTATACTTTGACAATTTATTCAGTGAAAACTGAGGGTGTATTTATGGTTTGTGGAGGATTTAATATACTTAAACATTGACTCAACATTATTACAGATAGGTGGAGAAGTGGAATGTAAATATTCATATGCTTTTTGAGAGAAGTGGTGATCACTTCAATGGCACATGAAATTTCTTTGCCCAAGTTCACCAACTAAGCTTCACTTCTAAATCTAATGATGTTACCTGACATTGGCATCATCCCACTGAGCTCCTTCGCTCCTCTCAGCTCTCTCCTTTCCCTTCCCTCCCTCTGCCCTTTCCTAATACCTTGGCAGCTTCCCCTGCCATCCCTCTCTCAGCACTGCTTCTGTTCAGACATCAGTTACTCCCCACCAACACTAGGACAGGTTTTAACTTCAATCTTCACTTAGTCTTGCCTCCAAAAATTGTTCTCTATGTTGCAGTCAGATAAATTTTGCTAAAATACACACTGTCTTTTCTTTTCCTCTCTTGGCTGTCTCTAGTGACCCTGCTACTGCAACAAAGTGAAAGCCATGAAAAGCCCTTTTCTCTCCTTTGAAATCTTGTCTGCTTCACACTTTGCTCACACTTTGTTCCAAGGGACTGGACTCACAGTGACAACTGTCAATTACCAGCACACTGTGTTCCATTGTGTGAAACGCTCAAAAATACCCTGAGAGACAATATGATATGTGGATTTCAGGCGACATTCAGAATTGCTCAGTAATCTGTACAAAGTCACATGCCTGCCTTAGTGTAAGGGAAGAACAATTCTAATAAAAGGATTATACCTTAAGGCTATGAACTTTCCCCATTGCCTTGCTGTTATTTCTGACAATTTCCAGAAATAAATCGCTGGCCTTTGCACAGAACTCTTTCATCTCCTATCTCAGCAGTAACCTCATCCCACCTGGCCCTGGGGTCCCTCTGGCACTGAGCCTTAGTTCCTCACCTTTCTTAATCAGGTCCACCTGCCATTCACACCAATGACTTGTTATTGACTTGGGCCCTTCAGCATCTTTTACATTTGTGTCCTCCATGGTGATGATAATTCTAACACAGAAACCATGCTCAAAAGGTGTCTATGCAAGTAAGAAATGAACAAATGTGAAGAACCCTTAGCAACCTCTGAGAGGTCAGTGCAGGCCAGGTGCCAGAGGGTGACGGTGAATGCTAAGACCCAGCCCAGCTTCCAGGGCAACCAAGCCAAGGGGCATGTGAGTCTGCTGTCCTCTGAGATCCCTTCAGACTGATATTTACAACCATTAGAACAAGCCCTAGATTTAGCGTCACACATATTTTGTGTTTGCATCCATAAAAGTGCCGGGCTGGATGAATCATAAGCTGAAATTAAGGCTGTCAGGAGAAATATCAATAACCTCACATATGCAGATGATACCATTCTAATGGTAGAAAGTGAAGAGAAACTCAAGAGCATCTTGACGAAGGTGAAAGAAGAGAGTGAAACACCTGGCTTAAAACTCAACATACAAAAAACTAAGATCATGTCATTTGGACCCATCAGTCAGTTCAGTAACTCAGTGATGTCCATGGGACCCCATGGATTGCAGCATACCAGGCTTCCCCATCTATCACCAACTCCCAGAGCTTACTCAAACTCATGTCCATCAAGTCAGTGATGCCACCCAACCATCTCATCCTCTGTCGTCCCCTTCTCCTCCTGCCTTCAATCTTTCCCAGCATCAGAATATTATCCAATGGGTCAGTTCTTTGCATCAGGTGGCCAAAATATTGAACCCACCACTTCATGGCCAATAGAAGGGAAACAAGTGGAAACAGTGACAGATTTTATTTTCTTGGGCTCTAAAATCACTGCAGATGTTGACTGCAGCCATGAAGTTAAGAAACACTACTTGGAAGGAAAGCTATGACAAAGCTATGACAGCATATTAAAATGCATAGACATCACTTTGCAAACAAAGGTCCATATAGTCAAAGCTATGGTTTTTCCAGTATGTATGGATGTGAGAGCTGAATGCTGAAGAAGGCTGAAAGCTGAAGAATTGATGCTTTCAAATTGCATGCTAGAGAAGACTCTTGACAGTCCCTTGGACTGGAAGGAGATCGAGCCAGTCAATTATAAAGAAAATCAACCTTGAATACTCAATGGAAGGAATGATGCTGAAGCTCCAATATTTTGGCTACTTGACACAAAGGGCTGACTCATTGGATAAAACTCTGATGCTGGGAAAGATTTAGGGCAAAAGGATAAAAGAGTGGGAAAAGATGAGATGGTTAGATAGCATCTCTACTTCAGTGGATGTGAATTTGCACAAACTCTGGAAGATAATGGAGGACAGAGAAGCCTGGTGTGCTACAGTCTATGGGGTTGCAAAGAGTTGGACATGATTTAGTGACTGAACAACAAATTCATAAAAGGTACTGCAAAAAGCAATGCTGCAATGTGGGCACAAATAAGCAGGAATTGTCTAAAAATATCTTTCCAACCCTTCCTGGACACCTGTTCTGAAAGATTTTTATTCATTTAAATTCCCTGCATTTATTAAGGAATTTTCTATTTATGTGATCTCTTTTATATCATTTACATTTTGATTTTAATTAACATCTATAATTAAGAGCTCAAAATAGTATTGTGAATTGTTGGCATGAGGCTCAAGGGGAAACTCAAAAGCAGAGAGGAAAAGGGGTGAAAAGGGAGAGATCTCCTTACCATTGGAGAAGGGAGACAAGGCTACAGTGTGGAGATGGAGGCTGTAAGGCTTCTGTAGATTTGAGTATCCTTTCTAACTTTTTAAAAGTTTGTTTTATTTTATTTTCCTCATTTCAATTTACATTCAGGCTTAGCACTACATGGTTCAAGTAAAAATGTGCTTCTTTTCAGAGAAGGAGAGCAATAGTGGAAAAATTATATCCCAGTTGAGCTCCAGCCTTGAAGGAGGAACCATCCCCAGGAACAGATTGGGTAGTCACAGGTGCAGAGAAGAGAAAAACAAGTTCAACTGTGCCCTGCAGTGAGAAGGAAAAGGTGACTGGGGACTGAGCTTGGCAAGAGAAGATATTTGCTGGAAAGCTGCTGAAATTTTCCAACATAAACTAGAGGAGAGGGTACCCCCTGTATATAAACACCAGTCAATTCCTAACAGGTTAATTCATGGAGACTTATGAAATCCCCTTCTAAATATCTACAAAGAAGTCATTGGCTCTCTCCCCTGAAGGGCAGGTCTTTCCCTTTCTCTTAGGGATGTCTTCAGTTTTAATTCAACGTAATTTATTTTACTTTGTTAATTGGGTTTGTGGCTAGCCCCTGGGATGTTAATTAGCTGGGTTTTGTAGTTAGAAAACAACAGGACCATTAAGATGATAGCCTCATAGTTGCTAGACACATTTCATATTTTAATTGGAATCTACTACATTCATTGTTTCATGAAAGCTGTTAGTCAAACCATCCCTTGTCCAGACCTCACAGGAAATTTTTGATGCCCATTATTACAACACAAACACCTATGCATCTGCAAGTCACTTTCATCATATGATATTTAACCAAATGTCATGCAAAAAACATAATTAATATATGGATCTGTAACCACCATTGTACTTGGAGAATTATATATCCATCCTCTAGTCTTTGCTAATGTTGAATAAAAGGCATTTTGACTAAGGCAATCTATATTAACTTGATTAAAGGGGGAAATCATTTTTTGAGAAATATCATGATTTTATTTCTCTTGAAGAAAGTATTATGCCTATTATATTGTTATATTGTTTTTTTAAGTTTTTTAAAGTTTAATTGAGAAAAATGTTAACAAATGTTATTTTTCAAAGATTCTTTTAGAATGAGTTTTTCACATTTTCTTGAAAAGGAAGTCTATTATAAATGTGTGAAGCTATTTTGGGGGACCTTTTTGGAGCTAAGTAAGATCTTAACTCACAGAATAATTTTCAAGTGGAAACTTGGCCTGGACATAGGAGGACAAGAGAAACATCATGATTTTATTTTGAAGTAAATCTGTGGGTGGTCCCAGAAGATCAGTGGTGAGCTGGAGTCTCCCCCTCCAGTAGGACAAGAATTTGTTCTAAGAGGTTTGGTGATTTAATGAATATTTCTGACACTTTGGGGCTTACCTGGTGGCCCGATAATAAATAATCTGCCTGCAATGTGGGAAACCTGGGTTCAATCCCTGGAGCTCGGAAGATCTCCTGGAGAAGGAAATGGCAACCCACTCCAATATTTTTGCCTGGAGAATCCCATGGACAGAGGAGCCTTGCAGACTACAGTCCGTGGGTTTGCAAAGAGTTGGGAGATGACTGAGAGACTCACATACTTTCTCACACTTTGGACAGTAATTACTTTTACTGATTTCTCCAAATCCCATGTAATCCTTCATCATGAGATGATTTAACCAGGCCCAGAATTTAAATCACATCTTTGCTATGAGCAAGAATCCAGAGTACAAATCAACAAACATGCTTATATGCCCATAAGTTAAATGTTATCAGCAGAAGGAGGCCTGTGGCTCCAGGCCGTAGAGAGGAATGCAGATACAGAGATCCCAGGACTTTTTATTATTATCTGTACTCTGAGATTTTTCAGCACAGAACTTACACATGTGGAACTTGGGAAGACCTTTTGAATTGACTGATATAATGAATTATCTAAATGAACTTGTAAAAGTAGTTTGTCTTCTCTGAATCTATTTCTGTACTTGATAAATTATTTTTTTAAGGTCCTTATCCAAAAGAAGTTCGAAATAGGAATTAGAAGATCTGAGTTCAAATCCTGGGTGTATCATTCAGGATATGCTTTCTGCTCCTGGACAAATTAATTTTCTGAAATAAAGTCAACAATTAGTTCAGTTCAGTTCAGTTGCTTGGTTGTGTCCGACTCCTTGTGACCCCATGAGTTGCAGCACGCCAGGCCTCCCTGTCCATCACCAACTCCTGGAGTCAACAATATTCCCCTCCCAATGTTGAGAGAATTAAATGAATTAGATGACCCCAGTGCCTACCAGATGCTTGGCATATAGTGTAAATTTCATACGCATTTGTCCACTGTCTTTCAGCTGCAATATTCAAAAATTCAGTTCCACTTATGAACTTGGAATCAGAAGAAAACTAATCATTTTAGATTATTAGCCCCTTTCTACTCTGTAAGAACCACATGACATATTCAAACTGTTGATTTACTTGCTTTTAGATGAAGGCACAGAAACGCATTTTCTCATCTGGTAGACTGACTGGAGAAAGGTCATTTCATTTCACTTTCCTTTCTGAGAACTCATTTGTCTTCAAGCAGTTACAAATTTCTACTTGGCAGGGATTGCTCTCATACAAATATGGGAGATACACGGGTCCTTATAAATGCCATACCATGGCTTTGACCAGTTGTTTCCATTTCTACAGGGTTTAATGCTTTAATAAAGTTGTTTCATCTTTTAGGATTTGAAATAGCTCAACTGGATTCCATCACCTCCACTAGCTTTGTTCATAATGATGCCTCCTAAGGCCCACTTGACTTCACACTTCAGGATGCCTGGCCCTAGGTGAGTGATCACACCGTCGTGGTTATTTGGGTCATGAGGATCTTTTTGTATAGTTCTTCTCCGTATTTTTGCCACCTCTTCTTAATATCTTCTGTCTCTGTTGGGTCCATACCATTCCTGTCCTTTATTGAGCCCAATTTTGCATGAAATATTCCGTCGGTATCTTCAATTTTCTTGAAGAGATCTCTGGTCTTTCCCATTCTATTGTTTTCCGCTATTTCTTTGCACTGATCACTGAGGAAGTCTATCTTTTCTCTCCTTGCTATTCTTTGGAACTCTGCATTCAAATGGGTATATCCTTCTTTTTCTCCCTTGCCTTTAGCTTTACCTTGGAAAACTCAGTAGTGGTCACAGGACTGGAAAAGGTCCTTTTTCATTCCAATCCCAGAGAAAGGCAATGTTAAAGAATGCTCAAATTACTGCACAATTGCATTCATCTCACAAGCTAGCAACACAATGCTCAAAATTCTCCAAGTGAGGCTTATGCAATACATGAACCATGAACTTACAGATGTTCAAGCTGGATTTAGAAAAGGCAGAGGTACCATAGATCAAATTGTCAACATGCATTGGATCATTGGAAAAGTAAGAGAGTTCCAGAAAAACATCTATTTCTGCTCTATTTATTATGCCAAAATTTTCGACTCTGTGGATCACAACAAACTGTGGAAAATTCTTCAAGAATTGGGAATACTAGACCACCTGACCAGCCTCCCGAGAAATCTGTATGCAGGTCAAGAAGCAACATTTAGAACTGGACATGTAACAACAGACTGGTTCCAAATTGTGAAAAGAGTATGTCAAGGCTATACACTGTCACCCTGCTCATTTAATCTATATGAGGAATACCTCATGCGAAATGCTGGGCTGGATGAAGCATAAGTTGGGATCAAGATTGCTGGGAGAAATATCAATAACCTCTGATATGCAGATGACACCACCCTTAGGCAGAAAGTGAAGAAAAACTAAGAGCTTCTTGATGAAAGTGAGAGAGGAGAGTGAAAAAGTTGGCTTAACATTCAGCATTCAGAAAAATAAGATCATGGCATCAGGTCCCATCACTTCATGGCAAGTAAATAGATGGGGAAACAATGGAAATGGTGAGAGACTTTATAGTCTTGTCCTCCAAAACCAATGCAGATGGTGACTACAGCCATGAAATTAAAAGCCACTTGCTACTTGGAAGAAAAACTATGACCAACCTAGACAGCATATTAACAAGCAGAGACATTACTTTGTCAATAAAGGTCCGTCTAGTCAAAGCTATGTTTTTTTCAATAGTCAGGTATGGACTTGAGAGTTTGCTGGGAGCCAGTGTGAGGAATCCCGCCCGTGGCAAAGGTCATGAGGAAGGAAGCCTGACAAAACGCAAGGGCATGATCAGGCTTCAGGGGTTCCCCCTGGAATTTCCTGAGCATCCACCCCCAAAAACCAGAGTCTGCCTGCTTTACTGTGTTATGCTTTCCACCTACTCTTCTGACATTAACAGGGGGCTGTCCCCCCACCACCTTTTTCTGGAAAAAGTTAATTTAGGGCTTCTAGATTATAATTCTTCTGGGCATAATATGAGTGTTTCAATCCAAAAATCCCTCTGATGGCTTTCTAGCCTGCCTGCAGGACTCTTACAGCTGCGCATGTGATTGTTTGTAGCCTCCCGACCACGAGAGGCACAGGAAGCTTAAAACATCCTAGGAATGTCGGGGCTTCTGAGGAGTCAAAATCATTAGAATAAAACTGACTAAGGGTTTCATTTGTTGAGCAAGTACTCGCTGCCAAATTTTTATAGCTTTTATTTGTTGATATAGTTGGTATATAGAAAAAACAAGTAGCAACATAGATCTTTGAGTTAAGTACCTTCTTTGTATAACCCACTGCACCTTTGTTCTATAGGGATGTAACTTTAGTGCTTTAAGGGAGATGCAGATTAAAGAAAAACACTTCAAGGGAAATGAGATTAACATTCACTAAGGAAGAGAGCCATAAAGTGTTAACAGGCCTCTTGGCCAGAAGATAATGTAAATCACCTGAGACATTTTGTATACAAAAAGATATTCAAAAAGGGTCAGGACTGCTGCCCCTGCATGACTCTGTATCTTCCATTATGTAAAATTTAGGATATATAAACACCTTTTAAATAATAAAGTTGAGGGGGATTTTGCACAAGCCTGGCCTCCCCCTTGTCGATTCTTTCTCTTACTCCCTCTCCCTACCTCTCCTTTTCAGGCTGACCCCTTGGAATGCAGAGGCTCACCGAGTCTACTTACTTGCCTGGGCTTCTGATACCCACTCGAGAGGGAGCCCAAGGTGGGGCACCCTCCGCTATTCAAGCGGGTGCCTGTGGCCCAACATAGACGGTGCAAGTTCTTTGTCTGGAACTTTATTGGTTTTCCACATAAACCAAGTTAATCAGCCTCTTGTTTCCACTAAATTTTCCTACTACACTATTCTTTCCTAATCTCTCTTTTATATTTCTAAATAAATAAGTTTTTCTTCGCCTATGCTGTCCCCTCTTCGAATTACCCTGGGTCCACCAGGGCAGGGCCCCAGCAAGAGTTGAACTATAAAAAAAGCAGAGCAGTGAAGAATTGATGCTTTTGAATTGTAGTGTTGGAGAAGACTCTTGAGAGTCCCTTGGACTACAAGGATATCAAACCAGTCCATCCTAAAGGAAATCAGTCCTGAATATTCACTGGAAGGACTGATGCTGAAGCTGAACTCCAATACTTTGGCCACCTGATGTGAAGAACTGACTCATTGGAAAAGACCCTGATGCTAGGGAAGATTGAAGGCAGGAGGAGAAGGGGATGACAGAGGATGAGATGGTTGGATCACATCACTGACTTGATAGCCATGAGTTTGAGCAAGCTCTGGGAGTTGGTGATGGAAGGGAAGCCTGGCATACTGCAGTCCATGGGGTCACAAAGAGTCAGACAGGACTGAGTGACAGAACTGAACTCTTAAGTTGTTTCATACCCACACTTCAATGTTTTTCTCGTAAGTGTCCTGTGAGGTAGGAGGAATTCTCTGCTTTTTCCCTAAATTCACCTGATAAACATGAACAGGAAAGAATAAGCTGTATTGCCCAATTATCCCATGAAGTCACTATTAGATGAAAAAGGGAAAAATAATTTGCACACTTGTAGTAATTAGTCTTCTCAATATCACCATCCAAATGTTTACTATTATGATCTATTCAAATAACTGAATCTTGTTTTTCATATATATGTGAATGTGTATAAATATACTTACATAGTTTGCTCTATGTCAATATGACTGACAAATTATTATAATACATACTTAATTATTTAAATAGTCCTCTTCAAATATAGCAAGTTCAGGAAGATGGGGGTAAGAATAGGGTTATCATTAATGAGACTCAGCAGTGTACATTGGAAAAGAAATCATGTTTATCTCTACCTTTACTTTTTATAGGTAGTATGTAATAGACTTAAACCAGTTTGAAACTCAGTTTTCTCATTTATGAAATAGGGTTGATAATGCTAAAAAAGACCAAAAGAGATATATGGGAAAGCAGCTTGAGACTAACAGACTTGGATATCCTGTAACAAAGTGCTTGTCCAAGATTTCTGTTCATTTTTCTATTGGGTTGTGTTTTTCTTCATGCAGGCCACATACAAGACTTTTCTGTTTGCTTGTTCAGTTCAGTTCAGTTCAGTTCAGTTGATCAGTCATGTACGACTCTTTGCAACCCCATGGACGGCAGCACGTCAGGCTTCCCTGTCCATCACCAACTCCTGGAACTTGCTCAAACTCATGTCCATTGAACTGGTGATGCAATCCAACCATCTCATTCTCTGTCATCTCCTTCTCCTCCCGTCTTCAATCTTTTGCAGCATCAGGGTCTTTTCCAATGAGTCAGTTCTTTGCATCAGGTGGCCAAAGTATTGGAGTTTCAGCTTCAACATCAGTCCTTCAAATGAATATTCAGGACTGGTTCTTTTAGGATGGACTGGTTGGATCTCCTTGCAGTCCAAGGGACTCTCAAGAGTATACTCCAACACCACAGTTCAGAAGTATCAATTCTTCTGCACTTAGCTTTCTTTACAGTCCAACTCTCACATCCACACATGGCTACTGGAAAAACCATAGCCTTGACAAGACGGACCTTTGTTGACAAAGTAATGTCTCTGTTTTTTAATATGCTGTCTTGGTTGGTCATAACTTTTCTTCCAAGGAGTGTCTTCTTTAATATCATGGCTGCAGTCACCATCTGCAGTGGTTTTGGAGCCCCCCAAAATAAAGTCAGCCACTCAGTGTTCTTGCCTTGAGAATTCTATGGACAGAGGAGCCTGGTGGGCTATGATCCATGGGGTTGCAAAGAGTCAGACACGACTGAGCAACTAACACACACACACACACACACACACACTGTTTCTACTGTTTCCCCATCTATTTGCCATGAAGTGATGGGACTGGATGCCATGACCTTCGTTTTCTGAATGCTGAGCTTTAAGCCAACTTTTTCACTCTCCTCTTTCACTTTTATCAAGAGGCTCTTTAGTTCTTCACTTTCTGCCATAAGGGTGTGTCATCTGCATATCAGAAGTTATTGATATTTCTCCTGGCAACCTTGATTCCAGCTTGTGTTTCCTCCAGCCCAGCATTTCTCATGAGGTACTCTGCATATAAGTTAAATAAGCAGGGTGACAATATACAGCTTTGACATACTCCTTTTCCTATTTGGAACCAGTCTGTTGTTCCATAACCAGTTCTAACTGTTGCTTCCTGACCTGCATACAGATTTCTAAGAGGCAGGTCAGGTGGTCTGGTATTCCCATCTCTTGAAGAATTTTCAGAGTCAAATGCTTTGGCATAGTAAATAAAGCAGAAATAGTTTGTTTGTTTTTTTTTTTTTTTTCTGGAACTCTTGCTTTTTCAATGATCCAACAGATGTTGGCAATTTTATCTCTTGTTCTTCTGCCTTTTCTAAAACCAGGTTAAACATCTGGAAGTTCACGGTTCATGTACTATTGAAGCCTGGCTTGGAGAATTTTGAGCATTACTTTACTAGTGTGTGAGATGAGTGCACTTGTGTGGTACTTTGAGCATTCTTTGGCATTGCCTTTCTTTGGGATTGGAATGCAAACTGACCTTTACCAGTCCTGTGGCCACTGCTGAGTTTTCCAAATTTGCTGGCATAATGAGTGCAGCACTTTCACAGCATCATCTTTCAGGATTTGAAATAGCTCAACTGGACGTCCATCATCCTCACTAGCTTTGTTAATAGTGATGCTTCCTAAGGCCCACTTGATTCCAGGATGTCTGTTTGCTTGTATGTTTTGCTAATATATTATCCCATTCTGTGTCCTGCCTTTAAACGCTATTAATACTATCCTTAAACAGTATTAATACTGTGGTATCACTGACTCAATGGACATGAGTTTGAGTAAACTCTGGGAGTTGGTGATGAACAGGGAGGCCTGCCATGCTGCAGTCCTTGGGGTCCCAAAGAGTCGGACAGGACTGACTGAACTGAACTGAACTGCGTACTATCTTTTGTTGAACTGAAATCTGTATTTTAATACAGTCCAACTTATCAATGCCTTATTTATGATTAGTGCTTTTTGTGATTTAAAAGAACATTTTACACCATGATGCCATAAGTATATTATATGCAGCAGATTCTTGAAGAGATATTGTTTGGGTTTTAGATCTATAACCATTCAGAACTGATTTCTATGAGCGATATAAACTAGGGTTTATTAGTTTTGTGAGGGCTGCCATAGCAAGGTTCCACAGACTGAGTACTACTCATCTGCAGTGAGCAGTCCTGAAGAGAAATCTTATTTCTCTGCCCAGAAATTGAGCCTAGGTAACCTGGATGAAAACCAGGAATCCTAGCCACTAGACTGACACGGGCTAGAGGCTAAAAGCAAAGGAGCCCTGGTTCTTTCCTCAATTTGAAGGCAAGAATATTTCAAGGAGGCAAAATCCAAAGAAGAATGTGGGTATCCTGAGTGAGAACTGCAGTAAAGAGGGATGTAAATCACTTATAAAGGACGGTCCTCCTGGGTGTTTGTTTACATTTGACCAATTATCTTGCTTCTTTCTTCACACCTGACTGTTCCTTGGACCCTCTCCAAGATGCATGTTCAACTTTTTTCTAAGACTGATCCCACCACAGAGGCCTCTGGGTCCATGTCCATTCTTATTATGAGGTGAGGCCTCCTCCCTTTTTGATCCCCAAGAAGCCTTCCTGCACCTGTGCAGACAGGGAAGACTTCCTGGACCTCAAGAGTGAGCACCTTATCTCTACTCTTTAGCAGAGCTCAGCTTTTGCCACTAGCTTTGTCCTTGGAGTGCCTGGGTGGGAACAAAGGGTCAGTCTTACTCCACTAGATAAATACCAGCTGTCCAGTTCAGGGCCCATCCACCTCCTACCTCAGCTTAAACAACAGAAATATATCATCTCACAGTTTTGGAGGCTAGAAGTCCAACAACAAGTTGTCAAAAGACCTGGCTTTTGAGCACCTTATCTCTGCTCTTTAGCAGAGCTCAGCTTTTGCCACTAGCTTTGTCCTTGGAGTGCCTGGGTGGGAACAAAGGGTCAGTCCTACTCCACTAGATAAATACCAGCTGTCCAGCTCAGGGCCCATCCACCTCCTACCTCAGCTTAAACAACAGAAATACATCATCTCACAGTTTTGGAGGCTTTTTCTGAGGGCTCTCTTCTTCACTTTGGCTGTTAGTTTTCTGTGTCTTTCCATGAACTTCTTACATGTGGGCCTCTGTGTTTTAATTTCCACCTCTTCCAACACCAGTCGTATTGGATTTGAACTCACCTTGAAGTGCTTATTTTAACTTAATTACTTCTTCAAAGACCCTGTCTTCAAATAAAGTCACATTCTGAGGTAGTGGGATTTCAACATATAAATTTTGAGGGACATAATTCAGCCCATAACTTAGGGTCAATTTTCTTTTCCTTATTTATGTCCAATTGACCTCTTACATTCATTGAAAATAATGTTTTTCTTTCTTATTTGGTACTAAACTAATCAGAAGTTAAGTATTCATACATACGTGAGTCTTATTTCTCAACTTCCTCTATACATCTTAAGGTCACAATGCTTTTTTAATGACTGGGTGTCTTTTATAAGTCTTGATATTCATGGGAAAAAGTGTTTTGACTTGTCCTTTTTTAATAGGGTATTGGCTAATCTTGGTCCTCTTTATTTCCAAGGAATTTTGTTTCCCCACCACTAACTCACACCCTCCAAAAAGACTTGTTGGTATTTTATTGGGATCAGTTCAGTCACTCAGTCATGTCCAACTCTTTGAGACCCCATGAACAGCAGCACACCAGGTTTCCCTGTCCATCACCAACTCCTGAAGCTTGCTCAAACTCATGGCCATCAAGCTGGTGATGCCATCCAACCATCTCATCCTCTGTCATCTCCTTCTTCTCTTGCTTTCAATCTTTCCCAGCATCAGGGTCTTTTCCAGTGAGTCAGTTCTTCGCATCAGGTGGCCAAAGTATTGGAGTTTCAGCTTCAGCATCAGTCCTTCCAATGAATATTCAGGACTGATTTCCTATAGGACTGACTGGTTGGATCTCCTTGCTGTCCAAGAGACTCTCAAGAATCTTCTCCAACACCACGGTTCAAAAGCATCAATTCTTTGGTGCTCAGCTTTATACTCCAACTCACATGACTACTGGAAAAACCATAGCTTTGATTAGACAGAGCTTTGTTGGCAGAGTAATGTCTCTGCTTTTTAATATGCTGTCTAGGTTGGTCATAGCTTTTCTTCTAAGGAGCAGTGTCTTTTATTTGATGCATTTTACTGGGATGGGATTGACTTTATGGACCAATTTGGAGAGAATTTACATTTTGAAAGAGTTGAGTCTTCTAATGTGTCATCTTGACACATGCCTCAATTAATATATATTTTCTAATTTATGTTAACAACATTTCATACTTTCTGTGTAGAGATCTTGCACATTTTCATCAGATTTATTCCTGGTTTAAACTTTTTATTATCATTGTATATTATATCTTACTGTAAAATTTTACTTTTTAGTGATACATTGTTTGTTGTTCTTCTTGTTCAGTCACCAAGTTGTATCTGAACTCTTTGTGACCCCATGAACTGCAGCATGCCAGGCTCCTCTGTTCTTCACTATCTCCAAGTGTTTGCTCAAATTCATGTCTACTGAGTCAGTGATGCTATCTAACCATCTCATATTTTCCCACCCTTTTGTCTTTTTGCCCTAAATCTTTCCCAGCATTGGAGTCTTTTCCAATGAGTCAGTTCGTCACATCAGGTGGCCAAAGTATTGGAGCTTCAACTTCAGTATCAGTCCTTCCAATAAATATTCAGTGTTGATTTCCTTTAGTATTGACTGTTTTGATGTCCTTGAGTCCAAGGGACTCTCAAGAGTATTCTGCAGCACCACGGTTCAAAAGCATCAATTCGTCAGTGCTCAGCCTTCTTTATGGTTCAACTCTCACATCCGTACATGACTACTGAACAACTATAGCTTTGACTATTCATTGGTGGTATATAGAATTTTAGTTAATCTTTCTGTTGACTTTAGCAAACTTGCTGAATTTACTTCTTAATCAATAATTTACCTGTAAATTCCTTTGAGTTTTTTGTAAATATAATCACAGCCTGCAAAAGATGACTGTTTAATCCCTTATTTTATAACCCTCTTAATTTTTATTACTTTCTCTGGTCTATTTGAATTGGCAGAGTTTTTAACCTATGTCAAAGAGCAGTGGGGAGTTCAGACATTTCTTGTCTCTTTCCATCTCATATGAAGTGAAACTGAATGATGTGCTTCATTAGATTTAAGACATTATCTCCAATTTTTAGTTGACTAAGATTTTATAATAATAGGTGTTAGATTTTGTAACTTTTTGGCCTCTATTGAAATAATCATATACTTTTCTTTTTATTCTATTAAATTGTAAATTAGAACAGCTGATTTTTAAATCAGTCACTTGTAAGTTAATCTTGAACTTCTGGAACTAATAAACTTGGTTTTACAGAATTACTCCTTCTGTGTAGTGCCAGATTTTATCAGCTATTATTTTGTTTACAAANCATTAATTTCCTCCTGTAATATTTGTAATATCCTTATTATACATTTGTTTTAAAAATTGTTCTGATCTTTGTGATGATCTCTGTTTACTTTGATATATTTTCTTCTTGATCAGCCTCTTCTATAATTTATCAATTTTTTCTGGAAAAGGTCAGTTTTCATTCTAAGCTCAGAAAGGTAATGTCAAGATATGTTCAAACTACCATAAAATTGTACCTCATTTCACTTGCTAGCAAGGTAATGCTCAAAATCCTTCAAGCTAGGCTTCAGGAGTATGTGAACAAAGAAATTTCAGATGTACAAGCTGGAATTAGAAAACACATAGGAACCAGAGACCGCATTGGTAATATCTGTCGGATCATAGAATAAGGAAGAGAATTTTTTTTTTAAGATCTACTTCTGCTTCACTGATTCTTAAAGAGACGGAAATACCAGACAATCTTAACTGTCTCCTGAGAAAACTGCATGAGGTCAAGAAGCAACAGTTAAACCAGACACAAAGCGATGGACTGGCTCAAAATTGGGAAAGGAGTACGTCAAGGCTGTATATTATCACCCTGCTTATTTAATGTTTGTGCAGAATACATCATGCTAAAAGCCAGGCTGCAAGACTCACGAGCTGGAATCAAGATTGTTTGGGAGAAATATCAATAACTTTAGATATGCAGATGATATCACTCTAATGGCAGAAAGCAAAGAGGAACTAAAGAACCTCTTGCAGTTGTTGTTCAGTCGCTCAGTCATGTCTGACTCTTTGGAATCCTATGGACTATAGCATGCCAGGCTTCCCTGTCTTTCACCATAGCATGCCAGGCTTCCCTGTCTTTCACCAACTCCTGGAGCTTGCTCAAACTCATTAGTTGTTGATGCTATCTAACTGTCTTGTCCTCTGTCATCCCCTTCTACTCCTGCCCTCAATCTTTCCCAGCATCAGGGTATTTTCTGATGAGTTAGCTCTTCCCATCAGTGGCCAAATAATTGGATATTCATTCAGACCTTCCAATAAATACTCAGGACTCATTTCCTTTACGATGGACTGGTTGGATCTCCTTGCAGTCCAAGGGACTCTCAAGAGTCTTGGCCAACACTACCATTCAAAAGCATCAATTCTTTGGCACTCAGTCTTCTTTATGGTCCAACTCTCACATACATACATGACTACTGGAAAAAATCATGTCTTTGATTATATGGACCTTTGTTGGCAAAGTAATGTCTCTGATTTTTCAATATGCTATCTAGGTTTTTCATAGCTTTTCTTCCAAAGAACAAGCATCTTTTAATTTCATGGCTGCAATCATCATCTGCAGTGATTTTGGAGCCCAAGAAGATAAAGTCTCTTATTGTTTCCGTCATTTCCCCACCTATTTTCCATGAAGTGATGGGACTGGATGCCATGATCTTAGTTTTGTGAATGTTGAATTTAAAGATGGAGGAGCCTGTTGGGCTGATGTCCATAAGGTTGCACAGAGTCAGACACGACTGAAGCGACTTATCATGCATGCAGGCATTGGAGAAGGAAATGGCAATCCACTCCAGTATTCTTGCCTGGAGAATACCAGGGACAGGGAAGCCTGGTGGGCTGCTGTCTATGGGGTCACACAGAGTCAGACACGACTGAAATGACTTAGCAGCATCAGCAGCATCTGCATATCTGAGGTCATTGATATTTCTCCCAGCAATCTTGATTCCAGCTGTGCTTCATCCAGCCTGGCATTTCATATGATGTATTCTGCATATAAGAGAAATAAGCAGGGTAACAATATAGAGCCTTGATGTACTCCTTTTCTAATTTGGAACCAGTCTGTTCTTCCATGTCTGGGTTCTAACTGTCACTTCTTGACCTGCATATAGGTTTCTCAGGAGTCAGGTAAGGTAGTCTGATATTTCCAGCTCTTTAAGAATTTTCCTCAGTTTATTGTGATCCACATAGTCAAAAAATATCTTCACAACCCAGATAATAATGATGGTGTGATCACTCACCTAGAGCCAGACATCCTGGAATATGAAGTCAAGTGGGCCTTAGGAATTATCACTATGAACAAAGCTAGTGGAGGTGATGGAATTCCAGTTGAGCTATTCCAAATCCTAAAAGATGATGCTGTGAAAGTGCTGCACTCATTATACCAACAAATCTGGAAAACTCAGCAGTGGCCACAGGACTAGAAAAGGTCAGTTTTCCTTCTAATCCCAAATGCCAAAGAATGCTCAAACTACCGCACAATTGCACTCATCTCACACGCTAGTATAGTAATGCTCAAAATTCTTCAAGCCAGGCTTCAGCAATACATGAACCATGAACTTCCAGATGTCCAAGCTGGTTTAGAAAAGGCAGAAAAACTAGAGATCAAATTGCCAGCATCCACTCAGTTCAGTTCAGTTCAGTTCAGTCGCTCAGTCGTGTCCAACTCTTTGCGACCCCATGAACCGCAGCACGCCAGGCCACCCTGTCCATCACCAACTCCTGGAGTTCACTAAAAGTCACGTCCATCAAGTCAGTGATGCCATCCAGCCATCTCATACTCTGTTGTCCCCTTTTCCTCCTGCCCCCAATCTCTCCCAGCATCAGAGTCTTTTCCAATGAGTCAACTCTTTCCATGAGGTGGCCAAAGTACTGGAGTTTCAGCTTTAGCATCATTCCTTCCAAAGAACACCCAAGGCTAATCTCCTTTAGAATGGACTGGTTGGATCTCTTTGCAGTCCAAGGGACTCTCAAGAGTATTTTCCAATACCGCAGTTCAGAAACATCAATTCTTTGACACTCAGCTTTCTTTACAGTCCAACTCTCACATCCATACATAACTACTGGAAAAAACATAGCCTTGACTAGACGGACCTTTGTTGGCAAAGTAATGTCTCTGCTTTTTAATATACTATCCAGGTTGGTCATAGCTTTCCTTCCAAGGAGTAAGTGTCTTTTAATTTCATGGCTGCAGTCACCATCTGCAGTGATTCGCAAAAGCAAGAGAGTTCCAGAAAATACATCTATTTCTGTTTTATTGACTATGCCAAAGCCTTTGACTGTGTGGATCACAATAAACTGTGGAAAATTCTGGAAGAGATGGGAATACCAGACCGCCTGACCTGCCCCTTGAGAAACCTGTATGCAGATCAGGAAGCAACAGTTAGAACTTGACATGGAACCACAGACTGGTTCCAAATAGGAAAAGGAGTACGTCAAGGCTGCATATTGTCACCCTGCTTATTTAACTTATATACAGAGTATATCATGAGAAATGTTGGGCTGGAGGAAGCACAAGCTGGACTCAAGATTGCCAGGAGAAATATCAGTCACCTCAGATATGCAGATGATACCACCCTTATGGCAGAAAGTGAAGAAGAACTAAAGAGCCTCTTGATGAAAGTGAAAGTGGAGAGTGAAAAAGTTGACTTAAAGCTCAACATTCAGTAAACGAAGATCATGGCATCTGGTCCCATCACTTCATGGGAAATAGATGGGGAAACAGTGGAAACAGTGGCTGACTTTATTTTTCTGGGCTCCGAAATCACTGAAGATGATGATTGCAGCCATGAATTAAAACACAGTTACTCCTTGGAAGGAAAGTTATGACCAACCTAGACAGCATATTAAAAAATAGACATTACTTTGCCAACAAAGGTCCATCTAGTTAAGGCTATGGATTTTCCAGTGGTCATCTATGGATGTAAGAGTTGGACTATAAGGAAAGCTAAGCCCTGAAGAATTGATGCGTTTGAACTGTGGTGTTGGAGAAGACTCTCGAGAGTCCCTTGGACAGTAAGGAGATCCAACCAGTCCATCCTAAAGGAGATCAGTCCTGGGTGTTCCTCTGAAGGACTGATGTTGAAGCTGAAACTCCAACACTTTGACCACCTGATGTGAACAGCCAACTCATTGGAAAAGACCCTGATGCTGGGAAAGACTGAGGGCAGGAGGAGAAGGGGACAATAGAGGATGAGATGGTTGGATGTCATCACCGACTCAATGGACATGGGTTTGGGTGGACTCCAGGAATTGGTGATGGACAGGGAGGTCTGGCATGCTGTGGTTCATGGGGTCGCAAAGAGTTGGACATGATTGAACAAGTGTACTGAACACAGTCAAAGGCTTTAGTGTAGTCAGTGAAGCAGAAGTAGATGCTTTTCTGGAATTATGTTGCTTTTTCTATGATCCAATGGATGTTGGCAATTTGGTCTCTTGATTACGGTGAAAGAGGAGAGTGAAAAGCTGACTTTCAAAAATTTGAAATCATGACATCTAGTCCCTCCACTTCATGACAAATGGAGAAAAAGTGACAGGTTTTGTTTTTTTGTGCTCCAAAATTACTGTGGATGATAGTGGCAGCCATGGAAATCAAAGATGCTTGGAAGGAAAGCTATGACAAACCTAGACAACACATTTAAAAACAAAGACATCACCTGCTGTCCAGGGTCCATCTAGTCAAAGCTGTGTTTTTTCCAGTAGTCCTGTAGAGATGTAGAGTTGGGCCATAAAGAAGCCTGAGTGTGGAAGAATCAATGCTTTTGAATTGTGGTGCTTATGGAGACTCTTGAGAGTCCCTTGGACAGCAAGGAGATCAAATTAGTCAATTCATAAGAAAATGAACCCTGAATACTCATTGGGGAACTTATACTGAAACTCCAATACTTTGGCCATGTGAGGGGAAGACCAATCCATTGGAAAAGACCCTAATGCTGGGAAAGATGGAGGGCAAGTGGAGAAGTGGAGGGCAGAGCATGAGATGTTTGGATCAGATAGCTTATTCAGTGGACATGAGTTTGAGCAAACTCCGGGAGAGAGTGAAGGACAGCAAAGCCTGGCCTGCTGCAACTGATGAGGTCACAAAGAGTTGGACATGACTTAGTGAGTGAAAAGCAAAAGTGTTTCATATAATTAAATTTCAGGTTATTTGATCATTTCTATTGTATACTTGTTTTCAAATTCATTAATTTCTGTTTATTTTTATTATTTTCATCTTTCTTCTTTTGGGGCTAAATTTGGTGTCCTTTTATAACTTCTTGTGAGGGGCTTATTAATTTTCCGGCTTATTTCTTTTCTATACATTTTCCTTTGTATGTCGTTTGTTT
>SJYQ01001751.1:825987-840506 GCA_006410935.1 Redunca redunca
TTTGTTTTGATGTATAGTTTTAAACTTAAAATTTATTTCAAACTGCTTTCTAGATTCTGTTGTGATTTCTTCTCTGACCCATATATTTTTAAATGGATATTTTTAAGTTCCATAACTGGATTTTTTTAGTCTGAAAGTCTTTGATGTTTGATGGAAGTATTTTAGTCAGTTTAAAAATAGATTTGCATTTAGGTCTACCATTTCTTAAATTATTTACTATTTTCAGTCTACTATAAATTCACTTTTCTTCTTTCCTGACTCCTTCTAGAATATTTTTTATTATTTCATTTTTTTTTATTTTCTTAGCTTTTGTTGTTGTAGTTGTTGTTCTTTTATCACTGTTTTTGTTATTAGGACTTCCCTAGTGACTCAGAGGGTAAAGAATCTGCTTGTGATATGACAGACCCAGGTTCGATCTCTGGGTCAGGAAGATCCCCCACAGGAGGGAATGGAAATCCATTCCAGTATTCTTGCCTAGAGAATCCCATGGACTGTGGAGCCTGACAGGCAAGAGTCCATAGGGTTGCGAGTCTAGATTTTTGACTTACAAATACCTAATATTAATCAGTATTTTTCTCTCTCAGTGACAACACATAAAGATTAAGCCTTTCAATATTATTTATCCTGAAAGGTATATAGGTAATTTTAAATTCTATGTATTTATATGTATGTGTAAAAAGTATTAAGATCTACATCTNNNAATTCTATGTATTTATATGTATGTGTAAAAAGTATTAAGGTCTACATCTTAAATTCTATAAACTATTATTTTTGATTAGTCATTATGAAATTAAATATCCCAAATAGTTACTGAGAAATAATAAGTCTTAAAAGATATTGTACTGTCAAATATCGAAAATGGAGTCAGACTTTTCATTATAGTTGCCCTTTGATTATTTCTCCTTTACAATTTCTTGCTAGTTGTTCTTGGGCTAATACTATGTACTATTAGTATATAAAAGTTTATTAACAGTCAGTTTTATGCCACTTACCCCTTCACTAACAGTAGTTTAATTCCATGTACCCCTCCTCACCTCCATCTCTCGTGTTATGTCGTATCTGTTGCTTCCACATATATTATGATTTCAATCTTACAAAGTTATTGTCTTTACCTTAATAGTTTTGTTTGTTGTTTAGTCTCAAGTCATGTCCGACTCTTCAAGACCCCATGGACTGCAGCATGCCAGGCTTCCCTGTCCCTGACTGTCTCCCAGAGCTTGCCCAAGTTCATGCCGAATGCATCGGTGATGCCATCCAAATGTCTCATCTTTTGTCACCTTCTTCTTCTGCCTTCAATCTTTCTCAGCACCATGGTCTTTTCTGATGAATTGGCTCTTTGCCTCAGGGGGCCAAAATATTGGAGCTTCAGCTTCAGCATTAGTCCTTCCAATGAGTATTCAGGGTTTATTTCCTTTAAGATTGACTGGTTTTATCTCCTTGCTGTTCAAGGGACTCTCAAGTCTTCTCCAGCACCACAGTTCAAAAGCATCAATTCTTTGGCGTTCTGCCTTGTTTATGGTCCAGCTCTCACAACCCTGTATGACTACTGGAAAAACCATAGGCTTGACCTTAATAGTCAAAGAGTGTTATTCTCTGGGCTTATGAACTAAACTGCAGAGGGCTTATTGGACACCTTCATGGGCTCCGTACTCCAATACTGACTCTCCCAGGCTCTCGGTGTGCTGCTGCCCCTCTCTGCCTCTTTCCTGGCCCTCTCAGAATGGACAGACACCCCAGATTCTGTGCCTGCTTCTCAAAGTCACATTATTGCAGAAGATCTTAGCTTTATTCTCTGTCATTCTCTTGCTTACCTTTTCTTCAAACATATTTAAAATAATATATTTAGTCATGTTTTTCTGGTTACTCCAAGGGGTTTGAGTCACCTACCATATAATTTACCATTGTTGAAAGTTAATATTCCCTCTCCATTTTATCATGACTAATAGCGTACTTAATCCTTGAGTTTTAAAAGAATAAATAAGGCAAACACTCTGCTTGAGTAATAATATAATAATTTAATATATTACCTTCCTCTGGAAAGACATCAGTGTATTGAGTCAGATAGTTTTCAGAACTCTCCAAATATTTTTGCTGCTTTAAACCCAGCAAAAATGGGTTTTGTGGATGTGACTGGTGATAGAAACAAGATCCGATGCTGTAAAGAGCAATATTGCATAGGAACCTGGAATGTCAGGTCTATGAATCAAGGCAAATTAGAAGTGGTCAAACAAGAGATGGCAAGGGTGAATGTCGATATTCTAGGAATCAGCGAACTAAAATGGACTGGAATGGGTGAATTTTACTCAAATGACCATTATATCTACTACTGTGGGCAGGAATCCCTCAGAAGAAATGGAGTAGCCATCATGGTCAACAAAAGAGTCTGAAATGCAGTACTTGGATGCAATCTCAAAAACGACAGAATGATCTCTGTTCATCTCCAAGGCGAACCATTCACTATCACAGTTATCCAAGTCTATTCCCCAACCAGTAACACTGAAGAAGCTGAAGTTGAACGGTTTTATGAAGACCTACAAGACCCTTTAGAACTAACACCCAAAAAAGATGTCCTTTTCACTATAGGGGACTGGAATGCAAAAGTTGGAAGTCAAGAAACACCTGGAGTAACAGGCAAATTTGGCCTTGGAATGTGGAATGAAGCAGGGCAAAGACTAATAGAGTTTTGCCAAGAAATGCACTGGTCATAGCAAACGCCCTCTTCCAACAACACAAGAGAAGACTCTACACGAGGACATCACCAGATGGTCAACACCGAAATCAGATTGATTCTATTCTCTGCAGCAAAAGATGGAGAAGCTCTATACAGTCAACAAAAACAAGACCAAGAGCGGACTGTGGCTCAGGTAATGAACTCCTTATTGCCAAATTCAGAGCGAAATTGAAGAAAGTAGGGAAAAACACTAGACCATTCAGGTATGACCTAAATCAAATCCCTTATGATTATACAGTGGAAGTGAGAAATAGATTGAAGGGCCTAGATCTGATAGACAGAGTGCCTGATGAACTGTGGAATGAGGTTCGTGACATTGTACAGGAGACAGGGATCAAGACCATCCCCGTGGAAAAGAAATGCAAAAAAGCAAAATGGCTGCCTGGGGAGGCCTTACAAATAGCTGTGAAAAGAAGAGAGGTGAAAAGCAAAGGAGAAAAGGATAGATATAAGCATATGAATGCCGAGTTCCAAAGAATAGCAAGAAGAGATAAGAAAGCCTTCTTCAGCAATCAATGCAAAGAAACAGAGGAAAAGAACAGAATGGGAAAGATGAGAGATCTCTTCAAGAAGATTAGAGATACCAAGGGAACATTTCAGGCAAAGATGTGCTCAATAAAGGAGAGAAATGGTATGGACCTAACAGAAGCAGAAGATATTTAGAAGAGATGGCAAGAATACACAGAAGAACTGTACAAAAAAGATATTCACGACCCAGTAATCATGATGATGTAATCACTAATCTAGAGCCAGACATCTTGGAATGTGAAGTCAAGTGGGCCTTAGAAAGCTTCACTACAAACAAAGCTAGTGGAGGTGATGGAATTCCAGTAGAGCTAATTCAAATCCTGAAAGATGATGCTGTGAAAGTGCTGCACACAATATGCCAGCAAATTTGGAAAACTCAGCAGTGGCCACAGGACTGGAAAAGGTCAGTTTTCATTCCAGTGCCAAAGAAAGGCAATGCGAAAGAATGCTCAAACTACCGCACAATTGCACTCANTTCCTGTGGTCATGTATGGATGTGAGTGTTGGACTGTGAGGAGGCTGAGCGCCGAAGAATTGATGCTTTTGAACTGTGGTGTTGGAGAAGACTCTTGAGAGTCCCTTGGACTGCAAGGAGATCCAACCAGTCCATCTTAAAGGAGATCAGTCCTGAGTATTCATTGGAAGGACTGATGCTAAAGCTGAAAGTCCAATACTTTGGCCACCTCATGCGAAGAGTTGACTCATTGGAAAAGACTTTGATGCTGGGAGGAATTTGGGGCAGGAGGAGAAGGGGACGACCGAGGATGAGATGGGCTGGATGACATCACAGACTCAATGGATGTGAGTCTGAGTGAACTCCGGGAGATGGTAATGAAATGGGAGGCCTCGTGTGCTGTGATTCATGGAGTCGCAAGGAGTTTGACATGACTGAGCGACTGAACTGAACTGAACTGAACTGAATTCCTATTGTCCAAATGAAACTATGGATGTCAGGCACCTGGACACACTGGTCTCTTTACTCATCAGGTGTCAAAGGATATATGTGAAACTGGTACAGGTAAACACCACACTCCAACACAGACACGCCATCACCCTTCTTATGGCCAAGCTAGTGGCAGGCTCCAGACTGGGCTGCAATTGCAAAGAAGCAGCTATTTGAACACTTTGTGAGATGCTATGGAAAGCCCTCATTGTGTGGTGGAAAAGATCAGGATTTGATGGAATGTGGAGAAAGTTGAGACCCTTAGCAAGTCTTAAGAATCCAGGTTTATAAATTTCCTTCCTTTTAGAATCCATTTCCACATTTGCAGACAATTCTGCAAGACCTGTGGGCCCTTGATTCCCACCTACAAAGCTTTCCAGACTGCAGTGACCAAGTTTAAGTGCACACTCAGCTGTTCAATCTGCAGTCTGGTCTTTCTGTCTGGGTGTGCCCTACTGCACTTCAATACCTCTAGTGTCCAGGGCTTCTGCAATCCATACACCATTCTATGCTTGGAAATTTTCACTAAGACTGACTTCTTCTTATGAGGTGTTATCTTTCTCCTGGTCAATGTCATGACCTCCTGCAGGTCAAATCCAATATTTGTCCTTGTGACAGTCATATATTAGTACCTATCCTCATGTAGTAACTGAATTTTCTCTCTTCTGGGCTTATCGTTTCTAGATTCTTCAGTCATTTCTTAGGCCAAATATTTAAATAATTTATTGAATTCAGGTAAGTAAAACAGAGGAGTGAAATGGGCCCCTGGTCTTTGTGTTAAACACTTTCAGTTAGGAATCTTTAATTTTGCTGGACACAAGAGCAGAGGAATATCTCTGTCTGGAGAAAAGTGTCAGCATAAGTCTCAGGGTAACTGATAACTAACCAGCATTCTCATTTGAAAGGAGACGCAGGCCAGTGGGGGCCTGAGTCCACTAGACTTGCACGTTGTCTAAAAACTGCAGCTTTTCTGCTCTCTGGCCCATAAGTGCCTCATAGGAAAATGGAACCAACTCCATTAGGTCTTCTGATTGTGATGAAAAAAATAAGTAACTAGATTTGTATTTGACATAGTCTGATTTTCAAATGTAAGTTCAAATCATGTTTGAGACCCATGTGGTTTTGAACAAAGCAGTGGTCCCTTGCTTGCTTTCAGCTTACCAAACCCTGTGGCTTCCTTCAGCCTGCTCCAGAAAGCCCAACCCCTTCCTGGAACATGTCTCCCAACTCAGGAGGGTATTTTCCAAATACAGTAACTCCCTTACATATGAATGAGTTCCATTCCATTTGTAAGTCCAATTTGTTCATAAGTCCAACAGTGCTAGCCTGGGTACCGTACTAATACAATCAGCTATATAGTACTGTACTGTAATAGGTTTAGAACACACTTCACACAAATAATACCTAAGACAAACAAACACAATTTTTTTAAAAATTTAATATTATAGTACCGCTTCCTTCATTATTGCTTGGTACTTCTTAGCAGTACCGGCTACATCACTGCTGTTTTTATGCTTACTTCCAACATTCGAGAAGAGGGTGGCAGAGGATAAGATGGCTGAATAGCATTACCATCTCAATGGATATGAATCTGAGCAAACTCCAGGAGTTAGTGAAAGACAGGGAAGCTTAGCATGCTGCAGTCCTCATGGTCACAAAGAGTCGTACACAACTTAGCAACTGAACAATAATAACAATCGACATCCTGGGCTTGAAGTAAAGATATTATACTATTGTACTCTATACAGTTCTGTGTATTAAAGTACACAAAACCACTAGTAGAGGATGCATGCACCTGACTATGTATACTAGACATGTAAACTAATTTTCTTGATTGGACATGTGAGCCCACATTGACATCTTTGAAAGTTCATGCTTTTAAGGTTTATATGTAAGAGATTTACTGTATTATGTTCACAGTGTGGATAAAGTCATTCTCAGTTCAGCTCAGTTCAGTTGCTCAGTTGTGTCCACTCTGTGCGACCCCATGGACTGCAGTACCCCAGGCCTCCCTGTCCATCACCAACTTCCATCATCACTTACTCAAACTCATACCCATTGAGTCGGTGATGCCATCAAACCATCTCATCCTCTGTCATCTCCTTCTCCTCTTGCCTTTAATCTTTCCCAGCATAAGGGTCTTTTCAAATGAGTCAATTCTTCACATCAGGTGGCCAAAGTGTTGGAGTTTCAGCTTCAGAATCAGTCCTTTCAATGAATATTCAGGATGAACTAATTTGATCTCCTTGCAGTCTAAGGGACACTCAAGCATCTTCTCCAACACCACAGTTCAAAAGCATCAATTCTTTGGTGTTCAGCTTTCTTTATGGTCCAAATCTCACATTCATACATGACTACTGGAGAGTCATTCTAGATAAATTAAACTGCCACCTAAAGTCTCTTAAGCTGCTGTGGGGACAGAGGAGGATAAGCAGCACACAGTCATGCTTAGCTCACACTGAGCTTCCTGACAGTTACAATCTCCAAACCTTTTTTTTTT
This sequence comes from Redunca redunca, assembly GCA_006410935.1. NCBI lineage: Eukaryota > Metazoa > Chordata > Mammalia > Artiodactyla > Bovidae > Redunca > Redunca redunca. The sequence goes on from SJYQ01001751.1 coordinate 832,690, forward strand.
TTTGGTCAAGTCTAAGCAGAAGCAGAAGATATTAAGAAGAGGTGGCAAGAATACACAGTATAACTATACAAAAAAGATCATCATGACCCAGATAACCACGATGGTGTGATCACTCACCTAGAGCCAGGCATCCTGGAATGTGAAGTCATGTGGGCCTCAGGAAATATCTCTATGAACAAAGCTAGTAGAGGTGATGGAATTCTTTTGAACTATTTCAAATCCTAAAAGAGGATGCTTTAAACTTCTGCCCTCAATATACCAGCAAATTTGGAAAACCCAGCAGTGGCTACAGGACTGGAAAATGTCAGTTTTCATTCCAATCCCAAAGAAAGGCAAAGCCAAAAAAATGTTCAAACTACTGCACAATTGCACTCATCTCACAGGCTAGCAAAGTAATGTTCAAAATTCTCCAAGTGAGGCTTCAATAGTATGTGAACTATGAACTTCCAGATGTTCAAGCTGAATTTAGAAAAGGCAGAGGAACCAGAGATCAAACTGCCAACATCCAGTGGATCGTCAGAAAAGCAAGAAAGTTCCAGAAAAACATGTACTTCTGCTTTATTGACTACACCAAAACCTATGACTGTGTGGATTAAAAAAAAAAAAAAAAACTGGAAAATTCTTAAAGAGATGGGAATAGCAGACCACCTTACCTGTCTCCTGAGAAACCTGTATGCAGGTCAGGAAGCAACAGTTAGAACTGGACATGGAACAAAAGACTGATTCCAAATCGGGAAAGGAATATGTCAAAGCTGTATATTGTCACCCTGCTTATTTAACTTATATGCAGAGTACATCATGCGAAATGCCAAGCTGAATGAAGGACAAGCTGGAATCAAGATTGCTGAGAGAAATATCAATAACCTCAGATATGCAGATAACACTGCCCACATGGCAGGAAGCAAAGAAGAACTAAAGAGCCTCTTGATAAAAGTGAAAGAGGAGAGTGAAAAAGTTGGCTTAACACTCAGCATTCAGAAAACTAAGATCATGGCATCTGGTTCCATCACTTCATGCAAATAGACGGGATAACAATGGAAACAGTGACATACTTTAATTTTTTGAGCTCGAAAATCACTGCAGATTGTGACTGCAGCCATGAAAGTAAAAGATGATTTCTCCTTGGAAGGAAAGCTATGACTAACCTAGAGAGCATATTAAAAAGCAGAGAACTTTGCCAACAAAGGGTCTGTCTAATCAAAGCTATTTTCCAGTAGTCATGTATGGATGTGAGAGAGTTGGACTATAAAGAAAGCTGAACACCAAAGAATTGATGCTTTTGAACTGTGGTGTTGGAGAAGACTCTTGAAAGTCCCTTGGATTGCAAGGAGATCCAACCAGTCCATACTAAAGGAAATCAGTCCTGAATATTCATTGGAAGGACTGATGCTGAAGCTGACACTACAACATTTTGGCCACCTGATACGCAGAACTAACTCACTGATGCTGGGAAAAATTGAAGGTGGGAGGAAAAGGGCATGACAGAGCGTGAGATGGTTGGATGGTATCACTGACTTGATGGACATGAGTTTGAGTAAGCTCTGGAGTTTGTGATAGCCAGGGAAGCTTGATGTGCTGCAGTCCATGGGGTCACAAATAGTCAGACATGACTGAGCAACAGAACTGAACTGAACTGAAATCTTGTTTCCCCCTTCCTGTTCTGAGAATTTATGGGTCCTTTGACTCTTTCTCCCCAAGGGAGGACAAGGAGACATTTCTGCAGAAAGCCCAGCTCCTCCCACCTGCACTTCCTTCAGCCTTCCATCTTTATCCCTTTACACAGGGTGGTTAGTCTTTGGGTCTAAGGGTCTTCTTTCTCATTCAGCCTCTGGAGACCTTTCAGCAGATCCTGCTGGTCTGTGGTGCAGCAGTTGCCTCCAGTGTGCTCACATCTTGTTAACTCTCAAGGGACATAAATGGAAGAGAAATCAGATGGTACATTATCTTTATAGGCCACACTGTGACCTCTGTATTTAACTTTTCAGCAGCATAATGAGAGATGAGAAAACTGACTCAGGGGAAAAATAACTTCCTGGCTCAGAGATGAATCACACAATTAATTGACATATACTAGCACTCAGAGATCCCAAAGTCTGGAGATTTTTCTCCTCCAGACAGGCACAGAATATATGCAACTTCTGTATGCAAACATGTGATTGCCACAATACAGGACAGGATAAGAGCCAAGGCAGGCAGCTGTTAAAAGATGGAGGTGGCCCTTCTGCTCAAGGGCTGTGAGATCAGCAAACCTGTGATGCACTTGATCTTTATAGCATGTTTAACTTCAATTATTAATAATGCATCTTGAATTTTTTTCCTGTTACTAAATGCAAGTTCATGTGACCTACACATAGTAAGGCCAAACAAACCAAAACATAGTAAGGAGATGGGTGACTCATGCCCCCCAAACACCAAATTCTCTGAAGGATTTCAGCAAAGCACATTTAAATATTTCTTTTTTATTGTATTTTTATTTTTTGTTGGAAATACTGTGTTGGCTACTGTCACACAACAACATGGATCAGTCATAAGTACACATAGGTCACCTCTTTTTCAACCCTCATCCCCAACCTACCCCATCTTTCTAAGTATCACAGAGTCCCCTATCAAGCTTCCTGTGTCATACAGCAACTTCCCACTAGCTATCTGTTTTGCACATGGTAATGTATATATTTCAATGTTACCCTCTCAATTTGTCCCACCATCTCCTTCCCTCACTCTGTCCAAAGTCTGTTCTCTAGGTCTGCGACTCTATTCCTGCCCTGCAAATAGGTTCATTAGTATCATTTTTCTAGATCCCATATATTTGCATTAATATATAATAGTTATGTTTTTCTGAGTTCCTTAACTCTGTATAACAGTCTATAGGTCCACCCACCTCAATTTGTCCCTTCCTATGGCTGAGTAATATTCCATATTTATATTTGTACCGCTGTTTCTTTATCCACTCATCTGTCAATGGACATCTAGCTTGCCCCAGAGTCCTAGCTACTATAAATAGTGCTGCAGAGAATATTGGGATTATGTGTCTCTTCCCACCTCTCTTGCATGCCTGCAGGACCCATTGCAGCAGAGGGGGCCCTGAAGAGCAGAGGTGGCTCTGGAGGGCAGATGGCTTGGCTAGGAGGGTGGGGAGGGCCCCCAAGGGCAGAGGGGCCCCTGAGAGAAGAGGACAGGCCCACAGCCCCAGAAGGCTCCCCACAGCCAAGTGTATGGGGACCCTCTGGGGCTTCCCATGATGGATCTTCCCATGCCCGAGTGTCCCTACCCATCACCAACAGGCAGGTGTGCCTCTTCTGGCACCCAAATCTCTTTCCCGCCCCCAGTGGCCCCTGGGTCAGGCCAGCCCCCTGCCTTGGCCTTCCCCCATTCTCCCTACCTGGTGCATGGTCGCGCCCTGTCAGTCTGGTCATTAGAGGGCTCCTACCAGTGTTTGGTAGATGTTTCAGGCTTGGGGAGACTTGGCCTTCATGTCTTCTCTGACTGCCATCTTCCCTTTGGCCCTGAGCAAAGCACTTTTAAAGGCAAAAGGAGGGAGAAACTTGCTTAGTTGTTGCAGATTTCTTAGTGTAGGAATCCTTTGTTCTTGTCGCTATCCACTAGGTCAGGTCATGATGTTCTTATAAACCTTTAACAAGACAAATGTTATTCTCTGTTCTGCAGCTTTTTCTCTCTAAATGAATAAACTCTTAAAGCCCAGAGAATAGGCTATCCTGTATATTTCAGGCTATAGGCAATATTCTTTTTCAAAAGTGGAAAACCAGCATGACTAAGCATAGGAAACAGAGCACAAAGGCTAAAGGAACAGATCTAATATGGAATCAGATATGTTCTTCTCCATTACAGTCACTTCTGTATAAATAAATGCACCAAGGCTTATACAGTCACACAGAAACATGCACAGTGAGGCTCACTTTCTGGAAGGCCTATTAGAAGGTAGGCTCCTATAAACCTGGAAGAACCTCCTAAGAGTTTGCCTTGTTTCCTGCCTGTGTTCTTAGACAGCAGGGAGGTCTCAGCAGAGCGACAAGGGCTGGGCACTTCAACAAGAGTGTGACTGCCTAAAGAACAAAGGAAATCAGGGCCCCAGGTGCTGCCCTCCCTGGCTACCTGTTACATCAGAGGGGAGGGGGTCCATTTATAGACTGTGTGCTTGTCCAGGTTCCCGGGATCCTAGGACACCCCTTTCCCATTGTTAAAGGGCTTCTTTCACTATCTACTCTAACAGGCCCCATGATCATTAAATCTGACTATAAACAGAAAAGGACTTGAAAATGATGTTACCAAGCCCTGGTAGCCTGCTAGGGTCTGACAACTGTTACTAACAGCTTCACTGAGTGTGAACCTACAAAGTGTTGGGACCTCTGGGGATGTTGCTCTTAAATGCAGATTCCCAGACCATACTGCACAGAGCGTTAGATTGTTTCATAAGTAAGTCTTTGTAAAATGTTCTGCAAAAATATCCAGTGGTGTAAAGGGATCTTACTTATGGCACCTCTTTCTTTTAAGAAGACTGGAAATACATTATGATAAAAAAGATGCATGAGTGTTCACAACATTCAGTGAACCAAGGCCATGCTGATCCCTGCCCTCTGCTCCCCTCTTGACTCGCAGTTCCCTGGAACATTCCACTGTTAATGAGATAAACAAGGGGCAGCCTCAGCAGCGAGGAGGTGGAGAACAAGCAGCAGCTCTCCATACCCCACTCACTCTGTGTACCTGAGCTTGCCGTGGGTGGCACTGGCTGCAGGCCAATGAGTAAAAGGCAGCCTTGCCTCTCGGAGCATCAGCTGTGACGGAGAGCTTGCAGGGGACCTCACAGCAGCACAGACCACCCGTTAGCCAGCACAGGGGAGCCCTGGGTGCCACCAACAGCTGGCACAGGCTGCGTGGTAGTGGTGGCTGCATACCATGCTCACCCCCCTTCCCTGGGAGGCCAAAGAGAGGTGTCACCTTCTGAAAAGCAGCTGAATCCTGGCCTACGAGGAAGAGAACAGCCAGCTACGGTCTCACTTCTGAAGTCTGCAGAGCGGCAGCACTCTCCTCAGCCCTCACATCTGGTATCAGCTGACTGGGCCAGGAACGGGTACAGAACCTTCATCTGGTGCTGCTCAGGGCTGACTCTAAGGCTGGCTCTTGCACTAGTGAACTGGGTTCCTTGAACAAACTCCTAACCTCCCTCTGTTCAATGCACTTCAGTGCCCTCCTCTGCTGAACCAGGAGAGTAACACCAAAAACTTCAGAGTGAATGCCCACCTCAGGGGTCCCTCTATGTCTGGCACATAGGGGGATGGTTCCCTCTCTGATCTTGCCAGCTGGATATCAGAGGGGCACAATCTCAGTTTAACAGCTTCCTCAACACTCTGACTTTTTGCATTCTTTTCTTTGTTAATCATTAAAAACAAACAAAAACAAAACAAGAAAATGAGGGCCTCTGTTGTTCCCACCTGCACACAGACATCGTGGGTCATTGTTTTTCTTGTCCCACACACCTCAGTTCAGCAAGTGGCTGACCATCCCTACTATGTTCGTCTATACTCTTAAATGGCAGGGTGAAACGTCACTCAGTTTGAAGCTGGTAGTCCATTCACTAAAACAGCACCAAGGAAGGACATAAACTAAAACAAGGAGGCATAATTGGAAGGTGAATAAAACCTAGGACAGTTTTTATGACAACTGCTCCAAAAGCATATGAAGCGTACATTGACTGGAGACCCACCCATGAAACTGTCTTTTGACAAAGTAAAAACTTTGGCCCATGCACCACCTGTTTACATTTGCTTCCTGCTGTAAAAAGTGGAATGTGTGTGTGAAAAAAAAAAAAAAATCGTTGTTCAATGGCTGTTTTTATTGTCTGAAGTATGATGATTCACAGAACCAACATCTTAGTGTTTCCAGGCAACTGAATGTCAACTTAAAGATGTTGTTTTCTCCACTGTCGAGGTTGGTCTCTTTATTCAATTAAGCAAGCATTTTTAGGGTATTGATCCTATTGTAGACATTGTGCTCTGCACAGTAAATAGAAAAATGGATTAGGTAAAGTTCCTGCCCTTGGAGTTTATCCAGTAGTTGGGGTGTCAGGTATATAATTAAATGATTCATGTGGACCTTAGTTGTATGAAAACATAGGACAGTTATGTAAACCACTTGGAGGGACTCTTAATTTAGACAGGTCAAGAAAGGCTTCTGGTGAAGAACTGTAGGGTAGGGGCCAGGGCCAGGGTGGTTGAGGGAGAAGAAAGAGGAGTATGCCCCAAGCACGAGGGAGTGTAGTGGCTGGGAAGTTTTGCTTGGCTGGGACAGGGTGATGAGTGATGAGGCTGGAGTTGTAGGGAGAAGTGGGAGGTACTGAGGGAGTTTAGGCAGGGGCGCCACGGCTGTAATTATGCTTTAGAAAGCTCCATCTGGGTGCTCCATGGGCAGCAGGTCTGAAGAATATGTTGGAGTTTCAGAGATGAGATAAGTCACTTACAATAATCTAGGCAAAGGCCCTGAACTGGAGTAATGAGGTAGAGACCCAGAGTGTGGGGTTGAGGGGCCATATCAGCTACCTTTCCTGAGCACCATGCAGGAAGTACTGCATTCAGACCAATGCAGAAAAGAAAATACATAGCAGATTTCTGTTTTCCTTAAAAAGTTATAAACAACGGATGTAGGGGAGGATAATAGAGTATGACATTATAATACCCATTGTGGAAAAGCCAGCTTCAGAATACGAGGGAGGGACTATGTTACACTGACACAATGACAGAAAGAACATAGCTTTAGGTGACAAAATCACACTTATTAAAGAGGGTATTTTAGGCACTATATTCCACTTTATGGGGAGCCAAAAACAGATGGTACAATGCAATTTACTGGACTAGAGTTCTTGGAAAGTGTGTCTTAACTTGGAACTTGGAATCCTTCAATTTGCTAAATGCTAACAACACATCCTGCCTATTCCACTGCATATTAATTTGCATCATGCTCAGTTGTTTAGGCTTTTAATTATAGAAGAAATGCAAACATATTGTAAAAGTTGGGCAGAAATATAGTGGAGAAGAGTATAAATTAAAAAATAAATGTCTTCCCATCCCTACTTTCCCATCCAATTCTCTAGCTACAGTTATAGTTATCAATCTCATATAGATCCTCTTTGTATTTTAATGGATAGAAAACTTTCATACACATATACATTAGGTGAATAACCTTGTACATCTTTGCTTAAATGTATGGAAATTAACAAATTCTTAGAAGTAGAATTACTGTATCTAAGACTGTGTTCATTACATTTTTAATAGATTTCACAAAATAGTTCTTCAAAAATACAAAACTTCCTCTCCACACGCTATTTATTTATTTAGTACCATTTCATTATACATGTAGTGGTGATGTTTCATTGTGATTTAATTTGCCTTCCCTAATGTGACATGCATCTTTTCATATACTTACATGCCATTAGTATACCTTCCTTGGTGAAGAGGCAATTCAGCTCATTTGTTGTTGGACTGTTTATTTTCATACTGGATTCTGGCAGTTCATCATATATTTTAGATAGAACTCCTTTGTCATGTGTGTTTTGCAAATATTGTCTCCCAGTCTGTGGTTTGTATTTTTATGGAAATTTTTTTTATTTTAATGATCTCTATCAATTATTTTGTTCAGTTTTTAATCAGAGGAAAATTGCTTTACAATGTTTTTTTACAACGTTGGTTTCACATATAGCGTTGGTTTCACATATAGTTAATTCACATATAGCGATGTGAATTAATTATAATTATATATTATAAATATCCCCTCCCTCCCTCCCCTTCCTCTCCTCCTCTCTAGTCCAC
>SJYQ01001751.1:848656-873238 GCA_006410935.1 Redunca redunca
TCTAGAGAGTATAATATGGACACATAAATTTTCAGTTTCCTTACAGTCCATATTTTCACATCAAATAGAATTCTTACAACCATATTTGTCATTTTTTCCCTCCATTAAAGTTACAGTTTTCCTATGTAGCACAACATACTTAGAAAACATTGCCATATAATATGATTTAAGCTCAATGGCCATATATATCTTGAAGAATTTAATAAGTGACAAGCAGTCTTCTATGTTTCTCCAAATAGTCAGCATTTTGGCTGTTCTTCCTTTTTCTTTGAATTACAAATTTCCCTCAAGTATAATTTTCTTATACTTGAAGGCAGGAGGAGATTGAAGGCTGGAGGAGAAGGGGGAGACAAAGGATAAGATGGTTGGATGACATCACCAACTCAATGGATGTAAGTTTGAGTAAACTCCAGGAGTTGGTGAGGGAGAGGCCAGCCTGGCATGCTGACTCCATGGGGTCTCAAAGAGTTGGATCTGACTGAGGGACTGAACAACAACACCAACAATAATTTTTTTTAATATTAAATTATGTTATTTAAATTGTCTTTAAATCAGTTCTACTGAGGAGAAATTTTCTTAATTCCTGCAACTGAGAATATATTTACTTTTCCTTCAGTCCTGAGGGATGCTTTACAGATCACATTTCATTGTCTTCTGGTCTATATGCTCTCTTCCTTTTCTCCCCACAACTTTATTGAGTTATAATTGAGATATATCAATGTGTAACATTAAAGTGTACAACATGATGATTGGATATACCTATACACTGCAAAATAATTACCACAATAAGGTTAGTTAACACATCTTTCATATATATGTGTTTGAAATTTTTGAGATCTACTCTCTTAGTTCAACTAGAATTCCATCACCACCTCCCTTTGTTTATAGAAATGTTTCCTACTGAGCTACTTCAAATCCTGAAAGATGATGCTGTTAAAGTGCTGCATTCAATAGGCCAGCAAATTTGGAAAACTCAGCAGTGGCCACAGAAATGGAAAAGGTCAGTTTTCATTCCAATCCCAAAGAAGGGCAATGCCAAAGAACATTCAAACTACTGCAAAATTGCACTCATTTCATGTGCTAGCAAGGTAATGCTCAAATCCTTCAAACTAGGCTTCAACGTCATGTGAACTGAGAACCTCCAGATGTATAAGCTGGATTAAGAAAGGGCAGAGGAACAAGAGATCAAATTAACAACATCCTCTGGATCATAGAAAAAGAAAAGGAGTTCCAGAAAATTGTCTATTTCTGCTTCACTGCCTAAGTTGAAGCCTTTGACTGTATGGATCACAACAAACTGTGGAAAGTTCTTGAAGAGATGGGAATACGAGACCACCTTACTTTCCTCCTGAGAAACCTGTATGCAGGTCAAGAATCAACTATTAGAATGGACATGGAACAATGGACTGGTTCCTAATTGGGAAAGGAGTGCATCAAGGCTGTATATGTTGTCCTGCTTGTTTAACTTATATGCAAAGTACATCATGCAGAACACCAGGCTGGATGAAGCTCAAACTGTAATCAAGATTGCTTGGAGAAATATCAATAACCTCAGATTTGCAGATGGCACCACCCTAATGGGAGAAAGTGAAAAGGGAACTAAAGAGCCTCTTGATGAAAGTGAAAGAGGAGAGTAAAAAAGCTGGCTTAAAACTCAACATTCAAAAACTAAGATCATGGCATCTGGTCCCATTCAGTCAGTTCAGTTCAGTTCAGTCACTCAGTCATGTCCAACTCTTTGTGACCCTATGAATTGCAGCATGCCAGGCCACCCTATCCATCACCAACTCCTGGAGTTCACTCAGACTAATGTCCGAGTCAGTGATGCCATCCAGCCATCTCATCCTGTGTCATCCCCTTCTCCTCCTGCCCCCAATCCCTCCCAGCATCAGAGTCTTTTCCAATGAGTCAACTCTTCACATGCGGTAGCCAAAGTATTGGACTTTCAGCTTTAGCATCATTCCTTCCAAAGAACACCCAGGGCTAATCTCCTTTAGAATGGACTGCTTGGATCTGCTTGCAGTCCAAGGGACTCTCAAGAGTCTTCTCCAACACCACAGTTCAAAAGCATCAATTCTTTGATGCTCAGCTTTCTTCACAGTCCAACTCTCACATCCATACATGACCACTGGAAAAACCATAGCCTTGACTAGACAGACCTTTGTTGTCAAAGTAATGTCTCTGCTTTTCAATATGCTATCTAGGTTGGTCATAACTATCCTTCCAAGGAGTAAGCATCTTTTAATTTCATGGCTGCAGTCACCATCACCTCTTGGCAAATAGATGGGAAAAATAGAAACAGTGACAGACTATTTTCTTGGACTCCAAAATCACTGTGGATGGTGACTACAGCCATGAAATTAAAAGACACTTGATTCTTGGAAAAGAAGCCATGCCAAACCTAAACAGTGTGTTAAAAAGCAGAGAGATCACATTACTGACCTTTGTCCATGTAGTCAAAGCAATTGTTTTTCTAGTAGTCATATATGGATGTGAGAGTTGGATCATAAAGAAGGTTGAGAGGTAAAATTGATACTTTCAAACTGTGGTGCTGAAGAATACTCTTGAGACTCCCTTGGACAGCAAGATCAAATCAATCAATCCTAAAGGAAATCAACCCTGAATATTCATCGGGGAGACTGTTGCTGAAGCTAAAGCTGATGAAAAGAGCTAATTCATTGGAAAAACCCTGATCCTTGCAAAAAATGAAGGCAAAAACAGGAGGTGGCAGAGGATGAAATGGTAGTGTCACCAACTCAATGGACATGAATTTGAGCAACCTCTGGAAGATAATTGAGGACAGAGGAGCTTGGCATGCTGCTGTCCATGGGATCACAAAGAGTTGGACATCACTTAGCAACTGAACAGTGACAATGACAATATCCTATTTAATATATACATGCACACATATATATATATGTATATATATGCATNCTTTTGAGAAGTTTAATTAGTATCTGTAAAGCATGATTTTCCTTACTTTTTTTTTTCCTTGAGATTCACAGAACTTCCAAAATCTGTAAATTTATTAATTTTTCCAACTTGGGGAAATTGTTGATCATTATTAATACAATTTTTTTTTCATTCATCAATTTATCTTCTCTTGCTGGGACTCAAGTGACACATCATTAATATTTTCCCACATAAATAGCATTCCCCAAAGTTCTCTTTTTTCACCTTTTTCCTTCTTTCTTTCAGATGGATAATTTACACTGACCTGTCTGCAAGTTCACCAGTTCTTTCCTCAGTCATTTCTGTTTTGTTCTTTAGCCAATTTTGCTAATTAGCCTACTTGCTCTTTAGTGTATTCTATTTTTAAGTTCTTAAGCAATTATTTGCTTCTCTTTAAGTTTTTATTTTTCTGTTGTAAACTTATTTCCATTCATTTCAATTGTATTTTTACCTCTTTGACAGAATTATTAATACATTTGCTGTCATAAAGTCTTTGAATATGATGCTGTGTAGACCATCAGTCCCATTCAAATCTCCTGAAAAAGTTAATATTTTATTTTAACAGCTCATCAGTACAGATAGGATCAGATTCCAAGTTCTGTCCTGCTTTCTGTGAGTACTAGTTCCAGTCTTAGATTTGTTTGAAGCCTTTTGTTCCACTGCATTGGGTCTGTTCTGTGTATGTGCCATTAAAGAATTCTCTAAGACTTATGTAATGATTTAAATCTTACTTTTGTCCCCAAGTCTCTGCTATACTTGTCTGGGTCTCTCCACGTTCACTGCCCCTGGATGAGATCCAGGATGTGTGGACTCATACAGAGAATGAAGAATCCCCCTTTCTGTTGTCTTCTCTGTAGGATTTCTACCTCTGATATGAAAGAGTGTTTTTTTCTGGTGCCTCTGGCCAGAAAATTTTTATGTACACTTGCCTTTAGTGTAGGTACAGTTCCATAATTGGGACCTACTCTTGGGACAAAGCTACAGAAGAAAAATATGAACTAAACATATGAACAGGGCCTGCTTCTACCATCCTCCCACCACAGGGGTGTTTTTCATGATGCCTCTGGACAAAAAGTAGTGATTTTAACTTTAGCCTCCTTAGATGACATATGGAAACCATATATAAGCCTCTATGTCCTTATCTTTTGAAGTAAAAGGCTGACTAAAAACTTAACGATAGGGAAACGTGAAAATGTAGAAACAAAGAGTGGGCTTCCCTGGTAGCTCTGATGATAAAGAATGTGCCTGCAATGCAGAAGACCCAGGTCTGGTCCCTGGGTCAGGAAGAAACCCTGGAGAAGGGAACAGCAACCCATTCCAGTGTTCTTGCCTAGAGAATTCCAGGGAAAGAGGAGTCTGGTGGGCTGCAGTACTTGAGGGTTGCAAAGAGTTGAACACAACTGAGCAAGTAACACACACACAGAAAATAAGAATAGCTGTTGGGCTGGGGAACTGGTAGTAATTTGGGCTATAAATCTGCCACATGGCAGAATCAACAAACTCATTTTTCTCTGAAAGATATATACATAATGGCCTGACACATATTATTATGATGTTTTTATAGGAAGCAGACAGCCTCCAGATGAAAACTGCTGACCACAAGCACATAGATTCTCAACCAGTTGGAATGAGAGGACTGATGATGCTGATTTCCAATTACCTCACAATCAGAAGATTGTCCATGAGTTGATCACTCCCTGCTCCTTGAATCATTACTGTAAGACTAACCCTAACCCCTCCAGGGTGTGACACACAGACTTGAATGCATTAGTCCAGTGTGTCGCCCTTTGCCTGGCAAAGCAATAAAGCTATTTCTTTTGGCTTTACCTAAAACTGTGTCTCTGAGATTTAATACAGCACTGGTGCACACAGGCTGAATTTCAGCAGTGATAGGACTCCACAGTGGGGATCCACATTGAGCTCAAAGCCATGGGAGGAAGATAATAGGGAACTTCATTCTCTCAGGAGCTCCCACTCCAGTTTTAGCTCCTCTCCACAGTCTGCCTTCTTTTGTTTGTATAATTAACAGAGTCCTCCAGTGGTTACTTACTGTATTCTGTCCAGAGATTTTAGTAGTAATCATAGGGGGAGTGTGGCCATAGAAAGCTTACTCGTTTTCTGTAGGAACTAGAAGCTCTCTCATTGTAATTTGATTTCTTTTTAAAAATTATAAGAGGTCTTCCATGATTGCTGTTATTCAAATCCTTGTTCATTTGTTATCTTGCATTTATTAGTTTTAAAATATGTGAAATCAAATATCTTCATTACAGAACAGTAACGTAAAGCTTTTTTCCCCAAGATACTCCAAGGATTTGCATGAAAAACTACATGACACTGTATAACTTCCCTCAAGCAAGTTTCTTTTTATGAAAAAAAAAAGTTCAAACTTGAGTGGAAGGTACAAGGATTTCTCTGAGCCCACACGTGCCCAGCCTCCCCCACTTACCCTGCAGGAGTGTTGCCTTTGTTACCATCTACACTGACACATCCCTATCACCTGAAGTTCTTACTTTATATTAGGGCTCATTGTTGGGGCAGCACATGTGTGGGTTTGGACAAATGTGTATTACCTTTATAGTATCATACAGAGTAGTTCCACTGCCCTAAAAATCTTCTGTGCTGTCTGCCCGCTCATCTCTCTCCCCCAGTTTCATTAACTTTCAAAGATGTCTCTGTATATAATTATTAATATTGTTTATACCTTCCTAATAAACACACTTAGTAAAGCATCTTATTTCTTTTATTGTTGCAGCTGATTCCTTTTTAACTGTGTATGTAAGTAATCAAATCATCTGTAAATAATGATAACTTTTGCCATATGCTGTGTTATGCTTAGTGTTTTCAGTCATGTCTGCCTCTCTGCGACCCCATGGGATTCTCCAGCCTGGGATACTGGAGCGGGTTGCCATTTCCTCTTCCAGGGAATCTTCCCAACCCAGGGATCAAACCAGTGTCTCCTGCATCTCCTGAAGGTGGGTTTTTTCTTGCTGAGCCACCAGGAAAGCCCATTTTGCCTCATACTTTGGGAAGCCCATTTTGCCACATACTTTCCAATATTTTCCTGTCACTTATTTCTTTTATGAAATTGCATTGACTCAGAAAAAGCAGTAAGTGGTGAAATTGTAGGTCCCAGCTCTATTACTTTCTCAAAAAAAGAAAATTTTATAATTTAATCAAAGGACTATTTATTAAAGGCATAAGTAGGGACTTGGCAAAACATCAAGAGAAGATGGCAAGCCCTGGGCTAGTAAAAGTCAGAGCCTTTGCCCCCTAGGCCTGAAGCCCTGTGAAGAGAGCAGGACCCGGGAAGCAGGAATCTGGGCAGTGGGGGGTGGGGTGATCTGTGGAGAAGATGGCCTCTGGGGTGGGGGCAGTATCCAGGTGACTTTACGGAAAAACCAACAGAACACTTTAAGGACTCATGTACTCACCACCCACCATGAACAGTTGTTAACATTTTGACATGATTTAATCTGATCGAACAAAAATTCCATGACTAATATATGTATAATCCTCTTCTATCTATTTTACCCTCCCCAGGTCTAATTCTCCCTTCCTATTCTGAGATACTCTCTCCCATGCATTTTTGTGTATTTACCATTTTCCATAGAGGCAGATATAGATAAACATAATGTTGAAAATCTCCATAGTAATGTGCAGTGATTTTACAGTAATGGTCTTATAATATAAATTGTATTCTGATACTTGCTGTTCGTGAATGTATTTTTTTAACTGAAGTATAGTTAGTTTGCAATGTTGTATTAGCTTCAGGTGTACAGTAAAGTGATTCAGCTTTATATATATAGTTCCCTGACGGCTCAGAGGTTAAAGAGTCTGCCTGGAATGTGGTAGACCCGGGTTCTGTCCCTGGGTCCGGAAGATCCCTTGGAGAAGGAAGTGGCAACACACTCCAGTACTCTTGCCTGGAGAATCCCATGGAGGGAGGAGCCTAGTAGGCTGCAGTCCATGGGGTCACAAAGAGTTGGACACGACTGAGCAACTTCACTTCACTTCACTACATATACATATGTATATACACACACACACACACACATACATACATATGTATGCATATATATATACATACATATGTATACATGTACACATGTATATATATGTATACATGTATGTATATACATATATAGATATATATATCTTACAAATAGCTGTGAAAGGATAAGAAGCAAAAAGCAAAGGAGAAAAGGAAAGATATTTGCATCTGATTGCAGGGTTCCAAACAATAGCAAGGAGAGATAAGAAAGCCTTCCTCAGAGATCAATGCAAAAAAATAGAGGAAAACAACAGAATGGGAAAGACTAGAGATCTCTTCAAGAAAATTAGAGATACTAAGGGAACATTTCATGCAAAGATGGGCTCGATAAAGGACAGAAATCATATGGACCTAACAGAAGCAGAAGATATTAAGAAGAGGTGGCAAGAAAACACAGAACTATACAAAAAAAAATCTTCATGACCCAGATAATCACGATGGTGTGATCACTCACCTAGAGCCAGACATCCTGGAATGCAAAGTCAAGTGGGCCTTAGAAAGCATCACTATGAACAAAGCTAGTGGAGGTGATAGAATCCCGGTTGAGCTATTTCAAGTCCTCAAAGATGATGCTGTGAAAGTGCTACATTCAATATGCCAGCATATTTGGGAAACACAGCAGTGGCCACAGGACTGGAAAAGGTCAGTTTTAATTCCAATCCCAAAGAAAGGCAATGCCAAAGAATGCTCAAACTACCACACAATTGCACTCATCTCACATGCTAGTAAAGAAATGCTCAAAATTCTCCAAGCATGGCTTCAGCAATGCATGAACCGTGAACTTCCTGATGTTCAAGCTAGTTTTAGAAAAGGCAGAGGAACCAGAGATCAAATTGCCAACATCCGCTGGATCATGGAAAAAGCAAGAGAGTTCCAGAAAAACATCTATTTCTGCTTTATTGACTATGCCAAGGCCTTTGACTGTGTGGATCACAATAAACTATGGAAAATTCTTAAAGTGATGGGTGCTGGGAGCCAGCGTGAGGAATCCTGCCTATGGCAAAGGTCATGAGGAAGGAAGCCTGACATATGCAAAGGCATGATCTGGCTTCAGGGGTTCCCCCTGGATTTTCCTGAGCATCTACCCTCAAATACCAGAGTCTGCCTGACTTATTGTACTGTGCTTTCCACTCTTCTGACATTAACAGGGACTGTCCCCCACCACCTTTCTCTGGAAAAAGTTAACTTAGAGCTCCAATTAGTCTCCTGCATATGAAAAGAATGTTTCAGCTCAAATCCCTCTGATGGATCTCTAAGTTGCCTGACAGATTTAACTACACTTGTGAATTGTTTATGCACCCCCAACCATGAGAGGCATGAAGCTTAAAGCATCTTAAAGATACAGAGCCTTTTCTAAAAGCTAAAAATTATATTGGTGATGGGTTTCATTGTTGAGTCAATGACTGCTGCTAGGCCTCCATATTCTTTATTTTTTAGGCACCTAAAGGATATTAATCAATGTAACTGGGATATAGAAAAAGGAATATAATAGTTTTGATGTTAGCAACACTAGACTTTTGAGTTATTTAATTTTCTCTTTGTTATAAATCACTGTATTCCTCTTTCTTTGTTATAAATTGTTGTGTTCTTGCTATGTAAGAATGTAACTTTATTTAGTGCTTTCTGAGAGTGGCACCAGACTTTGGGAAGAACAACACTATTAAGACAAACAAGTTTTCTGGTTGACAGACCCTTATCAGAAAAGGGCCGTAAAATGTTAATTGGCCTTCTGGCCAGAAGATGATGTAAATCACCTAAGACTTGTGTACACAGCTAGGTATGCAGAGTAAAAGTGCGTTCTCAATAAGAGTCAGGGCGGCTGACACTGCATAACTTTGTATTATCCATTGATCTCTATGTACAACCAAAAGTATAAAAAGCTTTTCTGGAAAATTAAGGATGGACCAGTTTCTCAGACCAGCTTCTCGAACTGGTGTCTTGGAAATCTGGCTCCCCCTGTGTCGACTCTCTCCTCTTTCTCCCTCTCCCTCCCTCTCATTTTCAGGCTGAATTCCCATCTGGAGCGCAGAGGCTCACCACGTCTACTTACTTGCCCTGGCTTCTAAGACCCACGCTAGAGGGAGCTCAAGGTGGGGCTGCTGCTGCTGCTGCTAAGTCACTTCAGTCATGTCCTACTCTGTGTGACCCCATAGACGGCAGCCCACCAGGCTCCCCCGTCCTGGGGATTCTCCAGGCAAGAACACTGGAGTGGGTTACCATTTCCTTCTCCAATGCATGAAAGTGAAGAGTGAAAGTGAAGTCGCTCAGTTGTGTCCAACTGTTCGCGACCCCATGGACTGCAGCCCACCAGGCTCCCCCGTCCATGGGATTTTCCAGGCAAGAGTACTGGAGTGGGGTGCCATTGCCTTCTCCCAAGGTGGGGCACCCTCCATTATTCAAGCGGGCACTGGTGGCCTAACGTAGATGGTGCAAACCACTTGTCTCGAGGTTTTATTAGCTCTCTGCATAAACCAAGTTATTCAGCTTCTTTTCTCCACTAAATTTTCCTACTATATTATTTTTTCCTAATCTTATATTTCTAATTAAATAATTATTTTCTAAGATGCTGATTCCGTCTCCCCTTTGAATTACCCTGGATCCACCGGGGTTGGACCCTGGCAGATAGGAATACCAGACCACCTGACCTGCCTCTTGAGAAACCTGTATGCAGGTCAGGAAGCAACAGTTAGAACTGGACATGGAACAACAGACTGGTTCCAAATAGGAAAAGGAATACGTCAAGGCTGTATATTGTCACCCTGCCTATTTAACTTATATGCAGAGTACATCATGAGAAACCCTGGATTGGAAGAAGCACAAGCTGGAATCAATATTGCCAGGAGAAATATCAATAACCTCAGATATGCAGATGATACCACCCTTATGGCAGAAAGTGAAGAGGAAGGAAAAGCCTCTTGATGAAAGTGAAAAAGGAGAGTGAAAAAGTTGGCTAAAATCCCAACATTCAGAAAATGAAGATCATGGCAACTGGTCCCATCACTTCATGGGAAATAGATGGGGAAACAGTGGAAACAGTGGCTGACTTTATTTTGGGGGGGCTCCAAATTCACTGCAGAAGGTGATTGCAGCCATGAAATTAAAAGACACTTACTCCTTGGAAGGAAAATTATGACCAACCTAGATAGCATATTTAAAAGCAGAGTCATTACTTTGCCAACAAAGGTCCATCTAGTCAAGGCTATGGTTTTTCCAGTGGTCATGTATGGATGTGAGATTTGGACGAAGAAAGCTGAGCCCCAAAGAACTGATGCTTTTGAACTGTGGTGTTGGAGAAGACTCTTGAGAGTCCCTTGGGCTGCAAGAAGACCCAACCAGTCCATTCTAATGTAGACCAGTCCTGGGTGTTCATTGGAAGGACTGATATTGAAGCTAAAACTCCAATACTTTGGCCACCTCATGTGAAGAGTTGACTCTTTGGAAAAGACCCTAATGCTGGAAAGGATTGGGGGCAGGAGGAGAAGGGGATGACAGAGGGTGAGATGGCTGGATGGCATCACCAACTTGATAGACATAGGTGTGGGTAGACTCTGGCAGTTGGTGATGGACAGGGAGGCCTGGCGTGCTGCAATTCATGGGGTTGCAAAGAGTCAGACATGACTGAGTGACTGAACTGAAGTGAACTGAAAACACTGCAGAGAAAGGTAGTTTCTTTTTAAAACAAAAATGGTTATGGCCAGATTATCTTTTAGAAGATCTCAAATGAGAAAAACACATATTTTAAAATTGTTTCATCAGGAGCTATTGAACATGAGGATATGGGTTTATATACTAGATTTAGCTACTATTGGTAAGTAAACCTAGAATTGGTTTATATTACCAACTGTATAGGGACATTGGCAAGTCACTTAATCTATGTCTTTAAATCAATTTTGTTACTTTTAATATATTGGTAATAATACACTAAAAGTAACAAAAATATTATTTTTCTGATAACCTTAGATGTTCCTTGTGAAGCTGATTTTTATTCATCATCAAAGTTCCCAACATATAAGAAAATTTGCTCTTATGCAAAAGCAACTGTAGACAATATGCAAATGAGTGAACAATATTGTGTTCCAACACAAGTATATGGGCACTGAAATTTGAATTTTCTTATAGTTTTCAAATGCCAGAAAATATTCTTTCTTTCATATTTTATTCAACTATTGAAACAGGTTAAACCTATGCTTAGATCATGGATAAAAATAGCCAGTTGACTAGAACTGGTCTATTGTCCATAACTTGCAGAAACCCTAAACAGATTTAAGAACTGTTATTTGACATATTTTACATGTAAACCATTTGAATGTAAGACATGGTATCTTCTCACCTCTAAATATTTCAGTACACATCTTTAAAAAATAAGGGCATTCCTTACTTATCTACAGTACCATTATCATCAGTTCAGTTCAGTTCAGTCACTTCAGGTCAATTCAGTCGCTCAGTCGTGTCCGACTCTTTGAGACCCCATAAATCGCAGCACACCAGGCCTCCCTGTCCATCACCAAATCCCAGAGTTCACTCAGACTCGTATTCATTGAGTCAGTGATGCCATCCAGCTATCTCATCCTGGGTCGTCCCCTTGTCCTCCTGCCCCCAATCCCTCCCAGCATCAGAGTCTTTTCCAATGAGTCAACTCTTCACATGAGGTGTCCAAAGTACTGGAGTTTCAGCTTCAGCACCATTCCTCCCAAAGAAACCCCAGGGCCGATCTCCTTCAGAATGGACTGGTTGGATCTCCTTGCAGTCCAAGGAACTCTCAAGAGTCTTCTCCAACACCACAGTTCAAAAGCATCAATTCTTCGGCGCTCAGGCTTCTTCACAGTCCAACTCTCACAGCCATACATGACTACTGGAAAAACCATACACTTGACTAGACGGACCTTAGTCAGCAAACTAATGTCTCTGCTTTTGAATATGCTATCTAGGTTGGTCATAGCTTTTCTTCCAAGGAGTAAGCATCTTTTAATTTTATGGCTGCAGTCACCATCTGCAGTGATTTTGGAGCCCCCCCAAAAATACAGTCTGACACTGTTCCCACTGTTTCCCCATCTATTTCCCATGAAGTGATGGGACTGGATGCCATGATCTTAGTTTTCTGAATGTTGAGCTTTAAGCCAACTTTTTCACTCTCCTTTTTCACTTTCATCAAGAGGCTTTTTAGTTCCTCTTAACATTCTGCCATAAGGGTGGTATCATCTGCATATCTGAGGTGATTGACATTTCTCCCAGCAATTTTGATTCCATCTTGTGTTTCTTCCAGCCCAGCGTTTCTCATGATGTACTCTGCATAGAAGTTAAATAAGCAGGGTGACAAGATGCAGCCTTGACATACTCCTTTTCCTATTTGGAACCAGTCTGTTGTTCCATGTCCAGTTCTAACTGTTGCTTCCTGACCTGCATACAGATTTCTCAAGAGGCAGGTCAGGTGGTCTGGTATCCCCATCTCTTTCAGAATTTTCCACAGTTTATAGTGATCCACACAGTCAAAGGCGTTGGCATAGTCAATAAAGCAGAAATAGATGTTTTTCTGGAACTCTCTTGCTCAGTCACTTAGTCATGTCCAAATATTAGCAACCCCATTGAGTGCAAAACATCAGGTTACCCTGTACATCACCAACTCCTGGAACTTGCTCAAACTCATGTCCATTGAGTCTGTGATGCCATCCAACCATCTCATACTGTGTTGTCCCCTTCTTCTCCCACCTTCAATATTTCCTAGCATCGGAGTCTTTTCCAATAAGTCAGTTCTTTGTTATCAGGTGGTCAAAGTATTGGAAATTCAGCTTCAGCATCAGTCCTTGAAATTAATATTCAGGGCTGATTACCTTTAGGAAGGATTGGTTTGATCTCCTTGTAGTCCAAGGGACTCTCAAGAGTCTTCTCCAGCACCACAGTTAAAAAGCATCAATTCTTCAGTGCTCAGTGTTCTTTATGGTCCAACTCTCACATCCATACATGACTACTGCAAAAGCCATAGCTTTGACTAGATGGAAATTTGTCAGCAAAGTAATGTCTCTGCTTTTTAATATGCTGTCTAGACAGGTTATAACTTTTCCTCCAAGGAGCAAGCATCTTTTAATTTCATGGCTTCAGTAACAATCTGAAATGATTTTGGAGCCCAAGAAAATAAATTTTCTCATTGTTTCGATTGTTTCCCCAGCTATTTGACATGAAGTGATGGAATGGGATGCCATGATCTTCATTTTTTGGATGCTGATTTTTAAGCCAGCATTTTCATTCTCCTCATTCACTTTCATCAAGAAGCTCTTTCTCTTTTCTTTCTGCCATAATGGTGGTGTCATCTGCATATCTGAAGTTATCGATATTTCTCATGGTAATTTTGATTCCAGCTTGTGTTTCATCCAGCCCAGAATTTTGCACTTTGCAAAGAAGTTAGAAAATCAGGGTGACAATATACAGGCTTGAAGTACTCTTTTCTCACATTGAAAACAGCCTATTGTCCCATGCGTGGTTCTAACTGTTGCTTCTTACACTGCATACAGATTTCTCAGGAGGCAGGTAAGGTGGTCTGGTATTGCCACCTCTTTAAGAATTTTCCACAGTTTTGTGATCCACACAGTCAAAGGCTTCAGCATAGTCAATAAAGCAGAAGTAGATATTTTTCTAGAACTCTCTTGCCTTTTCTATGATGCAATGGATGTTGTTGATATGATCTGTGGTTACCCTGCCTTTTCTAAATTCAGTTTGAACATCTGGAAGTTCTCAGTTCACATACTGTTGGAGCCTTGCTTGGAGAATTTTGAGCATTACTTTGCTAGCATGTCAGATGAGTGCAATTGTGTGGTAGTTTGAACATCCTTTGGCATTACTTTTCTTTGGGATTGAAATGAAAACTGACCTTTTCCAGTCCTATGGCCACTGCTGAGTTTTCCAAATTAGCTGGCATATTGAGTGTAGCACTTTAATAGCATCATCTTTTAGGATTTGAAATAGCTCAACTGGAATTACATCACCCCCACTAGCTTTGTTCATAGTGATGCTTCCTAAGACCCTCTTGACTTCACATTCTAGGATGTCTGATTCTAGGCAAGTGATCACATCATCGTGGTTATCTCGGTCACGAATATCTTCTTGTATAGATCTTCTGTGTGTCGTTACCACCTCTTCTTAATATCTTCTGCTTCTGTTAGGTCCATATCATTTCTGTCCTTTATTGTCCCCATCTTTGCATGAAATATTTCCTTGGTATCTCTAATTTTCTCGAAGAGATCTCTAGTCTTTCCCATTCTATTGTTTTCCTCTATTTCTTTGCATTTGTCACTGAAGAAGCCTTTCTTTTTTTTAATGCTTCAAAATACATTTAATAAGAAAGACAAATAACAGTAATAAACGATTCTTATCTCTCCTTGCTATTGTTTAGAACCCTGCATTCAGATGGAAATATCTTTCCTTTTCTCCTTTGCCTTTCACTTTTCTTATTTTCTCAGCTATTTGTAAGTCCTCCTCAGACAATCATTTTGCCTTTTAGCGTTTCTTTTTCTTGGGGATGGTCTTGATCACTGCTTCCTATGCAATGTCCCAAACCTCCATCCATAGTTCTTCAGGCACTCTGTCTATCAAATCTAATACCTTGAATTTATTTGTCACTTCCACTGTATAATCATAAGTGATTCTATTTAGGTCATACCTGAATGGTCTAGTGGTTTTCCCTACTTTCTTCAATATAAGTCTGAATTTGGCAATGAGTTCATGATCTGAGTCACAGTCAGCTTCTGGTCTTTTTTTTTTTTTTTTTTTTGCTGTCTGTGTAGTGCTTCTCTATCTTCAGCTGCAATGAATACAATCAATCTGATTTTGTTAATGACCATATGATGATGTCCATGTGGAGAGTTGGCACTTGTGTTATTGGACAAGGGTGTTTGCTACGACCAGTGCATTCTCTTGGCAAAGCTCTGATAGCCTTTGCCCTGCTTCATTTTGTACTGTAAGGCCTAACATGCCTGTTACTCCAGGTATCTCTTGACTTCCTACTTTTGCATTCTAGTCCTCTACAATGAAAATGACATCCTTTTTTTGGTGTTAGTTCTAGTAGATATGATAGCCATCTGAATTGAATTCACCATTCCAGTTCATTTTAGTTCACTGATTCCTAAAATGTTGATGTTCACTCTTGCCATCTCCTGTTCGACCACTTCCAATATACCTTGATTCATGGACCTAACATTCCATGTTCCTATGCAATATTGTTCTTTATAGCATTGAACTTTGCTTCCATCACCAGTCACATCCACAGCTGGGTGATGTTTTCGCTTTGTCTCTGTCTCTTCATTCTTTCTGGAGTTAGTTTTCTGCTGATCTCTAGTAGCACATTGGGTGCCTACTGACCTGGGGAGTTCGAATTCAGTGTCATATCTTTTTGCCTTTTTATCCTGTCCATGGGGTTCTCAAGGCAAGAATACTGAAGTGGTTTGCTGTTCCCTTCTCCAGTGGACACGTTTTGTCAGAACTCTCCACCATGACCCATCCATCTTCAGGGGCCCTACTCGGCATGGTTCATAGTTTCTTTGATTTAGACAAGGCTGTGATCCATGTGATCAGTTTGGTTAGTTTTCTGTGACTGTGGTTTTCATTCTCTCTGCCCTTTGATGGATGAGGATAGAGACTTTTGGTAGCTTCCTGATGGGAGAAACTGATATTAATAATAACGTTTGACTATTATATGATTTCTAGGCTGTATTAAATTTTACTCGTTGTCTCCAAAATGTCTTTTAGATTGTTGTTTTTTTTTCCCAGCAAGTGTCCATTCAAAGTTTACACCCTCCATTAAACTTTATGAGTCTCTAGGCTCTTTTAATCTAAAATAATCCAGACTTTTTTCTCCTATGGCCTTTATTTTGGAAAAGTCTGGACTAGTTGCCTTGCACTATGTCCAAGATTCTGGGTTTGTAAATTATTTTTCAGTGTTGTAAATTTAATTTGTCATTCTATTCCTCATGTTTTCTGTGACTGATAGTTGGATATAGATGATTTTTTTTTAGATTCAGGGTAAACTTTTGGCAAGGTTGCTCCATAGGTGGTACTGTGTGCTTCCCATTTCATCTCATCAGGAAGCAAAGAACACCTGCCTGTCCCAGGTGGTGATTTGCAGATTCTCCATCATGAAGATATAGTGTATTTTGCAATCAGCCAGCATTCTCTACAGGGACTCTCTGGCACCTTGCAAATAATCCTGTTTCCCACCCACCAGCCCCACTAATGGCTTGGGCATTCATTAATCCTCAACTGAATAAATCATTATACGGAAGGATCATTTATTTTTTAATTGCTCTATAAATTAAAGGGTATAATTATTTCAAAGGAACTTGTAGGAACCACTATTACTTGGTAGAAATTTCCTAAGAGAGGTTCATATGAGACCGTTGTCCTATTGTGGATATCTGTTCAGGGATTCAAGGTGGCGGAAAGCAGGAGAATGAGAAGCCTGCCCCATGGGCTCACTGTGTAAAAGATTCAAGGCATTCATAAGCACCCTCCCTTTCCTCCACTGTCACCATGGCAACGTAAGTAGGCCTGGGTAGCACCTTATCATTTCGTTAGGGTTTCCCGTGCTTACGGTCCTTGTTCCGCTGAGAGGAATGCCCTTCACATTAGTTATATTCAGGATGAATATACATGCCTGAAGACCTGGAGAAGGGTGGAGTGTCAGGATGAACGCTGTGGACCCTGTTTCACCAGTGGCCTCATTACCTCTTTTCTTTATTTAAAATCACAGGTTTGTATTTGTTTCAACAGCTACTGTTTAGCTGTTTCAACAGCTAGTTGCCTTGTTTTACAAATGCTGCTTTTAAGCATCTTTATTTCACCTTATACTCGGTTCTATGCAATGCATATATAAGAAGGAAAGAAAAGATTTATCTCCTGGAGAAATGAAGCATCAAAGTGTAGAAAAAGCCAATGTGAGAGACCTCTGGTTTCAGGACAGGACAATTCTGTTTTCAGAATAGGACAATTCTTTTTTCAGAGGTAGACACACTTCTTCCTATGGATCCCTTCTAAGAACAGCTAAAATCCCATCCCTGGACATTATATGTACAGTAAACAGAAGCCTTGAAAAGAAGAGAAAAGGGCACCCTCCCAGGGGCCTGAGGATTGAATGTGACCATTACAGAGATCCTTTGCTTTTATTCATGCCTCACAGGCCTCATACACCCTGGACTGGATTCTGGAGGAGGATTCAGGAACCCAGACATGTGCCAGAGAGCACACATCATAAAAGCTCCAAGGGAAGCCTGCTCCCTGAAATTCAAGAGCCAGGAAAAGCTCAGCCTAGCAGGACCAAGAAGTTTAGACAAAACTCCATCTAAACACACCCTTCCCTGGACTAGCTTCTTAGTGGGAAGCCTGACCCCCACCCTTGCCCAGCAGTGATGAGGTGCTCCTGTCTTCCTCTGACTTCCATTTTTATGTTGTACTGTTATGTAAAATGTAACAAACAGGGGGAGGGATATACAGAGCCTCTCTGTGCTACTTTTGAAACTTCTTAAGAATCTATTATTTCAAAATGAAAGGTTAAACTTAAAAGTCAGACTGTCTGGATGATATTTTTCCTTTCCTACTTGGGTTGTCTGTAGTTGCTTTGCTATACCTTGAGTGCATTCAGTGTCTCCCAACAAAACAATTAGAAGGAACAGCTGCCTTCCTATTTAATTCTGGTACAACGTCCATAAAGTGTAAATTTGGAAGGAGTACCATTTAGAAATGAAATGGGCAACTTGTTTTTCTTTTTTTATTTACTTTTTGTTGGGGTAACATTGGTTTATAACCTCATCAAGTTTCATCTGTACAACATTCTGTTTCTACTCCTGTTTACTCTATAGCATGCTAAGTCAGATGGAGAAAGATCAATGCCATATGACTTTATTCATATGTGAAATCTAAAGTACAAACAATGAACAAAGCAAGTTCATCTTTTTATAGTAAATTTTAATAACAAAACACTAGAATGAATTAGATATTTACCAAGAATAAAATGCATATATAAATTGTACTGTAGTCATACAATGTAATATGTATAGTTATACATTAATGATTTGAACATTAATGCTTGGCTGTAACAAAAAATATCAGAGGAAAGAATTTCAAAAATACTATATCAAGCAATGAAACCAGATACTTCTGCATTATTCCATTTATATAAACTCTCAAAACAAACAATATTAATCTATGATGTTTAAAATGGTGCTGACAGTTATGAGTCTTCTATGGTGTTTTAATGCTTCGTTTATTTTCTTGTTATGTGTTTATAAAGTTATGTCATTTTGCAATAATTTATTGAGTTATACATTAGAGTTTGTGCATTTTTATCTATAAATGCTACTCCTTAGTAAATTATGCAAGCTTATTTTTAAGTGAAAGATCTCGGGGATATTTTGGTCGTTCAGTTATGAGAATACAAAAGAGAAAGATACCAGGGGCAAAGATAGGAAACCAGGGGAACACTTTTATAACAAAACAACACTCAACTCAATGGAAAGTAATAATGCATCCTTTTCCTTAATTACTCATTTCAATATAAATCAGTACAAATTTTATGTAAGAATAATGACTGCTGAGAGGGACATTCATGAAGGGGGAGCTCCACTTTTGACCTCCAAAAAATATTTGCTTAGCACCTCCTCACTCCTTAAGGTGGAACACATCAGTAAGCAAGGTAGAGAAGGTTCCTGTTTCTCCCTGGATCTAAGAAATGCTCACTCCTAGGGTGCTGCCTGGAATCTTCTA
Source organism: Redunca redunca (assembly GCA_006410935.1). NCBI lineage: Eukaryota > Metazoa > Chordata > Mammalia > Artiodactyla > Bovidae > Redunca > Redunca redunca. Next base: position 867,405 of record SJYQ01001751.1, read on the forward strand.
GAGGCAAAGTAAGATAACAATGTTAGATGGTGTTCAGGATTTCTAGCCTGAAGCAGAACAAAATATAACAGCCACAAATACCCAAGGAGGCTATACTGTGGACAGTGAATTAGACTTGCTTTGTTCGTGAGAAGTATGAAAAGTGGCAAGGAAGTTTTCTAGTCAGGAGACTTGTTCCTAAAAAAAACAGTCCACTTTAAGAAGTGTTCAGTGTCTTTTTATCACACATTTTTGAGTGAGCAAAGGATCACATTTTATGAAGACTGGTACAAAAGGGTGGGAAGGATCAGCAGATCCCTCTGATTGCATAGTCCTGGGAGTCCAGTGTGCAAGCAGATTATTAGAGGTCCCCCAGAAAAAGAGAACACAGCATGGCTTTCTGGACATAAGAGAAACCATTTTGACCTAAGCCATTTTGTGATCTAAGCCTGGGTGCAATGCTTGCCCTAGAACACATCTCAGTAATTAGTGATCTCAAGGGAACAAAGGGATGCAGGAACAGAGAAAAGGCAGTCAAACAATAGTGTGTGGAAAAAGCAGAGTCCTAGTTCCTCCTCCAGAGATACACATAATAACGTATCATTGAGTTCTGTAGGAACTGAGGCCCCCACCCAGGCAGAAGACAGAATGATGATGTTGACCTCATCCCCAACCGACTTCAGTTAATTAAAGCCTAGATGCAGTTGACCTCTGCCTAGTTCTATGCTAATTATCCAGTAAATCCCCCTCATGAATACTCATGTATTCTTAGCTTAAACATTCCGAGTTTTGCTGTTGGGGAGATCCTACCTTGGGGAAGATCCCCAGTGTTCTCCTTACCTGAGGCAAGAATAAATCTTTTTCCTCATCTTTGGTTTGGTTGTGTTTATTGGCTCCACACACTCACTGAGAGTCACACCTGGGTTTTGGGTAACATAAGCACATGCTGTTGTCCCCCTCAAGTCTCCTTAGGGCTACCAGGTATAAAAAAGGAGGCAGTTAGAATTGACTCTTAGATTAATAGCAATTTTTCAGTATATGTAAGTCCTATAGAATCTTTGTCTTCTAATTGCAGTCAGTCATCTGGCAGCTCAAGTTAAAGGGCACCCTTCCTCTCCATCCCTGCTTGTTCTAGAGTTGGTACATGCAGCTCCCCACACAAGGCCAGAGGGTTTCTGGGGGCTCTTCACCCTTAAGGACAGAGACCTGGGAATGTTGGGAATTTACTTCCCCCATCAGTTCAGTTCAGTTGCTCAGTTGTGTCCGACTCCTTGCAACCCCATGGACTGCAGCACACCAGGCCTCCCTGTCCATCACCAGCTCCCAGAGATTGCTCAAACTAGTGTCCATCGAGTTGGTGATGCCATCCAACCATCTCATCCTCTGTGGTCCCCTTCTCCTCCTGCCTTCAATCTTTCCCAGCATCAGAGTTTTTCCAATGAGTCGGCTTGTCTCATCAGGTGGCCAAAGTATTGGAGCTTCAGCTTCAGAATCAGCCCTTCCAATGAATATTCAGGACTGATTTCTTTTAGGATGGACTTGTTGGATCTCCTTGCAATCCAAGGGACTCTCAAGAGTCTTCTCCAACACCACAGTTCAAAAGCATCAATTCTTCAGCACTGAGATTTCTTTATAGTCCAACCCTCACATTCATACATGACTACTGGAAAAAAACATAGCTTTGACTAAATGGACCTTTGTCAGCAAAGTAGTGTCTCTGCCTTTTAATACACCATCTAGGTGTAATATGGTTCCCCATGGGGTCCCCGGTCACTCAGTGCAGGGACAGACCAGTCTATTGCCCCCACCTGAGGCAACGTGCCACTCACATTGTTCCAGAGATCCCAGTGGGTTCAGGCTAGGGCTGGGTTTGTCTGAACTTGCACTGTTCCTTCCCTTTTTCCTGTTCTGTATCCCTCACGTACTTACAGGATTCCTGTGGGAAAAATTCCTTAATGAATCATTGGCACATGAATCATAATAGGGTCCTCTTCTGGGGAGCCTAACCTGAGACAATCCTGAAATAAAAGGTGAAAATATAGACATGGTTCTGAGGTTCCCATAATATGAAACACTGCCTAAATAGACACAAACTCTGGTAATTCTTTCTTCAAATTATTGTTTGATGTTAGTAGAAAAGTAGAAAAGTAAAACTTGAAAACCATAGTGTTTATAAAAGGAACGTCTTTTTGATATTCAAAGTCTTTTAGTCCAAAGAAAGAGTTTTTTAAAAAGGGCCTGTTGAGGAGCAGAGCCTGGCCCTTCATCCTTGCCAAGGTCTCACCCACAGACCATCCAGCCAGACGGCACTGAAGGCTCTGACTGGGGATTTAGCCCCTCCTTCAGGGCCCTCTAAATTTAGCACTTCCCAAAACTTGAAGCGTGCAATCAGAACTTCACAGACGAAAGCTCAGTGAAGCACTGAAGATGCCCATCTAGTAATTATCTTTGTAAAATTATCTGCTTGTGGAATAGTTTAACATGCTTCTGAAATTTGTTCCCGCCCCCCATCCCCACCACCATCACCAGTCGAGTTGCAGGAGACTTTGGAGAATCTGTTCCTCGAGTTCCCCCTTGGCCCCTCCCTGCTTTAGGCAGTTACCAAGGAACCAAGGCTCCCTCTGTTGTAAATTACTGGGGTGAGCCAGAAAATCAAAGGCAAGAAGAAACACAGAAAGGAAAAGGGACATCTGACACTTATTAGTGAGTAACTTACTCCTGCAGGAGGAACTCACTTTGAAGCAAAAGCATCTTCGCAAAACAAGGAGGCAGAAGAGTATGACTGACCGGCCATGTGGTTGTGTGTGAACCTCAGGAGGTGTATGAGTGCAGGTGCTGTGTGGGCTGTTTGCTGGCAGGGCGACGAGTCGACTCTGGTTTTCATTTCTTAGTATCTCATGTTGATGGTACTGGAAAAGAAGTTTTTATTTTTCTTATCTCAAGCAAAATGCCTTTTCCTGTTCCTGAAACCCACTCTGGGCTAGGTTTGTGCAAGTAGGAAAAATTTACAGGTAGAGAAATGTAACACCTCTAGGAAACCTGGGTAAACCATTGGAATAGTTTCCACTTATTGGATGCCAGCAATGTACCAATGACTCTGTGTGTATTATCTCATTTAACACGTTATTATTGAACTTGCTTTATAGAGAGGCAACTCAAGATTTCAGGGAATAAAGAACTCAGGCAACTTCAGTTGGATAGAGAGGGATGGGAGCTGGGATTCTAACCCCATCTCTCTGTTTACAAACCCCACACCTAACCACTGTACAAACCATCTGCCTGAAAGAGAAGTCACAGAAAATTAACCTAAAATAAGATCATATTTTCCCAGATACAACTGGTGGCCCTGGCTTCAGTTTACATGATTGATTTGTTGTATATACATCTGCGTGTGCACTGCCAGGGTTTCCATGACCATCTATCAGTCTTACTACAGAAGAGATATAAGAAAATACGAGATTATTAAGTTCTGACTTCTGCAGATGAAACAATTAGAGAGAAAATGTATTTTTTTTTCCTGCTCTGGATTTAAAAGAAATTATCCCTGTTCAAAGAAAGAGTGAGCTTCTCTTTGGATTACTGGGTTTTTACTTAAGCAAAGACAGCGTCAAGAGAGAACTGGAATGAAAGATCCCCTAATCTCTGGGATTCCAGATTCCAGATATTGTCTGAGCTATGGCTGCACTGATGAGGTTACAATTTAATATGCAGCAGTGCACTGAGACACACCCATGCAGAGTCCCTCAAGACCTTGTGCAAGTGTTATAGAAAATGTGTTTACCTTCTATTAAAAAGTATTTTCTTTCCACTCTCATCAAGATTGTACCGAGTGGGTGGCTGACCTACTTTTGCTGCAGTATTTGATTTGCTTTTAATTATAGCAATTACAGTGCCCTGATCACTGACATTGTCCCCAGGATGTTGTTCTTTTTCTTAATGTTATTGTTATCCAGATTTCACTGCTGTGATGCTGGTATGATGCCTGTGAATGTTCCAGGGGTCGTGTGAGTGGTCTTAGAAACTTGTTAGGGGTCAGCAAAGTCTGTTATCAAGATTTCTCCAGTGGTTTCTGGACTGACCTCATTGTGGAAAGCTACACTTTGACATGGCCCTGGGAAACCTGAGTTGCTCTGATCATGTTCTAGAAAAAGAAGGGTTCTGTTGGGAGATCCAGCAGAGTCAACAATTCAAGGTCTACAGCATTTCATTTCTACCAAGTGAAATGAAAATCTTCCCAGAAAAAAACTGACTTTAGAAACCTTGTTCTTACATCCCCCTCGCTTTCTGTCTTTCTGCCCTTCATCCCTGCATTTGTCAATTTGGCAGCTACAACAAAGTGTTACAGACTGAGTGACTTAAACCACAAACATTTATCTCTCCAGTTTAGGAGTCTGAGAAGTTTAAGATCAAGGTGCAGCAGTCAGGGGAGAGCTCACTCCTTGGTGTGTCCCACATGGCAGAGAGAGAGAGCAGGCGCATTTTCATTCTGTCTTTTCTTATAAGGGCATTAATCCAGACATGAGAGTTCTACCTTCGTAATCTAAATACCATCACATTGGGTATTAGGATTTCAACATATGCATTTGAGGAGGCACACCGACATGTGGTTCATAGCAATCCTTATGTCAAGATACAAAAAAACTTAAATGTAAAATTCCCTGCCCTTTGGCCTCCCCACTACCACACTGTGCATTGTATATCCACATTACTCACGGATCAAACCTCCCCCATTAGCAAGAATACCTGATCAATGATAAACAAGATTCTCCCAGAATCACCAAGACAATTCCTAAAAAGATAGCATTCCTTCTTGATCTTGTAAAGGGTTACATGACTCATCACCATGGTGCTTAAATTTCAATTACGTACTGTTTGATACCATTTCTGTCCTTTATCAAGCCCATCTTTGCATGAAATGTTCCCTTGATATCTCTAATTTTCTTGAAGAGATCTCTAGTCTTTCCCATTCTGTTGTTTTCCTCTCTTTCTTTGCATTGATCGCTGAAGAAGGCTTTCTTATCTCTTCTTGCTAGTCTTTGGAACTTTGCATTCAGATGCTTATATCTTTCCTTTTCTCCTTTGCTTTTCACCTCTCTTCTTTTCACAGCTATTTGCAAGGCCTCCCCAGACAGCCATTTTTCTTTTTTGCATTTCTTTTCCATGGGGATGGTCTTGATCCCTGTCTCCTGTACAATGTCACGAACCTCATTCCATAGTTCATCAGGCGCTCCATCTATCAGATCTAGACCCTTAAATCTATTTCTCACTTCCACTGTATAATCATAAGGGATTTGATTTAGGTCATACCTGAATGGTCTAGCGGTTTTCCCTACTTTCTTCAATTTAAGTCTGAATTTGGCAATAAGGAGTTCATGATCTGAGCCACAGTCAGCTCCCGGTCTTGTTTTTGCTGACTGTATAGAGCTTCTCCATCTTTGGCTATAAAGAATAGAATCAATCTGATTTCGGTGTTGACCATCTGGTGATGTCCATGTGTAGAGTCTTCTCTTGTGTTGTTGGAAGAGGGTGTTTGCTATGACCAGTTCATTTTCTTGGCAAAACTCTATTAGTCTTTGCCCTGCTTCATTTCGCATTCCAAGGCCAAATTTGCCTGTTACTCCAGGTGTTTCTTGACTTCCTACTTTTGCTTTCCAGTCCCCTATAATGAAAAGGACATCTTTTTTGGGTGTTAGTTCTAAAAGATCTTGTAGGTCTTCATAAAACCGTTCAGCTTCATTTTCCTCAGTGTTACTGGTTGGGGCATAAACTTGAATAACTGTGATATTGAATGGTTTGCCTTGGAGACGAACAGAGATCATTCTGTCATTTTTGAGATTGCATCCAAGTACTGCATT
>SJYQ01001751.1:890375-924851 GCA_006410935.1 Redunca redunca
ATTTAAAGGCAATGAGAGTGAAAATAAATTTAAAGCTCAGTTGGTAGTTTTATTATTAACAATGATATTGGTGGTGTAATTTAAATTTTAACCAACATTTTAATCTAACATTTAAAATAAAACAAAGAAAATAAAGAAAAACTTTGTGACATTAAATTTTAATTGGAAATACCAGTATGAATTCACGTTTTAAAAAAATGTTCTTAGTTCTGTCCATTGAAAGGGCAGAAGCAATGACACCTCAGTAGCAATAAAAATGCACAGTACCTAGATTTTCCACGTAAAATAACTAGTTCTCTTTTGAGAAGTGCTGAGTCATGGTTGGGCCAGAGTAAGAATAAAACCAGTCTGAGATACTGTGTTGAGCTGGAAATCAAGGTAGGACACAAAGACTCCCACAGTGTTATGAGAATAACATGGGCACAGGTTTGAAAGGACTCACACTGCAGAGTTTAGGTCACTTTTGAGCAACAAAGAGAATAATTAATGTAACTGACAGTCACACCTTATGGCTGGCAAATAATATTTTTCATTACAGCTATGTGTGTGCATGCATGTGTGTGTCTGTGAGCGCTTACATAAGCTCTAGACTCTTCTTACAATGTGGCTGAAAGTCCTACTGAGAAGAAGGGTCTCTGATTCTTCTTTGAATACAGATCCGTGATTGTGACCACTCTAACCTACAGAGAATGTAAACATAGCAGACTATGCGGCTTCTGAGGCTAGGTTATATAAACTGTCTGCCTGCTTTTCTCTTTCTCTCCTAATGCTTGTGCTTGATGCTGTCGAGTGGGACAGCAACAAGCAGTTGCTTGAAGAAGTATCTTATTTTCCCGTCCAAGAACTGAACCTGAGTAGCCTGGATGAAAACCAGGAGTCCTAGATGCTAGACCACCAGGGGCTAACAGCGAGATACAAAGTTGCCCTGGCCCTTCCCCTGTTGTAACAAGAATGTTCCAAGGAGGCAAAAACTGCAAAAACAGACCAAGTTTATTATTAGAGCCACAGCGCAACACTGAGAAAGAGTTTTTATTTATTTAAGACAGAAGGGAGGCAGAAATACACACCTGGAGAGTACTCTGAGCCTCTCTGAAAGAGGAATCCACCAGAGAGGTGATTTAATTCACTTACATAGGGCCCTTCTTCTGGGTCTTTGCTCTCCTCTTACCAATTATCTCACTACTTTTCTCACTTCTAACCTACCTTAGGACCCTCCCAATCTGTGTGTGCATCTTCTTGCCAAGATGGATCCCAGAGCAGAGGGTAAAGGGAGTATGACCACGGATATTATGAGATGATGCCCCTCCTTATTTGACCCCCAAGGAGCCTTCCTGCACATCTGCATTTGGGGAAGTTTCCTTGACCTCAGGAGTAATAGATATGGTTGTTTTATCTCTTTACTCCAGCAGAGCTCAGATCTTGCCATTAACTTTGTCTAGTGAAAATAAAACACCAATTTACTCTAGCTTGACAAACTCCAGCAGCTCAACCTAGGGGCCCATCTATCTCCTATTTCAATATCATCCTGTGAGGAAACCAAAACCTGTCCATGCAGAGGAATCACATGAAGAGGCTCTTGCTGAGAGGAGCTAAGGCCCCCAGCTAAGAGCCAGTATCAACAATCAGACATGAGACTGATGACCCAAACCTTTGAATGAGATGAGCTTGTGTTCAGATGCCCTGCTCTGTTCAAATTCCTGACTCACACAGTCAGTGAGCACAATAAATGGTTGTTCCATGATACTATATTTTTGATAAATTTTATTCTTTCTTATTTTTAAAAAATTATGGTTAAACACATATAATATAAAGCTTACTATCTTTATCTTAAAGTGTACTTCTCAGTGGCATTTAGTACATTCCCATTGTTGTGCAACTGCCAGTGGCATCCATTTCCAGAACTCTTCATCTTCCCAAACTAAAACTCTGTGCCCATTACATGAAAACTCCCCATTTCTCACTGCCCCCAGCTCCTGCAGACAACCACCATTCTACCTTCTGCCTCTATCAATGTGACGACTGCTTGAGGTGCCTCATACAAGTGGAATCATTCAGTATTTGTCCTTTTGTGATTGACTTGCATCACTTGGCATAACGGCCTCAAGCTACATCCATGTTGTAGCATGTGTCAGAATTTCCTTTCTTTCTAAGGCTGCATAATATTCTATTGCATAGATAGACACAGATATAGATATAGTTTATCCATTGAGATAATAAGACAGCCATAACAACTAAAAATACATTAAATAAATACAAATTCATTAATTCAGAAATGATATTCCCAAAAAAAGAGAAAAAAAGGAAAGCTCTTCTTTATAGAAGATTACCTAATAAATACAGAAAGAATAACAGAGTGTAAAAATCATAATTTTGCAAATCCAAATGTAATGATTAGTTCTGGTAAGAATTATCGATGCATGCTGAAATTGTTATGTGAGTTTGGACACATATGGACAGCAGTGTATTTAATGGTGACAAAGTATTATCCCTTCAGATTTTTACAAATTCTCAGTGGGAGAATGTACTGTTAACACTGGGGGATCAACAAGCCACCACCTTAACCAAATGATCAAAGTCAGTATTAGCTATATTGGGTACATCCAGACTAATCACCATGAGAGTGGTGTGGATTTGGGAAAGTGTCAGATGAGTGTCCACTGGGGCCAGAGGAGGGATTTTCATCGTATATTACTTGAATTTGTGGCAGGGTTCCATGACCAGGAGGCAGAAGGGAGACTGTCCCTATAAAACTCAGAGGAAAGGAGCCTTAGCTGAGCCAGGCTCAGTGGGGCCAGGGGTTTTACAAATAATATTTCATGTAAGCCTTGTTGCAGTGTGCTCAACCAGGCAGGTATTAGAATATCTCCCATTTATAGATGAAAATAATCTCAGAGGTACTCAATATCATGTTCAGGGCTTGGCAGGCAATGGATTTTCTATCCATTAGCACTCTCTACCGTGTCATGTTACTCTAGCCCACGGGAAACTGAAAACCTAGGACATGGATTTGCTTTGGGCACAGTGATAAGAACCCGCACAGACCGGGGTCTGTTGGGTTCTTCATTTGAAAATAAAAAGTATACTTCCATCTCATGGTCATTCTGAAAATAACTCAGGGCTTAGGAAGACTTGGCCTTGTTCCCAGCATAACTTAATGTTCAATACATAATAGTTGCTACCATTACGTAGTTAGAAATTCTGGTAATGACAGCAGGAGGAATTATGAATAGGGTTGACTATTCCTTGGTTCTTTCTTTATCATTTCAAAACTAAGACTTTTTCCGTAATCAACTCAGGAATGAGAAAGTGAGAATGAAACCACTCTGTCAAGTCTCGTGTCTCACAGTCCTTTAAGTACAGGGTTTGATGTTGACAAAACCTGTAGAGCTGCCTGATTTCATCATGGAATTGTGTGTATGACATGCAGGGAACCTGTAGGCTGCCTTGCCACCTTCTGAGCCTCATGGGAGCTTCTTGGGAAGTCATTGCCATGTCAGTTGTCAGTAGGCAACATTTGAGCTGCCTGGGGTGAACATGATAAGAAGTCCCTCGGGCCTTCTCTCCATCACACTCTCCTTTTCCACAGTCCTCTCCTTTTATATTCTTCCTTACATTATTCCCATGCAGGCTGCCCATTTTCTACTCCTTTGACACATCTTATGCTATTACCTTGCTGAAACTATTTTTACTTCCATTTCCTCATTCAAAAATTGCCCCCAAACTCTAACCCCACCAGACAGATAAATCTGATTGTACAGCCATGTTAGAGTTACATTTGATTTCATTTTAAGCCTGCGTGGAAAATAAAGGGGGACCAAATGAAAGATGTAGTCCTAGTCTGTCATTGTTTCATTTGAAAAAATGAATAAAGACAGTTTTTAATTTGCAGAGGTGGATCGTCAAGAAAAAATATAAATGGCATCTTAATTCAACATTGGTAGTATTGATAGGCAGCTAAAAAATGAATGTGGCACTTCAGATCTGTATTAATAAAATCAATAGCTCTTCACATAAGCATATTTTTAGCTTGCTATTCATTCAACCTAATAATACTTTATCCTTTTTACTTTGAATACTTTATTTTAGTCTTCCTGTGCTTGCTGTCATTAAAGTACTTTAGTTACTATGGCAATTACAGAATGAGAGATGCGAAAGGCATACAGTAGTACCCACAGCCATAAATGAGACAAGTTTATATGCCAGGTGAACACTGGCACATGTGATAGGAAATAATTGAGGAAGTGCTTTTCATAAATTCCTTTTGTATATGATGTGGATATTCCACTTATTTGATGACTGTATTTATTTAAATCAAACCATTATTATTTGGCACTCAATGCATGAAGAGGTATCTGAAATTTTCTTTTCTTCTGAAAACTCCCTTTGATGCAGTATTTTCATCATAACCCTCCCCATCATTTTTTCTGATGAGTCTGAGAGATTATTTATGTTGTTCACTTAGACAAATGCCAAATACTTGTAGGTCAGAGATTTTCACATGAGGCTTACAGTGCGGAAAATGTTAGCTCGATAGTTGTAGTGGTTGTGCTTAACAGGTTAATGGTGGATTCTGAAAAAACAATTCACTATAGGGAATAGTGAAGCAGGGAGAGTTAAATGAGTAGCAAGGTGAGATATTTCTTCTCTGTTAGGAAAATTCAGCCACCTACTCCACTGCTTGCCACTCTGCCCTGTGGGAAAGGACTGACTCAGAGGATGGGCGAAACATGATCTTTCAATTTACATACCACTCCCTGTCTCATCTCCACATCTGCCATGATGTATAATGCACCCAGTGACCAACCCCATCTTTGAGGGTGGGATGTGTCTTTCTACACAGTCGAGTCACGCTGTTTCCCACCAGTACACCCAGATTGAGTCCTGTACACCGCAGTGAGCTTCTGGAAGCTCAGAACTGTGGATCCTTTCAATGGTGTTCAATTTCTCCCAGGTTGGACTTCATTCTTATATCTGCTCACATTCATATAGCTTTTCTTATCTTACGGATGTATTTCCCCATCTGAATGTGTTTCAGATATAGGAACACCCATTGTTGTATATACACCTTTGACAGGGACTGAAAGTACTTTTTAGAGAAGACACTCATATATATAAGACCATTTAAAATTGGTTATCTGTGAATGCCAGTGGAAGAAATGAGAGAGAAGATGCTTTGAAGGACTAAAGGTACCAAATTTCTAAATAGCATAAGGATAATTTCAGGAGTAAGTGAATAATCAGAAAGAATTCTAGGTACAGAAAGTGAATGAAACAAATGTTATTACAAAGCAGGTAGACAAAATGCAGATTAAGAGAAACTGATATAGAGACTTTGACACTTAAAAGTCTCCAACAGTAATAAAAAGTTAGAAGAGATCATTTCAGTTCACTTCAGTCACTCAGTCGTGTCTGACTCTTTGCAACCCCATTGACTGCAGCACGTCAGGTTTGCCTGTCCATCACCAACTCCCGGAGCTTGCTCAAACTCATGTCCATTGCTTCGGTGATGCCATCCAACCATCTCATCCTCTGTCGTCCCCTTCTCCTCCCACCTTCAGTCTTTCCCAGTATCAGTGTCTTTTCCAATGAGTCAGTTCTTCACATCAGGTGGCCAAAGTATTGGAGTTTCAGCTTTAGCATCAGTCCTTCCAATAAATATCCAGGACTGATCTCATTTAGGATGAACTGGTTGGATCTCCTTGCAGTCCAAGGGACTCACAAGAGTTCACCAACACCACGGTTCAAAAGCATCGATTCTCCAGCGCTCAGCTTTCTTTATAGTCCTACTCTCACATCCATACATGACTATGGGTAAAACCATAGCTTTGACTAGGCCAACCTTTGTTTACAAATGATGTCTCTGCTTTTTAATATGCTGTCTAGGTTGGTCATAGCTTTTCTTCCAAGGCACAAGTGTCTTGTAATTTCATGGCTGTAGTCACCATCTGCAGTGATTTTGGAGCCCAAGAAAATAAAGTCTTTCACTGTTTCCATTGTTTCCCTATCTATTTGCCATGAAGTGATGGGAACAGAGGCCATGATCTTAGTTTTCTGAATGTTGTGTTTTAAGCCTACTTTTTACTCTCCTCTTTTGCTTTCATCAAGAGGAGTTCTTCCCACCATTAGGGTGGTGTTATCTGTGTATTTGAGGTTATTGATATTTCTCCTGGCAATCTTGATTCCAGCTTGTGCTTCACCAGCTTGGCTTTTCACGTGATGTACTCTGCATATAAGTTAAATAAGCAAGGTGACAGTATACAGCCTTGTCGTACTTTCCTGATTTAGAACAATTGTGTTTTCTTTTCTATGTTCGATTCTGACTGTTGCTTCTTGATCTGCATACAGATTTCTCAGGAGGCAGATAAGGTGGTCTGGTATTCCCATCTCTTTATGAATTTTTCACAGTTTGTTGTGATCCATACAGTCAAAAGCTTTGGCATAATCAATAAAGTAGAATTAGATGTTTTCTGGAACTCTCTTGCTTTTTCAATGATCCAATGGATGTCGGCAATTTGATCTCTGGTTTCTCTGGCTTTTCTAAATCGAGTTTGAACATCTGGAAGTTAGAAGAGATGGAAAATGTTAAATTGATAAGTTAAAGGATAATATAGGAGAAGAATGAGCCAGGGATATATTTAGAGGAGTAAAATTCAACAGTCAATAAAGCAGGTGGAGTGTGGCTGTTTGAAACCAAAGACATAGAATTTTTGTCTGAAAAGATACTTTCTATTGTCGTAATATTCCCTCTGATATGTAGATCTTGTGCCTCAGTCTCTGAAAACATGATAATCGTCCTTGGATTTAAAGGATTTTTATTTTATTGCATTTATTGTTATCTGATTTTGTTTACTCATTTCTATTTAAAATCTGTGTTCTCGAACATCAAAATAGCCTGGTTAGATGCTTGATGAGTTCCTTTCCAACCTTGAGCTCTCTTTGAATTTCGAGTACTATAGATTATGGGTTATTTTACCATAGTGCGATCTTTCATTAGATATTCCATTCCAATAACAGATGGATGACAAATGATATCTAGTTTCCAGCTGTTTTCTTAACCATCCTAATAGCCAGATGTGGTTGGGGGTACTTCATCCCTATTGGTCTATAAAAGATGCATGATGTTTATTCGTCTGAGCCAGTAGTCCTTCTAATATGAACTTTAATGGTAGAGACAAAATAGTCTCAAATTTGATACAGGTCTTCGTAAAAGCAAAGATCCTGCTAATGAAAAACTCCATTCTACTTGCCTTTGAGTAACTGTAATATGATGACTCCTAGTTGTTTAAATTGAATCTTACATATGCTTTGGCTTCACTTGGTGACCAGCTGAATGCATGAGACATTGTTCACACACACAGCACCTTCAGTCTGTGAAGGATACCATTTTATTGATGGAGTTACTTTCCAGATTGTTCAAGGGACATGCTCAATGTTATTTCTGACAATTTTCTAAGAAATCCTTATGTACTTCAGTCATGTGTGGAAGCAGTCTGCTATTGTGGAAGAGCTTTAGAATTAGAATCCAATTCAAGGGTCATTTTCTATTACTAGACACTTTGCCCAAGGCAAACCAGTTCTTTTCTGAGCTTTCACATCCTCCTGTAAATGGCACATGATAATTCTTGTCCTGTCAACCTCACAAATATTGTAAGAATAAATGCACACTTTCTGTGGATCTGTTTATATGTATTTTATATAAGCATTCATTCTCTTTCTTCCTTCCTCACTTTTTTTTTCCAGTGATTCTGTTTTTTGCTCTCTGTTGTGTTCCTTCAATAACCCTTTATATATCTCAGTTCCTCTAGAAAATCTATAATGGAATTACCCAGGAGGAAATGTATGGACTACTAATATGTTATTATGTAATAAAAAAGTTGACCCCATAGTCAAATGCATCTGATAAATTACAAGTAAAGAAAGTTGGGGAAAGATTTGACTGAGGGCTTCCTGTTTCTCTGGTCTTCTAGTGCATTATACATCTCCAAGAGGTGGACATCAGATGTGTGTAGAATTCTGCCAAATGCTCTTGAACTTATTTGGTTATAAAAGCCCCTTCTCTCCTGAGGTCACCTCCCAGGCACAGACATCTAAGGAACCCTCTTTGGGAAATACATCTCTGTTGTGCCTCAGTTTGCACTATGGTACATGAGGGGGTGATGCTGTGACTGAGCAGGACCCCATGTGGACTTCTCAAAACAAATTCCCCTCCCACACATTCTCCACCTACCTCTTGTCTATAGAAAAACTTTAGCCTCCTAGGTCTTCCTTAAGTTCCAAAAAGCAAACTTAATCAGAGAAGTGAGAAAATTCAGAGAGAAAGGAAAACAGCCAAGCAAACAAGATAAAATAATATTTAAGCCATTAAACAAACTCAAAGACCTTTAGTTCCTCCTCAGTGTCTATAGGTAATATTCTGAGCCATATCCTTTTCACTGTTTTGTGGACACTGAACCCCCCACCAAGTGGAAGAAGTTAACTGCTTGCTGCCCACAAGCACATAGATCCCAAACCAGTTGGAACAGAAGGTTGATGATGTTGACTCCTGATTACCTCACCACCAACCAGTCAGAAGAATGTCACTAACTGACTACACACCCCACAATCCTTCTTCCTTATCTGCATTTAAAAACCTTTCCCTGAAAGCCATTGGGAAGTTCAGGTCTTTTGAGCCCTAGCTGCTTAGACTCCTTGCTTGGCTCCTACAACAAACACCACAGTTTTCTTCACCACAACACAGTGTCAGCAGATCAGCTTTATTGTTGGTGGTCAAGCAGACCCAAGATTGGTTTGGTAACAGTGCTATTTCTCCAGCATTCAAAGGGGGCAGAGGAGGTGTGGACAGATGGTACAGACTGAGTCTCCAGCAGCTTTTGATTGATTTTCTGCATCCTCCTTGGGGGCCATGGGGCTCCTGTTAAAGAGCACACTTGCAGGGTGACTCCTTTGTCCTGTTCTCTCCCCATTTCAGATATAGCCCTGAAGCCAGAAACTTAGGCAGCTGGTGCTGTAATGCCATTTCCTCCTGAGTTCTGACTATCCCCTCCTGGCCCTGACAGGTCTTATTACAGCCACCTGAGGCAAGAAACCCTCACAATCTGGCACAACCATGGTCAAACCATGATCACCTATTCAGAATGGGTTCCATTCCTGCCTACTTCCAACCTCTTCAAAAAAGTTAGAGTGAATGTCTTGGCAGCCAGCCATCCTGTTGAGCATCATCTGCTGGCCTGCTTCTCACCTAGAGTGGAGTCACAGCTCCTCAGGAGTCTTAGGATCTGGACCCACCCACATTGCACATACCAACCTCCACTGTGTTTACCTGTCTTCAGTTTCTAGAACAACCCCCACCATTTGCCTACCTAGGCTTTTGTACTCACTTTTCCCTGAGACTAACTGCTTTGCTTTGCTTTCTTTGCTTGTCCCTTCACAGGGCTAAACTTCTGCTATCCATTGGGGCAGCTCTCCCCAACTAGGCTCTGGGCATTCTCCCTCTGAGTAAGTGCTTTCTCCATGAAACCCATCTGGTCCCTCTGGAACTTTCACTTTTTCATTGGGCTGCATCCCAGCAGTCTCTTTCAGCACCATGTCCTCAACAACTGGTACTCAGGTGCTTGATAAACTTATATTGAATGGATGAATGGATGAAAATGAGGCACTTGGAGGTATATCACACAGACATTTGCTGCAAGGAGCTTCTGGGCCAGCTGGAGAAGCAGTTTATGCCCAACTAACCCAGGAGAAGTTGGATCTGAGTAAGTGTGTGTGATGCACAGGAAACCCCACAGAAGCACAGGTGGCTAGTGGTGGGCAGGAGTGGCCATGAAGTCTGGAAAGCACTACAGAAGAGGAGCTGAGTTCTGTCCTTCATGGCTTTTTAACAGCAACAACAACAACCACCAGTGACTGTAATCCTGGGCTACAAGTCTGCATGTGAAAAAAAGTGAAAGTGTTAGTCATTCAGTCATGTCTGACTCTGCGACTCCATAGGATGTAGCCCCCCAGACTCCTCTGTCCATGGAATTCTCCAGGCAAGAATACTGGAGT
The DNA here is from genome assembly GCA_006410935.1 of Redunca redunca. Classification (NCBI taxonomy): domain Eukaryota; kingdom Metazoa; phylum Chordata; class Mammalia; order Artiodactyla; family Bovidae; genus Redunca; species Redunca redunca. Next base: position 900,420 of record SJYQ01001751.1, read on the forward strand.
GGGTAGTCATTCTCTTCTTCAGGGAATCTTCCCAAGCCAGGTTGGATCAACCCAGACCTGGATCAAACCCAGGTCTCCTGCACCGCAGGTGAATTCTTTACCTTTTGAGTCACCAGGGATGCCCACAACTCTGTATACTCCTCTCAACTTGTCCTGGCTGACAGAAATTTTCATTCTGCCTTTATTGTTTACTATGACCCCTGCATTATCTTCAAAATAAAGAAATATGCCATCCTTTCTCCAATTTGACTTTACATCTGAATTCTCAAAGAATACCATCTAAAAAGGTGTTCTTAGGGATTCAAGAGAATAGGAAGATGTAAGTCTTCACTGAATAAATACACTATACAAGGGTTAGAAACATAATGTTTAAATAATATCAGCATCCAAAATCACATTAATAAGACAGATGACCAGAATTCGCATTTCCTGATATTACATATAAAACTTGAAAACCAGCTGCTCCAAATCTAAAGAGAATTATTATGTGCACGATTGCTACAGAATTACCAAAACTCTGACTTGTGTCTTTTCAAACATTTCCTCCCTTTCCTGGTCATCTTCAAGCCTACCAAACCAGACCCCAGGAGTGGTCACTAGGCAACATTGCCACTACACATCTAACTAGTCCCACAAGCTGCTGCTGCTGCTGCTGCCAAGTCATTTCAGTCGTGTCCGACTCTGTACAACCCCATAGACGGCAGCCCACCAGGCTCCCCCATCCCTGGGATTCTCCAGGCAAGAACACTGGAGTGGGTTGCCTTTTTCTTCTCCAATGCATGAAAGTGAAAAGTGAAAGTGAAGTTGTTCAGTTGTGTCTGACTCTTCGAGACCCCATGAACTGCTCCTCTGTCCATGGGATTTTCCAGGCAAGAGAACTGAAGAGGTGTGCCATTGCCTTCTCCAAGTCCCACAAGAGACATCTTCAAAACTTCTTGACATCATTATCATTTTGTCAGTATAGCCAGATACATCAAGCACCATGATCACCAAGATGAAGGTGGAGGGAAGGCTGGAGTGGGCTGCTCCCAGGTCTGGTGAGAGAACGTCTGAACATCCAACCCTGGACCCAGCTCTGATAAAGGACAGACCTAGGAAATGATTGCTCTGATTAATATGATTACTGTGTGCATGTGCTAAGTCACTTCAATCGTGTCTGACACTTTGCAACCCCGTGGACTATAGCCCACCAGGCTCCTCTGTCCATGGGATTCTGGAGGCAAGAAGACTGGAGTGGGTTGCCCTTTCCTTCTCCAGGGGATCTTCCCAATCCAGGAATTGAGCCCACATCTCCTGTGGATCCTGCATTGCAGGCAGATTCTTTACAGCTGAGCCGCCGGAGAAGCCCTTGTGTGTGAATATGATTACTAGAATTGTAGATTTTTGTTGGTGGTGATTTTTGTTGTGATTATGTTAAAAAAAAAACCAGCCCCAGCATGGTGCTGCATGGGGTGGGGCCACAAAGAAAGGGTTGCTTCTGGGCAGACATCTTCCCAAAGCCTGACTTTCCCCTGGGCGGGCTGGCTGCCTTCTGTTTCTGAGGCTGGGTCCTACTCTCAGGCCCTAGAAAGAGCACAGCCCGGGAGATTTCCTATTCCCACTGCCAGAGCACACTTTCAGGGGCTGTAGCTGAGAGCTCACCTCTGGCACACAGTTCTGTCATGGTTTGTAAGGCATGGCTGGTAGTAATAGTCTTTCCTCCCCCAAACAAATCTCTGCTGATTATCCATGTTTGTGATTTTGAGCAGTGAGGGCCCAAGTGGTCTCCATGGTGATGATTTACGTGTGGGTCTCCTAGGAGACAATCACATGTGTGACAGACTTCAGATTCATTTTACTGCTCAAAATGTGAACTGATTTCCTTCTCACACCAAAACCATGCTCAGAATCTGTAAGTTAAAATTTAGTTTTTTTCTAACCATGTTTCTACCCATGACATAAAAAGATGAGATATTCCAAAGGGGAAAGAGAGGCCTTAAAGGTAATTTTTTTTTTTTTTTTAAAAAGCATATTGTTTCTTGAATTGTATTATAAATAACCTTCAAGAGTAACAGATGAACCTGGAGCATCAGAGGTGGGAATTTCATGCTGTATTTTAGGGATAGTTTGGTCCAGCAGATTGGGTTCTCTACTTAAATTTGGTGTTTCATTCAGTTTAATCTCAGATGATTTATAATACAAAGCTCTGATTGGGGGTGGGTTTGAGAAACTGTTGGACTTTGTGCATCACATTGATTAACAGTCTGAAGTTATTACTCACCACCACAGTTCCTGCTTTGCCAGAAGCATAGCCATGGAGAGTTTTCTTGCCAAAACACAGAAAAAACTCCTTTGCAGCCAAAACATTCCATTTGCCTGAAAACTCCGACACCCACCAAACTAACAGAGGCAGGCCTCATGGGTGACGTCCTAATCTCCTGCGAGGGTCAGTGCTGAACCACAAAGGCAGGACGGCCCCAGGGTGGTGGCAGGAAAAATGTTATTGGTGTGTCTTATCAAGAAGGCTTACTTATTTCTCACAAAAATAGGAACTGGGGTTCATCTCACGCTCATCCACAAGAGGGCTACCTGTTGTTATTTCTTCTTGCAAATCTCCCTGCATCACTTAGAAAGACAAAGAGGCAGGAGGCAATGAGGCTGGCAGGGAGGGTGAACTGCAACCGTGGTGGTGGATGGCTGTCCAGCTGCTTGAGTCAGGACAGGCTAAGACGCATCGCAAGGACATAGCATGGCTGGTCTCTTTTTCCCCGGAGATTTTCTTCTATAGGAAACGAACATAAACCACAATTGTAATAAAATGGGATGGCTGCTCTTAAGAGGTGTGTACTTTCTCTGTCTGATTTATTTCAGTTTATGTGATCATCTCTAGGTTCATATATGTCCATATATGGCAGCATTTCATTCTTTTTTATGTCTGAGAGAAAGACAAATACCATATGATATCACTTATATGTGGAATCTAAAAATGTGATGCAAATGAAATAGACTCAGACATAGAAAATAAACTTAGGGTTACCAAAAGGGAAAAGTGGAGCAGGGGGTAAGTTAGGAGTTTGGGATTAACACACACACACACATATCTATATGTAAAATAAGTAAACAAGAACCTGTTGTAAAGCGCAGGGAACTCTATTCAGTGTTCTATAATAACCTAAATGGGATGTTATATATAGCTGAATCATTTTCCTGTATACCTGAAACTAATACAACATTGTAAATCAACTACAATATTGATTAAAATTTTTGAAAAGAGGGGTATGTTCTGAGTGCTTAGGGAGTTCAGAGAAGCGAGTGATTAATTTTGTCTGAAGGAAAGTTGTGGGCAGTGTGAAAAGTCTGATAAGAGAAAATGGACCAAGGGAGACCACAGAGAAAGGGCCTGTGTTAATTAGTTGTCATAGAACAAATTTAAACCCATCTATTCCAGAAGCCCAGAAAGGGGTGCAAAGGCCTAGTCATGCCAAGGTGCCTGGCATGACAAGTAGAGTATCTGGACATCTGAAACCCATGTTGTACTCTGGGCTTCATGCTGCATCTCATTTAAGTCCAGTAGTTTCTCTCTTGGACTGGACTGTGAACATCCAAGGAGTCAGGGTTTTGTTTCAGTTGTATTTGAATGGCACATAAAACATTCAAATTTGTTGAATAAAGAAATGAAATATTAAATACATAAATGTCAATACAACTCATGAAGAAATAAGAAACTTTATTTATTGATTTATTTATTGTTGGTCATTAGATCAGGTCACTAGATCATCCTTTGGATCAGTACATGGGTTCTGAGTGTTACTTCTTTAATATTATTCTGGTAGAATATTGACACAATATATGCACAGAAAGAACCTACCATTCTATGTAGCTTTGACAGATTAGAACTCTGCTGTTATACCCTGATATCAACTAAAAGAGAATGAAAAGACTGTCAAGCAGGCTTTTCTATTTATATCATAACTCTCTTCCATTTGCTCTACTGAAATTACCCGGGATGAGGTTTAATTGAATTACTCAATATTCTGGCACATCAACCCATATGCAAATGAAAAACATTACCTTTGGACAAAGACATAATGAAGTGAAAACATTTTTCAATAAATAAAAAACATATCAGTTTCATAGTATGCAACTTGAATAAAAACTAACCTTATAGATACAGTGCTTAAAAGGACATTAAAAGATGCTCTCCTAAGGTGGTCTGTGACTACAGTGCTCACTACAGTGTCTGTGAGCTACAATCAGGTGCTTAGAGTAACTTTCCATTTGTGGGATGACCAGGCAGGTCACTGCTGTGAGCAGAAGACAGTAATGTCAATTTTAACAAATCTTTAAATGTGTGTCCATAAAATGACCCTAGTTCAATGACCCACAGTTAGAATGTGTACACTTGAAAAGCTCCATAAATAAAACTTCTGATTTCAATTTAAGAGATACATATACATGATATTTTAAAACTATGGGATAAATTATAATCTTAAGGATGAACATCAGATTATAACTACCAGGACGGATGGGAGGAAGAAAGGAAGGGAGGGAGGGAGAAGAAAAGAATGGGAAGAAAGAGAAAAAGAGAAAAGAATAATGATTCCAAAACTATAGAAAAGAAGAAATAATTCTTTGACTGTAGTGGTTATTGGATTGGGCTGTTAATCCAACAGGATGCCACACAGCTGCCCAGAAGACATTCTTTTGCCACATGTAAGATTCGTAAAGGTGGTGATGACAAGAGTAATTACAACAATATTGAGGATAAATACACTCACTATTGAAAGCAGTAAGCAATTTATCCAAGGTTAGTAAGACTAATAGAGATGTAAGATTTTAACCAGGATGCATGATTCTCTGACTCATGTTCTTACACATTGTAATAAATAGTTTAAAAATTAGATTAGAGAATCTATGAAGGCAAATAACCTTTGGTTCATGCTTTTTAAAGAGTGGTTCATGGAATATTTGCATCTGATGACATGGAGTATTTTTCAAAATGCAGATTCTTTGATCCAACCCTGACTCAATTAATCAGTATCTTTAGGATAGAGCTCAGGCATCGGAATTTTAACAAGCTCTGTGGCTGATTCATAAGCACATGAAAACTTGGGTGTCATAGACCCAACCAAAATGAAGTCATGGATAATCCCTTTACTGGAAGTGAGTGTTGGTACCCTGGTACAGTACTGAATGGGAAGTGTCAGTCAACATGGCCTCTTCATTTCCTGATAAGGATGTAATGCATTTTTAGACTTGATTCTATAGCTTCAATTGTTTAAAAGATTTCCTGTTTATAACAAGTCACATACTACTGTTTGTCCAAGAGTTTCCTGAATTTGGGGCTATTTTCTTACTCTAGGCCTACACTTAATGCCAGTAACCCAATATCACCATCTTTACATGAGTATTTTATTTTGTCACTTGAGCAAAAGATGTCTTGATATAGAAATAGCTGCACTTAATTACTTAAATTAATCTTGATAATTTTATTCCAAGTATACTTGTTTAGAGAGCTACATACAATTTTTCAATTAAATTTTTATGCTAAATATAGTAGCCAGTTCTTAATTGCATGAGGACATTATGAAAGCATTTAACAGCAAGAAGAGAAACATGCAAACCTTGCAATTAAATATTATTATCAGTTAAACAAAGCACATAGATAACTTTGGGGACCTTGAATTGTGATTGATGTTATTTGTGTGTGTGTGTGTGTGTGTGTGTGTGCATGCACGCTGGGGTAGGGATATTTTAGTCAAATCTATACTTTATATTATAAATTTTCTAATGCTTTATTTTGATTTCTTCCTTAAAGTAAAATGATCTTCACCTTCTGGGCACCTAATATTTTCAATGAACAGATGAACTCTCTGACAAAGAGACTTAGAGATTAAGAACAGATGTAGAATGTTGAAGCAAAACTGGATTTGTTCTATGTGATAACTTGAATATACATTTATAACACATAATTCCACAGGTCACTATTCATGTAAAACAGTTTTACAAGAATAGAAATATGCCCCCAAAATAAAAATAGAAGTTGAATTAGTGCTGTTAACAGGACTTCTTTGATAATGGAAATGTTCTGTATCTAAAATGTCAATACTAGAGATACTAGCCACATTGAACACTTCACTTGAAATGTACCTAGTGCAATGGAGGAACAGAATTTGATTTTGCTTTTAAATTTAAATGGCTATATATGGCTAGTGTTGGCTAGCACAGCTCTTCAGTGTAGATTAGTCCAGATATTTAAGATTTTCTCAACATATATGCTATATTTTGAAAGTATATATGTAAGAAAGTGCAAGTAAAATACAGTATAAATAAAAGATTTTTTTAAGGGTTTTTTCACAAAAGAAAATCAATACCATATATTGGGTTGGCCAAAAAGTTTGTTTGGATTTTCTATAAAATGCTACAGATAAACCCAATTGAACTTTTTGGCTAACCCAGTAAATTACAAATAGCACAATTTCACACAACAACAAGATTTACAGTCATCTCCAACTTCGGGAAATGTTCCAACGTCATGTTGCTCTGTGACCTCCACATGAGGGCCACAGAGCTTGAGTAAATATGCCACTGTGACTAATAGCTGGTTCCTTCTACAGTGTCTAAATGTTTGCATTGTCATTAATTCTAGCAAGAGATGAAGCCTGGGGCAGGCAATGGGTACTTTGATTCAAATGAGGAAGAAAAAATACAAGTTTTTTAATTCACTTTGGGATGAGGATTTTTGGGTAACTCTGTCATCTTTTCTGGTTATAAAATTATAGGTTAACATAAAACAATGTTTTACCACTTCCTGCTGGCCTCCATAGTTTTTTAAGAGGACTCCACTGTCATTCAAAGTGGTTTTCCCGCATAAGTATGTAACAAGTTTGACCATGATGGATCTTTATGTAGATTATTTTGGATTTACACTAGTTGTGGTTTGTACAGCCTCATGTATCTCCACATTTATGGATTTTACAAAATTTAGGATATTTCTAGCCATTTTTTTTAGTTTCTTTTTTCAGCTTCTCTCTCCCCCTATCAGCCTTCATCGACACTTGAGGGAAGGAGTGCCTTCTTGTTATGGGAGGGATTGATCGGGTGGGAGTTGCAGCTTGCCAGTAGACCTCTGTGGATATCACCATGCCTGGAATGCACCAGAGTGCCTTCACTGCCGCTGTCCACATAGTCTCCATGCATAGTGTGTTCTCTACCACTGGGAACTGCCGAAACTTCTGGCTCTCCACCAGGCTTCCTCTGATCCCACCCCAGTTGGAGGCAGAGAGGTGCTTCATGCCAACATTATGGCCAGGAAGTCCTGCCTCCTTATATGGTCTCCACTGACATTGTGTGAAATGGGGGATCATTACTGCATATCAAAAATGAACATCCTAGTTCCTTATCAGCCTTCTCTGACACCACCCCAGAATGGGGTTGGAACCCCATTATAGCCTGTGTTGTTACAGGTTTAGGCTGCCCAGTTGGCCTTTGGTGTCCTGGGTGGATGTGGGCCTGCAGATGTTGGCTGTAGTATAGTGGTTATTGCCCAGATGTTTTCTGTCCTCCTAGGCTACCCCTTTCTAGTTCCTTTGGCTAGATAAAGCAGCCTTTATTTGAGCTTTTTTGCTGTTGTTCTATTCCTATTGGGATTTCTGACTCTTTAGCTTTTTTCAGCTACAAGTCTGGGATGTATGAGGCAGAAAGAAAGCCTAGAGAACTCACTGCCATATTGTCCTTGAATCTCCTGGTCCCTGGCCAGTATACCTTTTCTTTCCAGTTTGTTCTTACAATTGTTTCACATATATGTCCATGTTTCTAGTTGTATTTAGTAGAAGAAAAATAGGAATGCATGTGCACTCCATCTTCTCATATGTGAAAGTACCTGGTATATTTTTTAACATTAAATTTTAAAAAATGATAACATGGAATTCTTGTTAAGGGGTTAGGAACTGTTCTTAGCACATTATGTACATTTTATCCTCATAATAACCCTTAAGATGACTATTTCCATTGGTCCAGTTTCCCCAGGAAGAAAACCAAGTCCCAAGGAGGCTGAATAATTCTGCAACAGGGGTGAGTTCAGCAGGCTCACACTGCCAAGGAAGGCTGGCTCCTGGGTGTTACCTCTGGGGACTTATGAGAGAGCTTCTGTGTGGCAGAGTTGGAGGACCAGGCTGTGTCAATATGACTTTTCTACTGGAGACTGAGTAGCTGACATAGTCTTATCATTGCTACCTGCCTATATGACTGACCCCAGTGCAAGTGCTGGACAACAAAGGTTGTGTGGGCATCCCTGGCTGGTGACACTGTGCATGAGTTGTAACTCATCCTTTTGGGGGAGATTGTGCACTTTTCATCTGTTTTCTGAATTATTGACTATGCCAAAGCCTTTGACTGTGTGGATCACAAGAAACTGTGGAAAATTCTGAAAGAAATGGGAACACCAGACCACCTGACCTCCCTCTTGAGAAATCTGTATGCAGGTCAGGAAGCAACAGTTAGAACTGGACATGGAACAACAGACTGGTTCCAAACAGGAAAAGGAGTATGTCAAGGCTATATATTGTCACCCTGCTTATTTAACTTCTATGCAGAGTGCATCATGAGAAACTCTGGGCTGGAAGAAGCACAGGCTGGAATCAAGATTGCCGGGAGAAATCTCAATAACCTCAGATATGCAGATGACACCACCCTTATGGCAGAAAGTGAAGAGGAACTAAAAAGCCTCTTGATGAAAGTGAAAGTGGAGAGTGAAAAAGTTGGCTTAAAGCTCAACATTCAGAAAACTAAGATTATGGCATCCGGTCCCATCACTTCATGGGAAATAGATGGGGAAACAGTGGAAACAGTGTCAGACTTTATTTTTTGGGGCTCCAAAATCACTGCAGATGGTGACTGCAGCCATGAAATTGAAAGACGCTTACTCCTTGGAAGGAAAGTTATGACCAACCTAGATAGCATATTCAAAAGCAGAGACATTACTTTGCCAACAAAGGTCAGTCTAGTCAAGGCTATGGTTTTTCCATTGGTCATGTATGGATGTGAGAGTTGGACTGTGAAGAAAGCTGAGCACCAAAGAATTGATGCTTTTGAACTGTGGTGTTGGAGAAGACTCTTGAGAGTCCCTTGGACTGCAAGGAGATCCAAACAGTCCATTCTAAAGGAGATCAGTCCTGGGTGTTCTTTGGAAGGACTGATGCTAAAGCTGAAACTCCAGTACTTTGGCCACCTCATGCAGAGTTGACTCTTTGGAAAAGACTCTGATGCTGGGAAGGATTGGGGGCAGGAGGAAAAGGGGACAACAGAGAATGAGATGGCTGGATGGTATCACCAACTCAATGGACATGAGTTTGGGTGAACTCCGAGAGTTGGTGATAGACAGGGAGGCCTGCTGCTGCTGCTAAGTCACTTCAGTCGTGTCTAACTCTGCACGACCCCATAGACAGCAGCCCACGAGACTCCCCCATCCTTGGGATTCTCCAGGCAAGAACACTGGAGTGGGTTGCCACTTCCTTCTCCAATGCGTGAAAGTGAAAAGTGAAAGTGAAGTTGCTCAGTCATGTCTGACTCTTAGCGACCTCATGGACTGCACCCTACCAGGCTCCTCCATCCAGGGGATTTTCCAGGCAAGAGCGCTAGAGTGGAGCGCCATTGCCTTCTCTGACAGGGAGGCCTGGCGTGCTGCAATTCATGGGGTCACAAAGAGTCAGACATGACTGAGAGACTGAACTGAACTGAACTGATGCACTTTTCAGGATAACTGGAATCTTGCCTTTCTTTATGGACCTCACCTTTCCCTCGAATGACTTTAATCTGTGTCTTTACAGTAATAAACCACGACTGAGTATAATGAATCCTTTTGAGTTCTGTGAATCTTTTGAGCAAATCACTAAATGTGAGGTGATCCTGGTGACCACCAGCATACCAATCTCAGGTCCTATTTGTGGGGAAAGTTCATCTTTTTCCAGAACCTTACCCTCAAAATACTCACTTTCACACATAGGCTCAGTTAAATGACTGGATTATTACATCTGAAAGTTGCTTCTCTCAGATAATATGCTTATGTGATATATGATAGCCAGGCCTGAAGCACTGCTTCATATTAATACATTCTTTTTTCTCCCTAGTGATGTCTCAAACGTTTTTCTTGCTAACAGATATCTCTTCATTTAAAAAATGAAAAATTAAAGATGTTTCTTAATCTGGAAGAAAAAAATCTCAAACAAAGCCCATATTTTATTAATTTCTGAATTTCCGGGAGTAAGACAGATCACTGACCACACCACAGTGGGGATGCTTTGAATCTCCTGGGCAGACCCTGGGCTTGTGACCTGTGACAGAGCATTGAGTTTCAGCATTAAACTGATTCTTTGTGCCATAGACCTCCAAATTATACTAGAAATTGCCCAGAAGACATTATTAGAGTAATCTGGATAGCAGATATATTATCAAGTCTTTTATATTTAGGAGAGATCATCATGATTTTGCTAAACAAATTACTACTTGTATAACATAAGCCTAATAAAGTTTACAAAGCAGCTTGCCTCTTGGGCCTTAAGAACATTTTCTTGCCACCAGCCCACTTTGAGAGAAGCTGATCCTTATCCACCTTCATCCCTGCCTGAGGAGCCCAAGAATCCATGGCATTTACATAGATATACTGCGTCCTTCCTGTAAGTCCTGAATCAGTGTTCAGACCCAACAGGGCACTTCTGTGGACAGGCAAGCTTCAGGCCAACTCTGCTTTTTCTCCAAGGGCCTCTCTAGGGACTGTGCTCTCATCAGACATCAATTCCAGAAGGATCACAGGGTTGTTAAAATTAATTAATAAAATTTTACAATTAACTTTCACAATATTAATCTCTTAATTATCCTGTAAGCAGCAATTACAGAGCTCATGGTTCTTCTGCCACCACTTCCATGATTTATATATGAAAATTAGCATTTTAACACAAAGTTCTGTTACATATTGACAACTCAGGACCCTAGAGGTAATTGGAAATTGCATTTCATTAAAGGGCAAGTGACTGAGTGGAATTTTATCCCTGAAAGCTCAGCTCTGGATTATTATTTTGGTAACTTTTAAGGTTTGTTTGGCCAACTGTGTCCAAATCAGCATTCCTCTTATTGCTCTTCAATTTTGATCCTGAATTATATTTTTTTCCCTCTGTCTATGACTGTTTGCAGTGTACAGAAACTAAAATTGTCTAAGGCTTTAGGCACTGTGCCCTTTGGATCCCCCTTCTGCTCACACTGGTGTTTGTGCACTGTGGATTTGTGTACCAGGCCAGAGTGATCTCCTCCATTCCCACTCACTTAGTCTACAAGGGAGGGCTTTTCTGACTCCTAATTGCAGGAAAACGAATCCAGATGCTCAGACTGGAGAGTCCTCTCCTTTCCCTTGTGAAGTGGGCTTGCCAGTGAGGAGCATCTCCTCTCCTTCTCTGTCACCCAGGAAGATACCTGGAGATATGTGTGTCTCATCCCGGGGCACAATTTGATAAGCCCTCTCACCCACTAATTTTAGCTACATTCCTCAATGGTTGTGTTGTTCTGTACAAAAACATGTTGTTCTTTAATTCTTAGTTGGTTTAGGTACCGGCTGGGTAAGAAGGGCATCTTGGATGTCCAGACCCAGTTCTTTCCACTAATCCACTAACTTGGAGACTTTGTGGGAGCAGAATACATGAGCAGCCCACACAGTGTGGTAACCGTTGCAACTGAGCCATGAAATCACCTTCCANCTGGGTAAAGAAGGGCATCTTGGATGTCCAGACCCAGTTCTTTCCACTAATCCACTAACTTGGAGACTTTGTGGGAGCAGAATACATGAGCAGCCCACAGAGTGTGGTAACCGTTGCAACTGAGCCATGAAATCACCTTCCACAGCAATAGATTGAATTTCATGTAATGTAATATTTAACAATAATAATAAATATTTCTTTTATGTGTGTGTGAGAGTTGCTCAGTTGTGTCTGACTGTGACCTCATGGACTGTAGCTTGCCAGGCTCCTCTGTCCATGGATTTTCCAGGCAGGAATACTGGAGTGGGTTGTGATACCCTTCAGGGAATCTTCCCAACCCAGGGATTGAACCCAGGTCACCTGCATCATGGGCAGATTTACTGTTTGAGCCACCCTTATATCCTAATATAAAAACTGTTTAAAAGTGTATTCATGTCTCCTTTTTTGTAACATATATCATGTTTCCAACCAGAATCTAAAATCTCGAAAGAATACAGTCACGTCTTAGGCTTCAGTGTATCCTTCCAAGACCTTAAAATGATGCTTTAACTATAACAGACACTTATTCAATGTTGGTAATAACCTCTCCCCTGTGGTTGCAAATGTAGGTATATAAAGTTTTTTAAATAAATGAGACCATAGCGGGTTACATGCTATCCATCTCCCCTGGGGTCAAGACATCTATTAAAGGTGAAGGTTCACCATCATCATAACACAGTTATCACAAGTTGTTTTCAGACACTCCTCAGATGTCTTCCCCGCTAACAACTCAGTCACTGAGGCAGAAATTTGAGCTGTAGCCTAGCAGATTCAATAACATAGTAGTGAGTATGTGAGTAGTGACTGTTTATATTTTATACAAAAACAAAGACCCTCCTTCTTCCCACTCTCTCTGCTTTTAATACCTCCCTGGAAGCCATCAATATGGATAGTTGACACTCAAATGCCAGCTACTGGAACCTTACATCAATCTACTGTTTGCTTTGTTATGCTCTATCATATCTGATTCTAATTATTACCTGGAGCCATATAAAACTGCCTATTTTTGACCTGCAAAAGTTTATTTCATAGTATGAACTATTAGCAATCCAGAGGCTCTCTAAATTGTGTCTGCAGAAATACCCATTCTCTTAGGCCAGTTAGTTAATCCATCATTTCACATTCCTCTTTCCCCCAAGTTTTGGGGAGTTATCATCAGGGTTGATCAGCTCTTTCTACCTACGGTAATTCCTAACATTCTGGTACTTATTTAACTGGCTCATGATCCATCATTTTCTGTCTATGCAAGTGTAGAGAAACTTTTATTCTTGTCATTGTTCAGTCACTAAGTTGGGTCTGACTCTTTGTGACCCCATGGACCAGGATTCCATGTCCTTCATTCTCTCCCAGAGTTTGCTCACATTCATGCCTGTTGAGTCAGTGATGCTATCTAACCAACTCATCCTCTGCCGTCCACTTCACCTTTTGCCTTCAATCTTTCTCAGTACTAGGGTCTTTCCCAATGAATTGGCTCTTTGCATCAGCTTCAGCTTCAGCAACAGTCCTTCCAATGAGTACGCCCAGTTGATTTCCTTTAGGAATCACTGATTTGATCTCCTTTCAGTATAAGGGACTATCAAGCTTTTTCCCCAGAACCACAGTTTGAAAGTATCTATTCTTTGATGCTCAGTCTTCACTATGGTCCAACTCTCACATCTGTACATTACTGTAGAAATCATACCTTTGACTATAAGGATAGTCCAGTTCAGTCACTCAGTCATGTCCAATTCTCTGCGCCCACATGGACTGCAGCACACCAGGCTTCCCTGTCCATCACCAACTCCTAGAATCTGCTCAAACTCATGTCCGAATTGGAGATGCCATCCAAACATCTCATCCTCTGTCATCCCCTTCTCCTCCTGCCTTCAATCTTTCCCAGCATCAGGGTCTTTTCCAATGAGTCAGTTTTTTGCATCAGGTGGCCAAAGTATTGGAGTTTCAGCTGCAGCATCAGTCCTTCCAAAGAATATTCAGGACTGATTTCCCTTAGGATGGACTGGTTGGATCTCCTTGCAAAGGGACTTTCAAGAATCTTCTCCAACAGCACAGTTCAAAAGCATCAATTCTTCACCACTCAGCTTTCTTTATGGCCCAACTCTCACATCCATACATAACTACTGGAAAAACAAAAACTTTGACTAGATGGACTTTTGTCAGCAAAGTTAATGTCTCTGCTTTTTAATATGCTGTCTAGGTTGGTCATAGCTTTTCTTCCAAGGAGTAAACATCTTTTAATTTTGTGGCCGCAGTCACCATCTGCAGTGATTTTGGAGCCCCCCAAAATAAAGTCTCTCACTGTTTCCACTGTTTCCCCATCTATTTGCCATGAAGTGATGGGACCAGATACCATGATCTTACTTTTCTGAATGTTGAGTTTTAAGCCAACCTTTTCACTCTCCTCTTCTACTTTCAACAAGAGGCTTTTTAGTTCCTCTTCACTTTCTGCCATAAGGGTGGTGTCATGTGCATATTTAAGATGTGTGATATGTCTGTGAGCAATCTTGATTCCAGCTTGTGCTTCATCCAGCCCAGCATTTAGCATGATGTACTCTGCATGTAGGGCTTCCCTGGTGGCTCAGAGGTTAAAGTGTCTGCCTCCAATGTGGGAGACCTGGGTTCGATCCCTGGGTTGGGAAGATCCCTTGGAGAAAGAAATTGTAACCCACTCCAGTATTCTTGCCTGGAGAATCCCACGGATGAAGAAGCCTGGTAGGTTACAGTCCATGGGGTCGCAAAGAGTCGGACATGACTGAGCGACTTCACTTCACTTCACTCTGCATGTAAGTTAAATAAGCATGGCGACAATATACAGCCTTGAAGTACTCCTTTTCAATTTGGAAAACAGTCCATTGTTCCATGTCCAGTTCTTACCATTGCTTCTTGACCTGAATACAGATTTCTCAGGAGGCAGGTAAGGTGATCTAGTATTCCCATCTCTTTAAGAATATTCCTCAATTTATTGTGACACACACAGTGAAAGGATTGGTGTAGTCAATAAAGCAGAAGTAAATAGTTTTCTGGAACTCTCTTGCTTTTTCGATGATCCAGTGGATGTTGGCAATTTGATCACTGGTTCCTCTGCCTTTTCTAAATCCAGCTTGAACATCTGGAAGTTCTTGATTCACGTACTATTGAAATCTCACTTGGAGAGTTTTGAGCATTACTTTGCAAGTGTGTGAGATGAGTGCAGTTATGCAGTGGTTTGAACATTCTTTGGCATTGCCTTTCTTTGGGATTGGAATGAAAACTGATCTTTTCCAGTTTTGTGGCCCCCTTTTGGAGAAGGAAATGGCAACCCACTCCAGTACTCTTGCCTGGAGAATCCCATGGAGGGAGGAGCCTGGTAGGCTACAGTCCATGGGGTCGCAAAGAGTCGGACACGACTGAGCGACTTCTCTATTCTCTTCTCTTTGAGTTTTCCAAATTTTCTGGCATTTTGATTGCAGCACTTTAACAGCATTATCTTTGGGAACTTGAAATAACTTAGCTGGAATTTCATCACCTCCACTAGCTTTGTTCGTTGTGATGCTTCCTAAGGCCCACTTGAGTTCAGACTGCAGGATGTCTGGCTCTAAATGAGTATTCACACCACCATGGTTATCTGAGTCATTAAGATCTCTTTTGTATAGTTCTGTCATTTTTAAGACTCCACCCAAGTATTGCATTTTGGATTCTTTTGTTGACTACAAAGGCTACTCCATTTCTTCTAAGGGATTCTTGCCCACAGTCATAGATATAATAGTCATCTGAATTAAATTCACCCATTCTTGTCCATTTAAGTTCACTGATTCCTAAAATGTTGATGTCCACACTTGCCACCTCCTGTTTGAACACTTCCAACCTTGATTCATGAACGTTACATTCCAGGCTCCTATGCAGTATTGTTCATTACAGCATCAGGTTTTACTTCCATCACCAGTCACATCTACACCTGGGTGCTGTTTGTGCTCTGGCTCCATCTCTTCATTCTTTCTGGAGTTATTTCTCCACTGTCCTCCAGTAGCATATTGGGCACCTACCAACCTTGGGTGTTCATCTTTCAGTGTCATATCTTTTTGCCTTTCCATACTGTTCATGGGGTTCTCAAGGCAAGAATGTTGAAGTGATTTGCCCTGCACTTCTTCAGTGGATCACATTTTGTCAGAACTCTCCACCATGACCCATCCGTCTTGGGTCAGGGCTCATAGCTTCATTGAGTTCTACAAGGCTGTGGTCCATGTGATCATCTTGGTTAGTTTTCTGTGATTGCAGTTTTCATGTAAGGATATTTGTTGACTATAAGGACATTTGTTGGTAAGCTGATGTCCTGAATTTTATTTAATACACTGTCTAGGTTTGTTATAGCTTTCCTTCCCAGGAACAAGTGTCTCTAATTTCATGGATGCATTTATCATCCACAGTGATTTTGAAGCCCAAGAAAGGAAAATCTGTCACTGTTTCCAACTTTTCCACATCTATTTGCATGAAATAATGGAAGCAGATGCCATGATCTTAGTTTTTTGAATGTTGACTTTTAATCCAGCATTTTCACTCTCCTCTTTCACCCTCATCAAAAGGCTCTTTAATTCCTCTTTACTTTCGGTCATTAGAGTGGTATCGTCTGCATATCTGAGGTTATTGATATTTCTCCTGGCAATCTTGATTTCATCCTGTGATTCATCTAGTCCAGTATTTCGCACAAGGTACACTGCATATAAATTAAATAAGAAGGGTGATATATATATATATATATGTATATGTATATATATGTGTGTATATATATATATAGTTTTGTCTTCCTTTTTCCCTCAATTTTGAACCAGTCCATTTTCGCTTCTTGGCTGCATGCAGATTTCTCAGGAGACAGGTAAGGTGCTGTGGTATTCCCATCTCTTTAAGAATTTTCCAGTTTGTTGTGGCCCACATAGTCAAAGACTTTCATGTAGTCAGTGAAGCAGAAGTAGATAGTTTTCTGAAACTGCTTTCTCTATGACCCAACAAGTATTGGCAATTTGATCTCTGGTTCTTCTACCTTTGGACTTCTCTGATAGGTCAGTTGATAAAGAACCCGCCTGCAATGTGGGCAACCCCAGTTTGATGCCTGGGTTGGGAAGATCCTCTGGAGAAGGGGTAGGCTGTCCACTCCAGTATTCTCAGGCTTCTCTTGTGGCTTAGCTGGTAAGGAATCTGCCTGCACTGTGGCAGATTGATCCTTCACCTGGGTTTGATCCTCAGATTTGGAAGATCCCCTGGAGAAGGCAAAGGCTACCACTATAGTATTCTGGCCTGGAGAATTCCATGGACTGTATAGTCTATTGGGTCACAGAATCAGACACAACTGAGTGACTTTCATTTTCACTTTCCTCTAACTTTTCTAAAAGTTCTCACTTCATATACTGCTAAAGCCTAGTTTGAAGGATTTTGAGTGTGGCCTTGATAGCATGTGAAATGAGCTCAACTATATGGTAGTTTCTACCTTCTTAGGCATTGCCCTTCTTTGCAATTGGAATAAAAACTGGCCTGTGGCCACTGCTGAGTTTTCCAAATTTGCTGACAATTTGAGTGCAGCACTTTAACAACATCATATTTTAGGATTTGAAATAGCTCAGCTGTAATTCCATCACATGTCCTAGCTTTGTTCGTGGCAATTCTTCTTGAGGCCCACTTGATTTCATACTCTAGGATGTTTGGCTCTGGCTGAGTGACCACACCATCATGGTTATCTGGGTGATTAAGACATTTTTTGTATAGTTCTTCTGTGTATTCTTGCCACCTCTTCTTAATCTCTTTTGCTTTTGTTAGGTCCTTGCCATTTCTGTCCTTTATCATGCCCATCCTTGCATGAAATGTTCTCTTGATATTTCCAATTTTCTTGAAGAGGTTTCTAGTGTTTCTCATTCTATCGCTTTCCTCTATTTCTTGCATTGCTCATTTAAGAAGGCTTTCTTATCTCTTCTTGCTATTCTCTGGAACTCTGCATTTAGTTGGGTCTATCTTTCCCTTTCCCATTAGGGAAACTAATATTCTTTAGACTAATATGTACTCCACAGGAAAAAATGAATAAAGCTAACAAAGCTGCCTACAGAGAAATGTGCTGCCATAATCTATGAAGTGGATGAACAGAGAGGGCAAATTCAGCAAAATGCATGTTAGTATTTTAAGAAATGTATGCTAGATACCAAAGTCTTAAACTCAGTGTGCTCAATGATGACATCTGTGTATCAGAAGTAATTTAAATTCAAACTACTTTGGGAAATATAGAAGGGCAATTTCATTAATGTATGTAGAGTTGGTCCTCATTATTTTCAGGCTCCCCTATATACAAAATTTCCTACTCACTAAAATATGTTTATCATCCCCAAATCTACACCCTCAGTACTTTCATGGTCATTTGTGGACATGTGCAGAGTAATGAAAATCAGAGTCTCCTCAAGTGCCCATTCTCAGCCAAGGTCAAAATAGGCATTGACTCTGCCCACTTGTTTCAGCACTCACACTCCAAACAGATGTCCTTTACATCATCTATTTAGCTTACAGTGTGTTTTTATTTTATTTTTTCATTGCTGTGCCTCTTTTTGGTAATCTTCCTGTTTAAAATGGTCCCTGGGTGCAGTGCTGACATGGTGTCTAGTGTTCATAAGCACAAGAAGGCTACAGTGTGTCTTACATTTAAGATATATGTGTTAGAAAAGCTTCATCCAGGCATGAATTATAGGACTGTTGGCTGTCAGTTCTATGTTAATGAACCAACTTCTCTTGCCTTTACAATGATCCAACAGATGTTGGCAATCTGATCTCTGGTTCCTCTGCATTTTCTAAATCCAGCTTGAACATCTAGAAGTTCTCAGTTCACATACTGTTGAAGCCTGGCTTGGAGAATTTTGGACATTACATTGCTAGTGTTTGAGATGAGTGCAATTGTGAGCTAGTTTGCACATTTTTGTCATTGTCTTTCTTTGGTATTAGAATGAAAACAGACCTTTTCCAGTCCTGTGGCCACTGCTGAGTTTTCCGAATTTGCTGGCATATTGAGTGCAGCACTTTAACATCATTATTTTTTTAGGATTTGAAATAGCTCCACTGGAATTCCACCACCTCCACTAGTTTTGTTTGTAGTGATGCTTCCTAAGGCCCACTTGACTTTATACTCTAGGATGTCTGGTTCTAAGTGAGTGATCACACCACCATGGTTATCTGGGTCATGAAGATCTTTTTTGTATAGTTATTCTGTGTATTGTTGCCACCTCTTAATATCTTCTGCTTCTGTTATGTCCATACCATTTCTGCTTTTTATTGTGGCCATCCCTTGGTATCTCTAATTTTCTTGAAGAGATCTCTAGTCTTTCCCATTCTGTTGTTTCTCTCAATTTCTTTGCATTGATCACTGAAGAAGCCTTTCTTATCTCTCCTTGCTATTCTTTCAAACTCTGCATTCAAATAGGCATATCTTTCCTTTTCTCATTTGCCTTTAGTTTCTTTTCTATTCTTAGCTATTTGTAAGGCCTCCTCAGACAACCATTTTGCCTTGTTACATTTTTTTTTCTTAAAGATGGTCTTGATCACTGCCTCCCATACAATGTCACGAACCTCCATTCATAGTTGTTCAGACACTCTATCAGATCTAATCCCTTGAATCTATTTGTCACTTCCACTGTATAATCGTGAGGGATTTGATTTAGGTTATGCCTGAATTGTCTTGTGGTTTTCCCCACTTTCTTCAGTTTAATTCTGAATTTGGCAATAAGGAGTTCATGATCTGAGCCACAGTCAGGTCCTAGTCTTTTTTTGCTCACTGTATAGAGCTTCTCCTTCTTTAGCTACAAAGAATATAATCAATCTCATTTTGGTTTTGACCATCTGGTGATTACCATGTGTAGAGTAGTCTCTTGTGTTGGAAGAGGATGTTTGCTATGACTAGTGTGTTCTTTTGGCAAAACTCTGTTAGTCTTTGCCCTGCTTCATTTTGTATTCCAAGGCCAAACATGCCTGTTACTCCAGATGTCTCTTGACTTCCTACTTTTGCATTCAGTCACCTATGATGAAAAGGACATCTTTCTTGGTTGTTACTTCTAGAAGGTCTTGTAGGTCTTCATCAACTTTAGCTTCTTCAGCATTACTTGTTGGGGCATAAACTTGGATCACTGTGATATTGAATGGTTTGCCTTGGAAACAAACTGAGATCATTCTCTCATTTTTGAGATTACACCCAAGTACTGCATTTCAAACTCTTTGGTTGACTATGAGAGCTATCCATTTCTTCTAAGGGATTCTTGCCCACTGTAATAGATATAATGGTATGTGAATTAAACCCACCCATTCCCATCCATCCATTCCCACTTCACTGATTCCTAAAATGCTGATGTTCACTCTTGTCTCCTGCTTGACCACGTCCAGTTTACCTTGATTCATGGCCCTAACACTCCAGGTTCCTATGCAATATTGTTATTTACAGCTTCAGATTTTACTTTCACCACCAGACACATGTACAACTAAGTGTCATTTCCACTTTGGCCCATCCTCTTCATTCTTTCTTGAGCTATCAGTAATTTCCCTCTAAGATCATGACATCCAACCCCATCACTTCGTGGCAAATAGATGGGGAAACAATGGAAACAGTGACAGACTTTATTTTGGGGGCTCCAACATCACTGCAGATAGTGACTGTAGCCATGAAATTAAAATACATTTGCTAATTGGAAGAAAAACTATGACAAACCTAGATAGCATATTAAAAAGCAGACACATCACTTTGCCAACAAAGGTCCATCTAGTCAAAGCCATGGTTTTTCCAGTAGTCATGTATGGGTTTGAGAGTTGGACCATAAGGAAAGCTGAGAGGCAAAAAATTGATGCTTTAGAACTGTGGTGTTGGAAAAGACTCTTGAGAGTCCCTTGGACTGTAAGGAGATCAACGAAGTTACTCCTAAAGGAAATCAGTCCTGAATATTTATTGGAAGGACTGATGCTGAAGCTGAAACTCCAATATTTTGGCCACTTGATGCGAAGAGGCTACACATTAGAAAAGACCCTGATGCTGGAAAAGATTGAAGACAGGAGGAGATGGGGATGACAGAGGATGAGAGGGCTGGATGGCATCACCCACTCAATGGACATGAGTTTGAGAACACTCTGGGAGACATACTGGTCGTGGAGTTCTCACGGCAAGAATACTGGAGTGGTTTGCCATTCCCGCCTCCTATGGACCACATTTTTTTCAGAACTCTCCACTGTGACCTGTCCATCTTGGGTGGCTCTGCACAGCATGGCTCATAGTTTCACTGAGTTATGCAAGCTCCTTCCCCATCAAGGGGAGCCAAAATTAGAATGACTATTATTTATTGACTTCCCTCATAGCTCAGTCGGCAAGGAATCTGCCTGCAATGCAGACCTGGGTTTGATTACTGGATTGGGAAGATCCCCTGGAGAAGGAAATGGCAACCCACTCCATTCTTCTTGCCTGGAGAATCTCATGGAGAGAGGAGCCTGGCAGGCTACAGTCCATGGGGTCACAAGAGTCAGACACGACTTAGTGACTAAACCACCATCATATTATTTTCTAAACTGTGGGTGTCTGTCATGCTTTTAAGAATGTCTTTCATTGTTGTTTTTCTTTTCTGTTGAACTATCTCATTCAATGTAAGGTTTTTGTTTTTATTTGTTTTGATTGTTTTTCTGTATTTTTACAGTATTGTTCAACTTTAAGGCAGAAACATTTTATTCAATGATTGACTGAAGTTAAAGAATAGATACTGTTTCTAACATGGGATAATAGCCTCTGATGTTTACTAATACAATATATGAGAAGCATTTCAAGGGTTTAGTCTTTAAAACCAGGCACACTGTAAGTAGGATGTACCAATATCAATACATACATATTTTGAAAAATCATAAGATATTTCTATTTCAGTTCACAAAGTAGTGAGTTAGATACTTCGTCATAATTGAACTGGTTTAGCAGAATTATCGGAGAAGGCAATGTCACTCCACTCCAGTACTCTTGCCTGGAAAATCCTATGGGCGGAGGAGCCTGGAAGGCTGCAGTCCATGGGGTTTCTGAGGGTCAGACACGACTGAGAGACTTCACTTTCACTTTTCACTTTCATGCATTGGAGAAGGAAATAGCAACCCACTCCAGTGTTCTTGCCTGGAGAATCCCAGGGATAGCAGAGCCTGGTGTGCTGCCATCTATGGGGTCACACAAGAGTCGGACATGACTGAAGTGACTTAGCAGCAGAATTATATTTGAATCCTGAATATTTTCATCTCAAGTACATTCTACTCAAGAAGGATACTTTAGCTGATATGCCTGTAGTGCTTTTATGCTTT
Source organism: Redunca redunca (assembly GCA_006410935.1). Lineage (NCBI taxonomy): Eukaryota > Metazoa > Chordata > Mammalia > Artiodactyla > Bovidae > Redunca > Redunca redunca. The sequence goes on from SJYQ01001751.1 coordinate 922,487, forward strand.
CTTTCTTAAATAAAATTTCTGTTGCAAGAAGACAAGATTAAGTGAACCCTGGGGCACTAAGAGGCCAATCTGGCTGAGAGATCTGGGTGGACGAGAAGTGCATTCACCTGAAGCAAGTACCCCTAGCAGGCCATCCAGCTCCAGGGTGTCATCCTTCAAGGACGAGTGCATCCCTGCCTTGCAGGGCTGATCTCTGAAAGAAGTGAGACAGGCTTGGTCGTGCTGTCCTAGCTAGTTGACTCCATGGAACCCACTGGCAGGTCACCAGGTGCCTGGTGAGAGCTCCTCCTTAAAAGTCAGACTGACTCCAGAAATTGAACTACCAGGAATTTAACCTGGCAAAATTTAGGGATCCAAAAGAGCCTCTGGTCTGTCTAGTCTTGACATCAGTCACAGCTTTTGCTGGGGAGTAGCCTCTGTCCTCACCTGTTCATCTGTTGTTTAGCATCTATGTTAGCAGGCAGGCCCTGCAGGACTTCACTCCAGCCAGGTACATGGGGAAGAGCCCCACAAAAAGAACAGGCCCGAGTAGGTGGGGGGGAGGCAGCAACTTCCCGACCAGAAGTCTTCCTTATTCCTACTTAGGTCTACTTCATTCTTTTCTAGCCCAGCTTCATCAGTTCCTGTAAGAATTTTGCACCTGACTGTGAGGGCTGTAGAAAATACTGAATTGGAAATGAAAATGTCCTAGACTTCATTTCCAGCACTTCTTTTCAGACAAATCACTTTTGCTTTCCCAGAATAACATAGTAGACAGAAAAGAAACTTGGGGAAGGATGGGATACAGACACATGTAAATAATTATTCTAGTCTGCACATGGTGTCATAACAGAATACCATAGACTACCTGATTTAAACAACAAACATTTACTTTCTCATGGTTCTGGAGGTTGGAGTGTAAAATTAAGATGCTAGGTATTCAGTTCTTGGTGGGGCCTCCTCCTTATTTACAGCTTCTGCTTGCTCACTGTGTTCTCACTTGGTGTAGAGAGAGAGCTCTCAGGTGTCTCCTCCTATAAGGACACTGTTCCCATCATATGAGGGCCCCACCCTCATAACTTGCTTTAACCTTAATTATGTCCATGTAGACCCCATCTCCAAATGCAGTAATGTGAGGGTTTGGCCTTCAGCATATGAATTTTGAGGCGGTGGGGGTGGGTACATAGTTCAGCCTAGAGCAATAATCAATACAAAATCGTAGACTCTTTCTTTCACCATTGGCATTTTAGGTAGAACTCCTATGAAAATGCTGTAATCACTTCATTTTGATCTTCAAAAATTGCATTTTCATGTAGTTCAACTTCTTCATGAGGATGGTGCTTTCCTCTATACCTGTTAATCCTTGACCACAGTGTGGCTATTTACCTGGAGACCTCTAATGCTCCTTTTCTCCTGGTGAGGGCCTTGGTGCAAGTGTGGGAGAGGGCCCCAGGGGACCCTGGGATCTATGAATGTTCATAAGCTCAAAGAAATGCAGCATTAAATAACAAATTAAAAGTCCCATTACAGTCTGAGAGATCATAGAAGAAAAGCTTTATCCTGATGATTGAACAAAGTATTCACATTTTTATTTTGCACTGGGCCCCTCAGTATTTCTGAGGATGGCTCTGATGGCAGAGGAAATCCACTGTGGCCCCAGAAGACAGGACTTGGCATCCTGACTTGGAGGCTCCGGTTCTTTCATCTCCAGACTCCCCTCCATTCAGGATTCTGGGTGGTATGTATTCAGCCCCCGGAACTGGAAAGAATATGGCAGATGGTGGGTGGGAATGTCTTTAGGTCAGCCTGAAAAGGACATCCACAATTCTCCCATGTCCATTGCCAGAACACAGCCTTGCAGGCCACCTTCTCATGGAAGCTAATATGTGGGCCAGGCATGCACCTGGCAAGAGGTAGTGGGCAGTAGGAGGGCTCAGACCTTTCCACAAAACCACTAACCTTTTTAAATGTGGATCTCATGTGGTACATATATATATAATGGAATATTACATACCCATATAAAGGAATGAAATCATGTCATTTGCAGCAACATGAATGTACCTAGAGATTATCATACTAAGTGAACTAAGTCAAACAGAGAAATTCAAAAACTATATGATATCACTTATATGTGGAATCTAAAATATGACATAAATGAACTTATTTACAAAACAGAAACAGACTCACAGACATGGAAAACAAACATGATTATTGAAGGGGAGAGGGGGAGGATAAATTAGTTTGGAATTAGGAGATACAAACTATTGTATATAAAATAGATAAATAATAAGGTCCTAGGTAATTATATTCAATATCTTTCAATGAACCATAATGAGATATGAAAAAATATGTATATTTAACTGAATCATTTTACTGTACACCAAAA